>NQII01000736.1:755472-846785 GCA_002778355.1 Clitarchus hookeri
CGCGACCCGCCGCGTCCTTCAGGGGCGCGCTGCCCCGCCACGACGTCCCTTCTGCCGCAGCTGCCTCGCCGCAGCCGACATGCCCACACTAACCACACCTCCGACAAAAAAAATTCCCTGCCCCCCCTTACACCACATTTCTTTAAGACTTTCAAACGCGGTGCCCTACGGTCATCACTTTGAGTGCTACCGACGTTGTGCGGAGTTTACCGTAACGTTACGTCTTCCGCATTCGTTGAAGACACGAGCGAAGAAACGTTACTTCACCTACGTTGTTTAAAAGTAGGGGCAGTGATATTTCGCGAAAAAATTTAGAGACAAGATACAGTTCAAAGCACTGTAGGGTCGTCCAGCTTCTTTGATTGACTAAAATATTTGCTGGCCCGTGTTAACCGTTTGCGCACGAATCACGAAGGTTCAGTGTTGGAGTTACTTAGTCCTGAGTGGCTTGGTCAAAGACGGACACGGCACCAGCAGCCAATGGAGTTATAACAACAGCTGAGGTGTGTATATAGTATTGAAGTCTACTGTGTGCTCCGATTTTTACGCGAAAAGTCCCTGGCCCTATTTATAAGGTTCTCTGCAACGTCATGTTAGTTGAGCAAGATTCAAAGTGTAATTTACTCAAATTAACATGATGGATTGTATATTATTCTACGTAGGAAAGAACATGCGATTGATACTTTCAACTCGCCATTTATTGGCAGAGAGCGGGCCAGTAATGAACGTTGTTCATTGCAGTAAGAGTGTGCGGTGTCGTGTGAACCAATAGGACAGTTGTAAATGGGAATGCAGAGACCATCAGAACCATGCAGTCGTGGATACGTTAGACTCAATTATAGCTTGTCTTAATTATTAGTAAACCTGTACCACGCTTAATGTGCTAGAGACCTGAAATATTCGTGTTATTATTTGAGGACACGTTAAAATTGAAACAACACATGTGCCTTTGCAATACGTTTGTCATTGGATTATTCTTTATGTGAAACGCACTTGGTAACTCTGCTCCAATAAATGAACACTTCACAATTGTGTGCCCCAGTCGCATGCAGCTTAGTCAAAAAGAGAGTGGCGTCACATATATACTGCAGTCAATGGAGAAACATTTTCGGCTCGAGTATATACGGTACTGTGGAGATTAGCCTAATAATAACTAGAGACCCAGGCATTTCGCGTATTCATTCGGCAACAAGCTAGACTCCACAATCCTTTGTGTACTAGAGCCTCATTTAGTTGTTTATTGGCTGATATCCCAGTTTCATCGCAGATCAGGTAAAATGGTACTCGGTCCTTGTTTTTTTTTTGCAGGTCAGTGATCGGTTCAAATTCGTCCAGGACGTGTCGTACAAACTGCGATCCAATAGAAATAGAAAGTGAAATGTACAGGCGTTTGAAGTCTAGCTTGTCCTCAAATGAAATCGCGAAATTTCCGGTTCTCTAATAATAATGCGAGTATTGCAGGTCCCTGCCTATGACTTGCTCGCGACGCGCCAAGTAGCTTTAAGGGGAACCTTCTCCCGCCATATTGGGTTATTGTTTTTTTTCTAGCTTGTTTACATTTTCAAAAAAGAAAATTCTGAAAGTACCCCTGTACCCAACTTGCTACAGACAGTGACCTGCAGTACAGACAAGACAAGTGAACTACGAACTCATAATTACGTCGCTGTATTATTTCTACCAAAATTTGACAAAATCTATTGCGGAGAACGTTGTGGAGAACGTGTTTTATGGACTTTTTCTTAGGTGTTTAGAAATGTAATTTATTTTCATGAGCCAGTGTTGGCAACTAGAGGGCAGGTCTTATCAGACCTGTACCTATTTCTATTATGTGTAATTTGTTTCCCAATTCTCCAAGTAATCTTACTCGATGGTCGTGCATTACGTAATCTTTGGTTTTCATGTCATGGTAGTTCAGTGCTCGGTCAACAAACGTTAAATATCAATTGAAATTTGGTGTTATCGGAGAGATTAATCCCAGTTGATTTTGCATTTATCATTAATGAATGGCTGTTATGCATTTCCAATTTTTATCTAATCGTTTATACTTCCAGACTTTATTTTACGATCCCATGTAATTGATGATATACAGTCGGACAGACTTTAAATATAAGAGGTGCCCTGCGTACATTTATAAGGAAGGACATTTACAGCATTGCAATTAAAATAATTAATTCAAGTGAACTGTTCAATTTTACTGCATATTAAGATCGTGACAACTTTTTTTCTCTTCTTCTTCATAATTTGTAACATCACATTATATTATGACATACGAGTTACGGTAGTAGTTCAGTCGTCATGTCTGTACTGCTGTGTAAGCTAGTTGGGTGTACGGGTACTTTCGGAATTTCATCTTGAATATGCAAATTAAGTAATGAAAAAACATACGTGCATCCGATATGGCGGGGATGCCTTTCTCTTAATGGCCTGCACTGTACAGAGAAGAACGCAGCTCCCTTCACGTGGTAAGAGCTATCACTCTAAGAAATGATTCGCAAATTTTCTATATGAGTGTTTACGTAGAGTGAGAAAGCGCCAATGGTCAAGTTATTTCTAGAGACCTGAAAAATTCGCTAGTTCAACGACCTGTAGGCTATACTCCATTGTCGTATGTAAAATCATGCAAATATCACTGTTAATTGGTTGCTTGTTGTATTAGCGGAATACGGTGATTCGATCTGCATTTTACTGTGCATTTATTATTGGCTCAGAGTTGTCCAGGAGGTGTAAACTAACGGGTGGACCAATAGCAGTAGCAATACAAACGTACGATGTTTCGAATTCTAGCTTGTCCCGAAATGAAAACGCGAATTTTTCAGGCCTCTAGTTNTAGCAATACAAACGTACGATGTTTCGAATTCTAGCTTGTCCCGAAATGAAAACGCGAATTTTTCAGGCCTCTAGTTATTTCCCATACATTCATAGTAGCAATCCTGCATTTTCTCAGGAAGCAGCCAAATGCGTAGAAATCTTCCCAACTTTGAATGGTAGCGACGCTGAACATTCCACATTTGTAGCCAGATGTGTGGTATTATTTCCATACGATGTATGGGTTAAGAACTTCCTATTCAGTTTGGGAAGTTGGCCGGAAATTTTTTTTAGAGTTTATCGTTCGTTGTGCGAGTCTATATTCCGCAATCTCTTGGCACGAACATGAAGAACAATCATATTTTTCATTGGTCCCGATATACGACAGAACGTTATACCGGTACTAATACAGCCCCGGACAAAAGTTTGTTTCGTTGCAACGCCTAAAACGATAAATTCATTTGTGACTTAAAGTGTTAATGTAAATAATGACTAACTCGATCACAGTTTAAACTGTTTTGGAACCACATTTTTACCCTAGACTTAAAAAAATTATTTAGTTTTGTGACAGGATATCGATGATAACGTGATTAAATAGAAAAATTGTAACTGAAACTATTTATGCGTACAAATTTGAAAAGTTATTTTAACACAAAATTTTGTTTCAGCTTAAAGTATTTATTGGGTTAATAGGAGTCGCTTGTGGCTATTTCTTTGACAACACACACTTGGTTCACCGGTGGTAGGAGTTTAACTTTGAGTTATTTTGACTTTAAAGTCCATCAATTAGTTATAATTTAAATACCCACAAATCGTATAAAATTCCCAAGAAACATTCTTCACAGAATTCTTACATTAACAATGTTTTGAGCTGTAATTTAATTTTAATATTTTTTATAGATNCAAGAAACATTCTTCACAGAATTCTTACATTAACAATGTTTTGAGCTGTAATTTAATTTTAATATTTTTTATAGATATATATTAATTTCAATTTTTATGTTTTTTTAAGTTGTATTCCTTAATTGCGGATTTTTTTTCTGGCTACTATTTCATATTACAATGGAAAAGCATGTTATTTGCTAAAAAAATAAAATAAAATACCAATTTGTACTCTTGCACGCCCTTAACCAATTCTTTTCCGAATTACTTAACGAAATCAAGTGCTGTAATCATGTGATATTTTGGTGTGCGCTATACTTTGTCAAGCACACTTCTCACAACTAGTAAACAACATGCTGCATGTCCTTGTTATCAGCATTAACTATTCATAAAGGAGAGGAGCAGAAACTTCCACAAAATCATATTATTCACCTAGAAGACAGCCAGAACACTGGACAGCGATTCCTTGCCGTGCACACTTCCGGCCATAAGCGTCCTTCACGTGCAACATGTCCTCGATTATGGACACGGGAATTGAACGTGTTAAGTTGGTAACGAATTATGGAAAATATTATTTTTATTAAGATGTCATTCCAACACTTCAAGGTCACTATGCAACCTGCAATAACTTAATTTTATTCAAAGGTAATTTTGTTTCGGTTTTAGCAACCAAAAGTGATTTATTATTAAAAGTTATATTTAATTTTATTAAAAATTCAGTCACATAGATTTTGAAATGCGTTCTCCGAAATAAACCGTCATTAATTGTTTCATCACAAACTTTTGGACTAATTAAAAATAATTACTATTAAATAATTCTTTATACCTGATTTCTGGTAACACATGCCAAATAAGATAGACTGCATCTTCAATATATTACAAAAACAATTTCTAGGTAACTTTTAATTTCATTACTAAAAACCATAACGAAAAACAACATTGAGTAAATTCGTTTATTCCGAATTATTTAGTGCGCTTGAAATACTGGAAGATTTGAAATCAGTGGCAACTGGAATCAAGCTGTTTTTATTTTTGAAGAATACAATTCCGCAATTACTTGATATAAAGAATAGTGTGTGAGGGGCCTACGCTAGGAGGAATAATACCCACCGAGTGACGAACATTTAAGAGGGAGCCCACAGGCGTCGGACGTAAGAACGACGCGGAATGAGACCCTAAGACAGAATNCAAGAAACATTCTTCACAGAATTCTTACATTAACAATGTTTTGAGCTGTAATTTAATTTTAATATTTTTTATAGAAATATATTAATTTCAATTTTTATGTTTTTTTAAGTTGTATTCCTTAATTGCGGATTTTTTTTCTGGCTACTATTTCATATTACAATGGAAAAGCATGTTATTTGCTAAAAAATAAAATAAAATACCAATTTGTACTCTTGCACGCCCTTAACCAATTCTTTTCCGAATTACTTAACGAAATCAAGTGCAGTAATAATGTGAAATTTTGGTGTGCGCTGTACTTTGTCAAGCACACTTCTCACAACTAGTAAACAACATGCTGCATGTCCTTGTTATCAGCATTAACTATTCATAAAGGAGAGGAGCAGAAACTTCCACAAAATCATATTATTCACCTAGAAGACAGCCAGAACACTGGACAGCGATTCCTTGTCGTGCACACTTCCGGCCATAAGCGTCCTTCACGTGCAACATGTCCTCGATTATGGACACGGGAATTGAACGTTTTAAGTTGGTAACGAATTATGGAAAATATTCTTTTTATTAAGATGTCATTCCAACACTTCAAGGTCACTATGCAACCTGCAATAACTTCATTTTATTCAAAGGTAATTTTGTTTCGGTTTTAGCAACCAAAAGTGATTTATTATTAAAAGTTATATTTAATTTTATTAAAAATTCAGTCACATAGATTTTGAAATGCGTTCTCCGAAATAAACCGTCATTAATTGTTTCATCACAAACTTTTGGACTAATTAAAAATAATTACTATTAAATAATTCTTTATACCTGATTTCTGGTAACACATGCCAAATAAGATAGACTGCATCTTCAATATATTACAAAAACAATTTCTAGGTAACTTTTAATTTCATTACTAAAAACCATAACGAAAAACAACATTGAGTAAATTCGTTTATTCCGAATTATTTAGTGCGCTTGAAATACTGGAAGATTTGAAATCAGTGGCAACTGGAATCAAGCTGTTTTTATTTTTGAAGAATACAATTCCGCAATTACTTGATATAAAGAATAGTGTGTGAGGGGCCTACGCTAGGAGGAATAATACCCACTGAGTGACGAACATTTAAGAGGGAGCCCACAGGCGTCGGACGTAAGAACGACGCGGAATGAGACCCTAAGACAGAATAACGGCGAAATGCAAGAGCGGCGTAAATGGGAGTCCACCGAGAAACTCCACCGGGCACCCGCAACATCCGCCTTGTTTCCCGATGACAACATCTGGGGTGATTCCGCCGAGAATCGAGCCCTTAACTCCTCGAGGGAGGAGCGTGCTGAATGCTCTGTCAGCATAGTCATACAATGAATGTCGCGGGTTTATTTTAGTGTATGCTATAGACCTCCATATCCCTCTGCGTACTAGAGCTGCAGCTATTTAGTCATTGGCTACTGCTTTATAGAACTAGCCAGTTTTACCTGACACCAGGTAGCATGGGATTCGATCTTCATTTGCTTGCAAGTTTTCTGTTGCATGAGAGCCGTTCAGGGAGTGTATAATTAATTGGAGTGGAGTTGGTATGGAGCAGCGCCGGAATGAAAGGGCGAGGGAAACGGGATCGTCCGGGACGATTCCCACGTGCAAAAATCCGGGACCGACCCCGCCGGGAGTCGAACCCGATTCGCCTTGGTGGGAGACGAGCGCTCCAGCAGCTACACCAACCGCGACTACAATTTGAAACGAGTTTTGGTTTACGAAATTATAAAGTAGAAAGTATGCCCTTACACATCTTCAACATGCAAGATGCCCGGTGTTATGGTGTGGTCAGGCCTTAGCTGAACGGCTTGCCTGATCACACCTTCAAACATTAACCTGGAAACGAGCGGGATTGCAACGCCACCATTTGGTCGTCAATTCTTGCGAAACAAGACAGTTGCAGAAATCCCCTCCACCGGTCACGGAGCGGGGCCGCAGAACCACGCGCTTGATATAGGCCGGCGTAACACCCCGACCAGCGAAGCTGACCAGGAAGATGGGTGTGTCCGGTCGGCGTTAACCGTCTCATAGAATCAGCCCCCGGCTACAACAAGGTGATGACTTTCCAATTGGGTTTTTATTAAAATGGCGTGAATCATAATAATTAATTAAATAATAATCATCTTAAATTCAATGCAAAGCTCCCCCGATCAATAGTAATTTAAATAATAATTGTATAACCTTAAATGTTAATAAAACTCATCTTATACTGTTGTGCTCTACTGAATCATGGGTCATTATTGAGCTACGTCCCTATATACTTTCAAGTACGAATTGGCAAGAAAAGCTTGTTCGTAACAACGGTGGAGGCTCTCGGGAACTAGTTTGCATTGTAGAGAAGAAAGCAAGGAGGGCGAGATCCGTACGAGTATCAAATGTTACGTCACCTGTCGCGCGGCTCTCAAGTTGCGCAACGAGGGGCCGCGGCACTCAGCAGCGACCCCAAAATGTTAATGGCGATATAATACAAAAAAGGCGCGGACCACCCGTGTTGAGTTCTCAGACAAGACCGTCATCCAGGCGTGTGTGTGTGTCGCCGTACCGCAGCGCACATGCGGTTACCTCGTCAATAGTTTGCGGTAATGTCGCACAAGGTGAACTGGGTTAAAAACAAACGTGTCTAAAAGAGAAGTCGTCGAATCGGCACACTTCGTGTTGGCATAATGTTCGCGTGACTCGATTGCGTCCTCAAAAAAAAATGGTGATGTATTTTGTAATTTGNGAGAAGTCGTCGAATCGGCACACTTCGTGTTGGCATAATGTTCGCGTGACTCGATTGCGTCCTCAAAAAAAATGGTGATGTATTTTGTAATTTGGATCAGGGTGCTTCCTACCTATTGAAAGGAACACTATATATAATTANAAAAAAAATGGTGATGTATTTTGTAATTTGGATCAGGGTGCTTCCTACCTATTGAAAGGAACACTATATATAATTATCAAATACTAAATCAGCAAATAGCGCTCATTTTAATTTTGGTCTTAATAAATTTAGGCGCACGTAATTGATATTTATCAGTCCGAGGTAAAAAATTGCGTGTCGTGAACGTAAGAAATATTTAGGTCATTTATGAATATAAATTATTTTTTCTGAATCGTAGTTATTATTTTTATGAAAAAAAAAATGGCGTTTACCTATCATTCTCTGTTCAAGCATCAGTATCAGTAACAAAATATCAGATATAATTTCAAGGAAAACATTATTTTAAGCTTTAGCGAGCATAAAATTTACATTCAAATATTTTAACTAAGACCACAACACTGTTTAACCCCTAGTGCTAAAGATGTGATTACCGCCTGCATCGGAAACGAAAACTACCAAATCCCAAATTACAAAATGAAAATTAAACAATTCCGAAACAGCAAATTTTATCTACACTACGTCTAGCACCTACCAATGGAAGTTTTCAAGTGTTTGGTTAGTTTGGCTCACTTCCATATCGCGGAAGATGATCGCGAAACACTGTTTCATAAAATAAAAGTAAATCAGAGAAAATCTGGCTGCCCTCACTTATAATACCTGTAAATATACATAAATAACTCTGAAATAATGAAATACTTCAATAAACCATGAGAAAATTCATTACAGGTAGTCCTAACAACTTTTGCTTTCGGATAAATTATTAATAATTACTTTTGCTATTCTTTAAGGAAAAACCAGAAAACCCAGAATTTGTTACTTGAACTACTTTTGTATAAATGTTTAGAAAAGCTTGGGGTAAATTCTGCTTACCACAGATTGGATATCGTATTACATAATGCTGGAACGACAATATAATATCTACCAACAAAAATAGACATACGTAGAACAAAACAGGGCGTTGAATTTTTTTTTTTTTACAAAATAATAGACAAAAACAAGTGGGGCTATTTACATTTTCAGTCTATAAGACACTTTAACGAATCAGAATATTTCATTGTGATATCAGACTAGTAAAAGAGCTATACGCATATGTACGAAATATATATAGACTCGATACCGAAATTTTGCAAACTCATAACGTTGCGGTTATACTAGACTTCACACTGTGTTGTACAACTCCACTGCTGCCAATTGTTATTTTGTCCATGGGTCAAATTCATGAACAGTGAGCGTTACTGTGGACCAAGATGTATTTAACACATTCAGACCCAGTTTTCACAACTGTGTACATTACGCACGTGTGGCCAATTTTTGGTCTGTACTGCACNGAAACGAAAACTACCAAATCCCAAATTACAAAATGAAAATTAAACAATTCCGAAACAGCAAATTTTATCTACACTGCGTCTAGCACCTACCAATGGAAGTTTTCAAGTGTTTGGTTAGTTTGGCTCACTTCCATATCGCGGAAGATGATCGCGAAACACTGTTTCATAAAATAAAAGTAAATCAGAGAAAATCTGGCTGCCCTCACTTATAATACCTGTAAATATACATAAATAACTCTGAAATAATGAAATACTTCAATAAACCATGAGAAAATTCATTACAGGTAGTCCTAACAACTTTTGCTTTCGGATAAATTATTAATAATTACTTTTGCTATTCTTTAAGGAAAAACCAGAAAACCCAGAATTTGTTACTTGAACTACTTTTGTATAAATGTTTAGAAAAGCTTGGGGTAAATTCTGCTTACCACAGATTGGATATCGTATTACATAATGCTGGAACGACAATATAATATCTACCAACAAAAATAGACATACGTAGAACAAAACAGGGCGTTGAATTTTTTTTTTTTACAAAATAATAGACGAAAACAAGTGGGGCTATTTACATTTTCAGTCTATAAGACACTTTAACGAATCAGAATATTTCATTGTGATATCAGACTAGTAAAAGAGCTATACGCATATGTACGAAATGTATATAGACTCGATACCGAAATTTTGCAAACTCATAACGTTGCGGTTATACTAGACTTCACAACTGTGTTGTACAACTCCACTGCTGTCAATTGTTATTTTGTCCATGGGTCAAATTCATGAACAGTGAGCGTTACTGTGGACCAAGATGGATTTAACACATTCAGACCCAGTTTTCACAACTGTGTACATTACGCACGTGTGGCCAATTTTTGGTCTGTACTGCACNATTTAACACATTCAGACCCAGTTTTCACAACTGTGTACATTACGCACGTGTGGCCAATTTTTGGTCTGTACTGCACACTGCGAAGCTCAATTACCAATGATCTTGCCCGTGGGTAAATTATTCGCAAACCGTCTTACTGGTATAGGTCATAATTGGTTAATATTACAGCAGTCGAACATATAGCTTACAGCTCATTGGATTCGATAACGAAACAAGTGTTGTTTCGACTTAGTAAAGACGCATCATAAATGTTTTGTTTGCAACATCTTAAACCGTAAATTAAAGTGGGTCTGAAAGGGTTAATTCGTTCGTTCTATTGCTGTATGATCAAGAGTCCCGTAGGGCTAGTAAATATTATACATACATACACACGCACACATATATATGGCTTGTAACATCCGCTAGTGTTCCCGTCTCATTGCACCTTGAATATAGAGCTAGTGAATTGTCACGGGAAAAAATGAGTATATGGTAAACTTCAATACTATAAGTACCCAAAAGCAGTTTGTCGATTGCCATTGGTTACTGCCTGCTTGAGAAGGGGTTTTCATATTTGACCGGGCCACTCAGAATTCGGCTAAATCGGCAGGGCTCCTACGTGATTCGTATGCAGACAGTTGACATGTATNTTTGACCGGGCCACTCAGAATTCGGCTAAATCGGCAGGGCTCCTACGTGATTCGTATGCAGACAGTTGACATGTATCGAAAAGCAATTCAGCCAACGAATATAGGTAAACGACCTTACAGTGTTTTGAAATGTAACTTNTCGTATGCAGACAGTTGACATGTATCGAAAAGCAATTCAGCCAACGAATATAGGTAAACGACCTTACAGTGTTTTGAAATGTAACTTGTAGTGAAATCTTTCCACGAAATTTCACTACCCCTAACCAAGAATATCACATTAATGGCGCTTAACCACAGAGTTCTTAAGAATACATAAGGGAAACAGCCGCTTACTTCACCAGCTCCAGTCACACACATCACAAAATGCTGTCACTGACCAGCAAAGTGCTGGAACGCCGTTTGCCAATCAGCACTTGGTAACATTCCCGCAGCAGCAGGCTAGCCAGTAAGAAAAATTTTGCTTCGTACAGTAACCAATCAGACGTAAGGCCCGTTCTCAGAGCCTTACACAGCCAATTAGAGATTGGGTATGTCCACATCAAATTAACCGCCATGCTATTTCGTCTCTGTGAGCCTGTCGTTCCAAGGTCAAAAAACAAACTACCAACAAGTAAAGGCAACGAGAAAATACGAGTGTTTAACATGAATTCATGATATCTCCAGGCCTCTATCAATATGACTTTTAACACTTTGAGTTCTGTCGACGTAATATCAAATCGCCTGTATTTAATTGAGTTATATGGAGTTTGCCGTAACATTACTAAATCCGCATTATTTGAAGACACGGCTGAATAAATATTTCTTAGCCATCAGTTTTCATAGCGTACTCTGCAACGTCATATTACTCAAATGTACAGGATGGATTGTATATTAGTCTACGTAGAAAATAACATTTAATTGAAACACTTTAAACTCGGCATTGTATTGGCAGACAGCTAATCTGTAATGAACGTTGTTTAGTGTGTGGACCAATCTGACCGTTGTAAATGGGAATATTATTGATACCTGCCCAATGCTATGGTTTATAAGTAGGTATGGAATCTGCTCTCTGCGTAAGGCACCAGCAATTGATGCTAGCCCTCAGTGTTAGGGCGTAGGAATACGTCGACACTATTGTCCCTAGGTCCAATTTACCAAATAAATTCACCTTGTTTTCAAGTTACCATAAGTCAGTTTTATTTATGCTTAACAGGGTCACTTCTACAGGAACACACGAGACAACTCTCCCCTCCCCTTTTGCTACGTAGGCTACGTAAGGCTTGACGCGGAGATTTGCGCCGTGGGGGAGCAAGGTTCGTCGCACTTCCGGTATGTTACTACTTAGCTTGTCTCGAGGCGATGGTTCATCTCCCAGCTGGCGACCTGGGACCGCTCCGGCACTTGGTGGGCGTCTCGACGGCTGGTCTCGAACTCCTGCTCTCGGCTCCACTCCGCACTGCTCGATTGACGACGGCCGACTGCCGTTGGCGTCTCGTCCCGGATTCACTCCGCACTCCTCGATTCCCGTCGGCCGACTGCCCCGTTCCTCCCGTTTCCTCGTGGTTTTGTATGCTAGTTCGCCATATCAAACTCGCCTCCTCTCTGCACGTGGCTGCGCTAACACCGCGTCCCCCTGGGTCGTAAAACACGTGGCCGCTGCTCCTGTGATCCGCACGTGGCCCGGCGGGCCCGGCGTCGCCCCTTGATTCTGGCATGGAAGTTTGTTGTTCCATTCTGCACGTGCGGGAACACTTGGGTGGCCTCTTGGTTCGGCGCACGTGTTCCTTCCGCTGTCCCCGGATATCGTGTGGCTATTATTCCCGCCCGCTCGCCAAAAGCTCTCATCGTTTATTGTGGTAGCCAGCCTGGGACAGATACAGCCGATGGTGTGAGCTCGGCGTCCCTTGGCAGCTGCGAACGCAGCTGTGCCCACGCACGTGTGTCTTCCGCTGTATCTGGATATCGTCTGCATGTGCAGGAACATTTGCACGTGCAGGAATCTTTGGTAGCACGACTTGCAGCTGCGAGGCGCGGCAACATCTTCCTGGCGTCATTCTTCCAGCACGTCCGCAAAACCCTTAGTATTTATTTGCGGTCGTCCGCCTGTGAGTTTCGCCAGAGCGTGTCTTCTGACGAATAAACTGTCTTTCGGGACGCGNATGTGCAGGAACATTTGCACGTGCAGGAATCTTTGGTAGCACGACTTGCAGCTGCGAGGCGCGGCAACATCTTCCAGCACGTCCGCAAAACCCTTAATATTTATTTGCGGTCGTCCGCCTGTGAGTTTCGCCAGAGCGTGTCTTCTGACGAATAAACTGTCTTTCGGGACGCGNGTCCGCCTGTGAGTTTCGCCAGAGCGTGTCTTCTGACGAATAAACTGTCTTTCGGGACGCGGGACGCGTCATAGTGAACAGCAGAACTGATGGCGATGCAGTCGTGAATATAGGAGACTCATTTCTAGATTGTCTTGATTGCCAGTGAAGCTGTACCGCACTCAAAGTGTTAAAAATCATTTACAAATTTTTATGTTTGAAGTACGTGACCAAAGTCTAGGTCTAGGACGTTATTTTTAGCTGAAGTCCTTCGTTTCTCTTTGCCTTTTATGCGATAAAACTACAAAAATTACTCAATACAACCTCACATACATGGAATTTTGGCTGCAATTATCTGTTTACTGCGTGCATGTGAAAATTACCATGGCATTTACGATAATCGAGTGTTGCAGATCATTACGGATGTTTCTCTTCGCTGTATTTATACACATTTGAAACATAATCAAATAAATCAAAAGAAGACGTTATGTTGATATGATAGATGCCGCTTACTTCAAGTAAGCCTGTCCTCCTCATTAAAATACATTTATGCAACTTGTACATAAATGTATACGGTCATTTCCTGATATCTTGCAGGGCGGTAAGTTGTTAGAAAAATTCACCCTTTCGAATAAAACGTTTTTGACTGGAATTATTTTTTATGTATGCAGTATGCCCAAGTTTTTTAAATGCTGGCATCACGGTGTGTTATCAAACGAATTAATTTTTAGGTACATTCTTCGGAAACGGGAGTCTTATTATTTCAAGGGAATCTTTAGTTGTATGAAGTGAGGAAATAAAGTTACATTGCAGTTGCAATTTTTGCATATTTTTCCCTGTTCAAGATAGCGTTATATTATCTGTACATTAACAATTTCAGTCCGAGTTAAATGCGTAATTTTAGGCGTTGCAAAAAACAAATGTATCTTATTCGGAACTGTGCAAGTATCGGTATTATGTCATATGCGGGAACCAATACTAAAGTGTTTGTGTTAATGTTATTGGTAGCAGCTGTTTGCGAGACTGCGGAATATGGTCTCAACAACGAACGATGTTTCCCACCAAGTCAAGCTNGTTATTGGTAGCAGCTGTTTGCGAGACTGCGGAATATGGTCTCAACAACGAACGATGTTTCCCACCAAGTCAAGCTCTTCCTTTGTTGAACGTTGTTTTCAGTTCTGCTCGGTGTATGTAGATCACTGAACCCACTTTCTACGTCCCGTCACTGAGAGAAATATTTGTTCCAGCCAACAAAATACTTGTCTGTATAGGGCCAAACATATATTTAATAGCCCCAACAAAATATTTTGTTAAGCAAATTGAACTTGAAAAGAAACAAAATTGACGTTCACCTAACAAAATAAACGCTTGAATAAAAAAAATTAGACTGCAAACAAAATATTTAGTTTGGATCAACTGTCTATGTATTTGTCTGGCCACTCACTTGATTGTCTTCGTTCGAAAATAAAGCTCGAAAGTTATAGTTTGTAATTTTTGTGACAGTTAGGATAGTCACAGTGTTTGTTAGTGGATTTATTGATGCTTAATAATGGTATAAAAATCATAAAAAAAAATAAGTTCAACAGTAAATCAAAAAGTAAAGCTGTAAAATTCGAAATATTTATTTCCGTACTTTGCTTAGTNTTATTGGTAGCAGCTGTTTGCGAGACTGCGGAATATGGTCTCAACAACGAACGATGTTTCCCACCAAGTCAAGCTTTTCCTTTATTGAACGTTGTTTTCAGTTCTGCTCGGTGTATGTAGATCACTGAACCCACTTTCTACGTCCCGTCACTGAGAGAAATATATGTTCCAGCCAACAAAATACTTGTTTGTATAGGGCCAAACATATATTTAATAGCCCAAACAAAATATTTTGTTAAGCAAATTGAACTTTAAAAGAAACAAAATTGACGTTCACCTAACAAAATAAACGCTTGAATAAAAAAAATTAGACTGCAAACAAAATATTTAGTTTGGATCAACTGTCTATGTATTTGTCTGGCCACTCACTTGATTGTCTTCGTTCGAAAATAAAGCTCGAAAGTTATAGTTTGTAATTTTTGTGACAGTTAGGATAGTCACAGTGTTTGTTAGTGGATTTATTGATGCTTAATAATGGTATAAAAATCATAAAAAAATAAGTTCAACAGTAAATCAAAAAGTAAAGCTGTAAAATTCGAAATATTTATTTCCGTACTTTGCTTAGTAAATGATTAATCTGTATTTATTAACATTCCTATTTCAGCAGTAGTCACTTTAGCTGAGGTTGCTAGGGATTCGGCTTACAATTTCTTTTAATACTAATCCAAACGGTTTAATATTATAATCCAACAAATCTTTAGTTGCAGCAACCAAATCTTACCGTTTGGGGCAACCAAACAAGAACAACAAAGTAATTTGGTTTCATCAACAAAATATTCCATTGCCGTTATACAAACAATTATTTCGTTTGCATTAAACAAACTTTGTTTATTCAACAAAACCTTTTTCTCAGAGGGTAAATACTGCGCAGAGTAGAGTGGAGACTTAATTTGAATTTCCGATGTGCCGTATTTCACTGCAACGTCCGCATAGAACGAAGTGTGTTGTGCATTTATTGCGGATGTTTAACATTTTACTCGTTGCAATTTTAGGTTAATTAACTTATATTAGCGCGTAAACGCAGTGAAACATATTCTCTCTCACATACGTAATTAAAACTTAATTGCGTGTCTCTAGGCCGTATTACAACCAACAAAACAACAGGCAATATTAATACTCACTACAATCGCAGTGAAACACAACAGAGCACAACTAAACCAGTTGTATAGCTGCTTCGTTCGGAACACAGAAGTTATGAAACCTTCAGTGATTTATGGAAACACTCTGTTTTGGTTTCTGTAGCTATACTCCT
Source organism: Clitarchus hookeri (assembly GCA_002778355.1). NCBI lineage: Eukaryota > Metazoa > Arthropoda > Insecta > Phasmatodea > Phasmatidae > Clitarchus > Clitarchus hookeri. The sequence continues at coordinate 771,251 of NQII01000736.1, forward strand.
ATTAAAAATTAAAAATAAAAAGTAGAAAGGAAAACGGGCGTAAAGTTTGAGCGTTGAGAATAATTAAATTCCTAACAAAAAAAAAACCCGTACGTTTGCTGTTAATTTTAACATTTTTTATGGATATGAATACCATTTCACCATCCTTTGTGTGTTACTAACACCTGCTTTTGTTTTGATTGAGTTCTACAGAAACCCAAACAAAAATTTTTGAAAAGCATTTATCTTGCATTTTAATTATGTGACGATAAAAACTACATGAAATACATACTAAGACTGGGCCATGGCACCAAGCAATAAAATGAAACATTTTTTTGTAGGGTAACTCGGTGTTGATGTCGGTAGGACGTCACTTTCAAATAACAATCTCAGATAATCCTTAAACTTGTAAGTCGTTTTGTGATTTTTTAAATGTTTAATCCTCCTCCCGACTGACCCGTTGAAGTAAATTAGTTAATGTAATACTTATCTGCACAACCAAGCGTATTTACACCATCCTTAATACCAGTCAGGTTTAACCATTCAGGAACGCAAGTATGTGCTTAGGGCATCAAGGGGAAGGAGGGCATCACATAAATGTTACATTACCGGATTTACTGACACTGTTAAACTGTATGGTGCGAAATTCCGACCGGTGCAATTGAAANACATAAATGTTACATTACCGGATTTACTGACACTGTTAAACTGTATGGTGCGAAATTCCGACCGGTGCAATTGAAACAGGTTCCACAAAAAATGGATCCCTATCTCTAATAAGTATAGAAGCAGAAATTTAGTTTTGAGGATCTCATAAAAGACTTTGCAATTACAAAAAGTTGGAGAAACGTTTTCAACTATAAATAAAATGGAAGGATACAAACAAAACATGTTTTCCTCCATTAAAGTGTACGTTTTGTTACATTTATAAAAATACAATTAAAATTCATGTTTCATTGTTTACATTTTGAAATATTTGTGGGCACCAAAATCGCCGTCCTGGGGACTTCTAAAGGTCTTAATCCGGTCGTGGTACCAGTCAATGTAGCAGAAGCCCAAGCAGTCAACAGCAACAATCTCACTTATAGCGACATACTTAGTGACCACTGTTTGATTTATAAAACCCTAAGCCAGCTCGGTAAAAAATAATCAGTTCAACGTTGCGTTTATTTGGAAAATAATACAACAAAAACATCTAAATGAACCCACGCTGACAAGAACTAACAATTTTGCAATGCGCCTAAAGTGAATACATCAATCTGAGAAATCACAGTAGCAAAAGAACAGAAAAATTAAAATCCTATTAAAGGCGTGTAATGAGTAGGCTTATAGGCATGACTCATTTTGTGTTTTTAAGGACTGCGGGATTTTTTTTGTCTTGCCCGCTGAAGCTCTTATAATCCANATAGGCATGACTCATTTTGTGTTTTTAAGGACTGCGGGATTTTTTTTGTCTTGCCCGCTGAAGCTCTTATAATCCACCCCTTCTAACGGGAACGTGTCGCCTATGTGACAAATGTCCCCACAGAGGGACTGTAGGACGACGTGACAAGTCGCACAATGGTGCAGCAGAAACAACAGACTGTCGNACAAATGTCCCCACAGAGGGACTGTAGGACGACGTGACAAGTCGCACAATGGTGCAGCAGAAACAACAGACTGTCGTGGGTTGAGCTCTGGGGGTCGCCACACACCGCCAAGAGTGCTCAACAGCTGATACATGTCGCTAACTGCGAATGCGTGTTCACACATCGCGTCGCTAATGAAACTCTAAAAGAAACAATCCTGCCGCAGTGCCACATTTCCCAGGCTACACTTCTGTGGCACTCTACCGAGTTGCCCTGGGGTTGACAGAGGGTGTCTCATACCCCTGCATTAGAACGCCTGTCACTCCATTGAATAGGTTTGATTTAAACATAGTTGTAACATGGAATAATAGCTTGAAATTGAAAGGGGGTGAATACGTGCGATGCCTGTTCCATTTTTCAACAGTCTGATAACTCAGCGGCAGATAGATCTAAGCTCGAATGTAGAGGTAGGCGATGACTGAAGGTTGGCACTTTCTAAGAACATGTGCGAAAAGCAAAAGGATCCAAAGTAGTAATGCCACTCTCCTGGTTCCTCGTGTTAAGCAAGGGGCCCTGTANCATGTACGAAAAGCAAAAGGATCCAAAGTAGTAATGCCACTCTCCTGGTTCCTCGTGTTAAGCAAGGGGCCCTGTCATTTCGTATTACATTTCACACAGCTGTTTACACAATGGAGATCCGGTCAACTATCCATTGGGACATTTTCATATGAGATGTAGTTTTCTTCTTTGAATTTGCATCGGGAATTAGGCGACACCATTCCTTATCCTCGGTGGGTGCCGTGATGCACAGTTTTCTAAGATTAATGCGAAGATAACTGCTGTGGATGATTCAAGGTTGAATGAACACTTTCGAGATCAAATNCATGTGCGAAAAGCAAAAGGATCCAAAGTAGTAATGCCACTCTCCTGGTTCCTCGTGTTAAGCAAGGGGCCCTGTAATTTCGTATTACATTTCATACAGCTGTTTACACACTGGAGATCCGGTCAACTATCCATTGGGACATTTTCATATGAGATGTAGTTTTCTTCTTTGAATTTGCATCGGGAATTAGGCGACACCATTCCTTATCCTCGGTGGGTGCCGTGATCCACAGTTTTCTAAGATTAATGCGAAGATAACTGCTGTGGATGATTCAAGGTTGAATGAACACTTTCGAGATCAAATTTTAATAATCAAATTTGTCCCCTTCCCCTACCCCAAAAGCATTTATTCTAACGTGAACATCGGCTATATATATACTGTAAAGTTAGCAACTATTTGGGAAAGTAATGTATTATTTTAAGTACGTTGTACAAGTTGATAGTCAGTGAATTGGCTTCGTTTTATTTTGTAAGTATTTAAATGAGAATTGGCGTAATAACATATATATGTTACTATTTTTAAACATATTCTGTTGATCGACGTATGTATATTAGTCATTAGTAGAGAACTGCAATTCACGCGTGGTTATTTGGCGTCACGCTAGACTTCACAGTCCTGTATACAAACGAGCCGGGTGTGAAGCCAGTTCCCTTCTGATAAGAAAGCACATAATTTGTGCTCACAATTACGAAGTGTTTATTTACTGACGCAGAGTTACCCAGGCTGTTTCAAATAAAATATGATCCATTGACAACTTAGCGCAAAGTATCGCCAAATATAGGCGGTTTATGGTTGATTGAGCACTTTTGAAATTAACATATGAAAAATGTCACTGCACCTACCTGCATATATTTGAACGGACACACTGGTTGGCATGCTCCCAGTAAAGTTGGTAACGAGCGGAGGAAAAATAGTTTCATATTTGAACGTCGAATTCTAAGTGTGAAGTAAACATTTGCTAATAACAAAATTATTTCGTTTGGTTTCTATTTTTTTAATGCAAATAACCGGTAGAAGTGGGAATTAAAAAAATGTTTACTTTTCTAATAATTTGACAGTTCCACTTAAGCAACGCATGAATAAAGTCATCAGGCTCGTGGCAACGTCAGTTTTACACGAGGCGGAAGAATACACAATGTACATACAATCAGATCTTAGCAAGGCTTTCGATATTGCTGAGTTTACAGTGGAACAGTCTATAATAACGAGAATTTCACAATTATCCAGCCATCAGTATATAGGTCCATGAATTTTGCGAAATTATCTGGCAGCAGCCGAGACTCCTCAGGTTTTTACATAGACGGGCCGTAATAATTTATTCATAAGCTGCTCCTAAGGTGAGGTGCTTTATTTTTGTGACTTGGGCATAACACATGATACAGTCACAGAGTTTTAAAATACAGAGGTGAAACAGTCGCTTGTTTCGCCAACTCCAGGGACGCACACGTCGACGAAATGGTGTCACTAGCCAGCAACTTGTCCGAACGCCGTTCTCCTATCAGCGCCTGGTAACCTACCTGCCAAGCTGCAGTCTAGCCAACAGGGAATCATCGTAGCACGCATTAGCCAATCAGACACAAGGCCCGTTTCCATAGCCTCGCGCAGTTAAGCAGAGAATGGGTACGCCCACATTAGAGAATCCTCCATGCCATTGCGCCTCTGTGTACTTATTTACTCTGTGATACGGCCACGAAATTCCTCCCATTTTATTGCTGTCTCAGAGTCGTCTAGGACATGTCCAATCATATTGGCCACACTAGATTATACGTTTTCATAGCATTGCTATCGAATGAATTTGCGAAATTAGCAAACCTCTATTCATTATGCCTACGGAAATATTCATTTTTTGCATGTGGCAATATTATAAGCAGTGGACAAGACAAGAAAAGGAAGTAAGCAAAACTTTTAAACGTATTTAGTGAAACACGAGCCATCACGAAACCGTAGCAGGCGTTGTAAGACACATTACAGCAAAGGTTTTAAGAGCCACGATACTTAAAGTTATCAGTTCATGTTACAAAGACAGATTTTACGGCCCGAAGGCCGACACACGTATTCTCCCGCACTGCAACTGTACACGGATGAGTAAGACAGTGCACGGCACTTTCTCCTCTTCTGTTCTTCCGGCCATTCAAGGTTGTTGGTGCCGTACTCGGTATCCTACCGGTTTTCTCGGTAAAACCTGTCCTCGCCAATCAAGGATATTCCGACTTCTTACACTGAAGACCTTACTCGAATACCACCTCTTGGGTCCTCGGAGAGCTCTTCTCGCCACTTGTATTCTTCCAGCATTTTTCCAATTGTGGAGGCGAACTCATTCCAAATCCACGTGAATGCCCTTTATTTCTGTGACCTCTTGCAGCCATTGACTTATGTCTTCCGTTTTTAAGCACTCTGTGATGATGTGCTGCATTGTGTCATCCAATACACACACATCGCTCAGCGGTAACTCCACCAACCACAGACTATGAAGATTAGCCTTGAAGTTTCTGTGACCAGTGTATATTTGTACACTGTAATGGTTGAGAGTGATCCATTACATTTCAAGCCGGGTTTCCACAATCGTTAACAGCTCGTATGTGACTCTCCCTTTCTCAGATGTTTCCCATTCTTCTTGCCACTTCTGGAGAACTTCGTCCATTACCTCTTGTTGATAAATCTTTGATAGTCTGTCAGTCCGTGATCTCTTCGCCATAATGCCCCTGTATCTAACCAGTTTATCCTTTGGCAACACTCCAGCCAAGACAGAAAGTGACTCATTGGACACTGTTCCATATACCNGTATCTAACCAGTTTATCCTTTGGCAACACTCCAGCCAAGACAGAAAGTGACTCATTGGACACTGTTCCATATACTTTAGTGATGGTCAGCAGTGCTGCCATTTGAGCACTAATGAGTTTCCTTTTATGCCTCACAAGCTCAACTCTATTATGCCATATAGTGGCCCCATATAGCCTCGAACACTGCTTTATATACACTGAGGCGACAAAAGTCATGGGATGCCTCCTAATATCGTGTCGGACCTCCTTTCACCCGGTGAAGTGCAGCAACTCGACGTGGCATGGACTCAACAACAGCNGTATCTAACCAGTTTATCCTTTGGCAACACTCCAGCCAAGACAGAAAGTGACTCATTGGACACTGTTCCATATACCTTAGTGATGGTCAGCAGTGCTGCCATTTGAGCACTAATGAGTTTCCTTTTATGCCTCACAAGCTCAACTCTATTATGCCATATAGTGGCCCCATATAGCCTCGAACACTGATTTATATACACTGAGGCGACAAAAGTCATGGGATTCCTCCTAATATCGTGTCGGACCTCCTTTCACCCGGTGAAGTGCAGCAACTCGACGTGGCATGGACTCAACAACAGCCATAAAGCCTCTATAGATGTCTATAATTGCGAAAGTGTTGCCGGTGCAGGAGTTTGTGCACGAACTGACTTCTCGATTATGTCCCATAAATATTCGATGGGATTCATGTCGGGAGATCTTGATGGCCAAATCATTCGTTGGAATTGTCCAGAATGTTCTTCAAACCAATCGCGAACAGTTGTGACCCGATGACATGGCACATTGTCATCCATAAAAATTCCATCGTTGTTTGGGTGCATGAAGTCCATGAATGGCTGCAAGTGGTCTCCAAGTAGCTGAACATAACCCTTTCCAGTCAATGATCGGTTCAGTCGGGCCAGAGAACCCAGTCCATTTCATGTAAAAACAGCCCACACCTTTATGGAGCCACCACCAGCTTGCACAGTTCCTTATTGACAACTTGGATCCATGGATTCGTGGGATATGCGCCACATTCGAACCCTACCATCAGCTCTTACCAACTGAAATCGGGACTCATCTGACCAAGCCACGGTTTTCCAGTCATCTAGGGTCCAACCGATATGGTCACGAGCCCAGGAGAGGCGCTGCAGGTGATGTCGTTCTGTTAGTAAAAGCACTCGAGTCGGTCTTCTGCTGGCATAGCCCAGTGCAGCCAAAGTTCGCCGCACTGTCCTAACGGACACATCTGTCGTACGTCCCACATTGATTCCTCCGGTTATTTCACGCAGTGTTGCTTGTCTGTTAACACTGACCATTCTGCGCACACGTCGTTGGTCTTGGTCATTAAGTGCAGGCGGTCGGTCACTGCGTTGTCCATGGTGGAAGGTTATGCCTGAAATTAGGTATTCTCGGCACACTTTTGACACTGTGGATCTCGGAATGTTGAATTCCCTAACCATTTCCGAAATGGAATGTCCCATGCGTCTAGCTCCAACTAACATTCTGCGCTCAAAGTCTGTTAATTCCCGTCGTGCGGCCATAATCACATCAGAAACCTTTTCACATGAATCGCTTGACTACAAATGAAAGCCCAACCAATGTACTGCCCATTTATACATCTTGTACGCGATACTACTGCCATCTGTATATTTGCATATTGCTATCCCATGACTCTTGTCACCTCTGTGTATAACTCTTAAGTGTTCTACTAAAATTTTGGCTCCAGTTTGTGTTACCAATATGCCTTAATCTCTGAAAGACCACCACAGCCTTTATGGCAACGCACTCTATGTGCTTCGGGAAGCTCATATTTTCATCCATAAAAACTCTCAGATATTTCATCTCATGCACACACTCCACCGAGTCTCCACCAAAGCGTTCAGTGGCCGGCCTCTGCAGTTTCCCTTTGAGCAGCATGGTCTTCATTTTAGACGTGACAAATTCCAGTTTCACTTGTTTGGACCATATCCAAATCTTCTCAATTTTAACTTCTGCCTTTTCTTCAAGCAGTCGTCTTGCGTTTCCTCATATGGGGATGAGGCCATAATCTGCATAACCGAATGCCACACACCCCGGCAGAAGACCCAACTCCAAGAATCCGTCAAAGTGGACATTCCATAAGATCGGACCAAGGACTAAGCCTTTGTGAGCCTTTTCTTCACTTGCACATCGTGGGCAAAGTATTTGCTCTCTCTGTCTGCGAAGAAGTCCAATNCATTTTAGACGTGACAAATTCCAGTTTCACTTGTTTGGACCATATCCAAATCTTCTCAATTTTAACTTCTGCCTTCTCTTCAAGCAGTCGTCTTGCGTTTCCTCATGTGGGGATGAGGCCATAATCTGCATAACCGAATGCCACACACCCCGGCAGAAGACCCAACTCCAAGAATCCGTCAAAGTGGACATTCCATAAGATCGGACCAAGGACTGAGCCTTTGTGAGCCTTTTCTTCACTTGCACATCGTGGGCAAAGTATTTGCTCTCTCTGTCTGCGAAGAAGTCCAATATTATCCTGTAGATGTTCGCTGGACATCTCTTCATCTTCAGCTGGTACATTACTTCCGGCCACCAGGCATTGTCAAAAGCTCCTGCTATGTCCAGGAACACCTCAAGTATATACCTTGCCCGACTGTTCTTCACATATTTCATTACATCGTGCAGAACAAAGTCTGTACCCATTCCTTTGCGAATACCATATTGTTTCTCGCTGAGGGTTCCTTCTACTTCCAAAGCCATTATGAGTCTCCTATTAATTAGCTTATCATAGGCTTTGCCAATTATCGGAAGCAATGCTAGAGGTCGGTAGGATTTTGGATCTGCAGGATCCTTCTTGCCTTCCTTTCGCAGTATCCGCAGACTTCCCTTCTTCCATGGGATCGGAAACACGCCAGAGTTGAGACAGTCATTGTAGATCTTCAGTAATTCCTGTTTTATTCTTGAGAAGTTTCTTTTTATTATTTCGAGCCCTAAACCATCATAGCCTGGGGCTTTTTCATTCTTCAATCGGTACACCACTGATGTTAGCTCTTTCATTCCAAGAACTGGTGCATCAGCTTCCTTAGGAATTCAATCCATTTGCTCTCTCTCTTCCTGACGTACTCCTCTTCCTCATTTTCCTGGGAGTCATCAGGCAGGAGTGCATGGAGCAGTACTTCCTTACACCTCTGGAGGTCAGTGCAAGTCTCGCCATTTACCCTTATACTTGATGTAGGTATTTCCTTCTTAATTTTGCCAGCTGAAATTTTGTTACAAAGACAAACTGTATTTAATGAAGGTGGAAGTAAAACAAGATAATGGCAAAACCGTATCATGGCACTCTTCCACCAAGATGTCCTAGGTTCGCCGGGAAAGAGAGCAAATGCGTTATGACAATGAGTGAGACTTCAATTCTCGTTAACATATGGCAACACGCAAGAGTTCCCCATCCTGTATATATTATAGCCAGTGCCAATTGTTAGGAATACTTGATATGTTCATAAAAAGTTCCACGCTGGGTAAATTTAAATATCCCACTTGCGCCCCTGTAGTATTATTTCTTTGGTTATTGACCACGTGTCTTTGTGACAAAATACGTAGGTATTTTAATGGACAATCAGAATTAAGTTGCTCCGCGCTTGAACGTAGCAGTTAAAACCATCATATCGCAAAAATGGATTTGAGCTAAAGAGTTTTGAAATACAAGGCAGGAACTCTTTCCGCGAAAATCGGGTGTCCCTACCACTTTTTTTGTATTATTAACCCGTTCGGTTACACATTAATTTCTGAATTCAAGTGTTGCGATCACGTTATTTTTTGGTATGTGCTGTACTTGTGCTCAGCACTTGTCTTGCAGCCAGTGAACAACGCGCTGCGTGCTCAATAATATTGCCATTAATCACTTATGTCAAAAAAGTTTAAAAAATTCCACAAATCATATTAGCCTCAAGGAAGACTNCCACTTATGTCAAAAAAGTTGAAAAAATTCCACAAATCATATTAGCCTCAAGGAAGACTGGGTAGTGATGCCTTGCTGTGTACAACACCGGTCAAAAGTATCATTCACGTGTGACGTGTCCAGGATCGTGGGCACGGTAAAAAAAAAACGCATTATGTAACAGGGAGGATACATTTTTTCCTTTTTTATTTAGTTTAACGTGCTTGGACCAGTCTATCGTTATTTCCAAATTTGCACAAAGCTGACCAAACCGCGTCAAACAGACTGTAGTAGATTGACATAAGCAATACAAACGTTACAAGTGTTTCCAGTCTAGTCTGCCTGCAAATATGTCTAATAAAGCTAATTTTTCAGAAGACTTCTTATTAATTGCGTTACAAACACTACAACTGTGAAAATTTAAACGTCATAAGAAAAACTGGTTCCTCCACTTGCGGCTGAGCTTTCGGAGTTTTTACCTGTGGCCTCCTTTTGCAGGGNGTGCTGTACTTGTGCTCAGCACTTGTCTTGCAGCCAGTGAACAACGCGCTGCGTGCTCAATAATATTGCCATTAATCACTTATGTCAAAAAAGTTTAAAAAATTCCACAAATCATATTAGCCTCAAGGAAGACTGGGTAGTGATGCCTTGCTGTGTACAACACCGGTCAAAAGTATCATTCACGTGTGACGTGTCCAGGATCGTGGGCACGGTAAAAAAAAACGCATTATGTAACAGGGAGGATAAATTTTTTCCTTTTTGATTTAGTTTAACGTGCTTGGACCAGTCTATTGTTGTTTCCAAATTTGCACAAAGCCGACCAAACCGCGTCAAACAGACTGTAGTAGATTGACATAAGCAATGCAAACGTTACAAGTGTTTCCAGTCTAGTCTGCCTGCAAATATGTCTAATAAAGCTAATTTTTCAGAAGACTTCTTATTAATTGCGTTACAAACACTACAACTGTGAAAATTTACACGTCATAAGAAAAACTGGTTCCTCCACTTGCGGCTGAGCTTTCGGAGTTTTTACCTGTGGCCTCCTTTTGCAGGGNACGTCATAAGAAAAACTGGTTCCTCCACTTGCGGCTGAGCTTTCGGAGTTTTTACCTGTGGCCTCCTTTTGCAGGGAGGTCGATAAAATTTGCGTTGCGTGCTGAGCCCCAGTAATCGAAATGCCTCTATCCACGTCGCAGAGCGCTCCAGTGTAACTTGGACATTCATGTGTACCAACTAAATTTTGTAGAGGCTGACAACAAGACAGCCGTAGACGAAAAATACAGTAGGAAGANATGGTGTTACTAATATAATATATCCGTATCATCTGTCTACTTTAACATTCCACCTTCTAGGTTTTTCATATATCTATTGAGATTTGTTGTGACAATTGCTATAATAAAAATATATTCAGAGAGAAGTAAAGGAAGTTCAGTCTTCACTACAACATGTTGGTATTTTAATATTTTCAATTAGAGATATACATAAATACATATACATACAGACATACATATATGTTGGTACACAAAAATAAAAGAACAGTTTTGCAGTAACCAACATTTTTTTATTGGCAACTACAAAATTCTTTTGATAATATGAACCTCCCGGAAGATTTAGTGACACTAACCAAAGTATTTTGTCACTGCAATGCTTCTTAGTAATCACAGAATCATTTTTGTCGTCATTATAAATGTGTTGTGGGACAATAATTAGGCAGCGAATTAATAAATAATAGTTCTTAAGAGTTGACATAGTACTCCAGATGTAATGTGATCATCGCCGCCCATTAAAATTCCACGGTTTTACTTGGGTGGCTGATGAATAAAGTGATCAGGCCCGTGGCAATGGCAGAAGAATACCAAATTATTAGAAAATTAGATCCTAAGTAGAGCTTTCAAGAGTTCTCAGTTAACTGTTGACAGCCTTTCATGGCTTGAACTGTATAAATACCCAATACGAAATATATTTGTTGGTTTGATTACTAAATCAATTTTGTACTATTTGGTTCCAAAATTGGGTTTACTTTTGGCTTGCGGCTATATTTACTGTTAGATAAAATGCGTTCATAAAAAAATATGTCAACCTGATAAGTGATATTTCTACTTCCGTTGCTTGTTTGTCTGGTTTTCTGACTAATATACACACTGTCTGTGTTATAAGAGGCACTTGTACACTTCTGTTATCAAGCCATGTGAATATAACATGATTATACAAGCTATCTCCACTTTCACCGCTAGGTCTTTACATACATTTTACGAAGCAGTAATAACATCAAAAACGCAATAAAAAATCAGCAATTCCTTTGTTCCGTGTATTATAATATTTATATGAAGTAGTTATAGAACCCCCGTTCTCAAGAACACTGGAAACTAAAATCTCGTCACCGTGTCGTCTATTCTGCCAGTGTGGAAGCTACGTAATTTCTAGAGACCTGAAATATTCGCTGTTTCGTTTCGGGACAAGCTAGAATTCGAAAATCATTTCGTTTGTGTCACCTCTGCTATTGGTCCACGTGTTATTTGACACCTCCTGAGAACCATGGGCTAATGAGAAACATACAACAAAATGCACGCCCAATCGACTCATTCTCTCGTAAGCTTCTATCCACGGCGATAAATGTCTTCCGATTCGGATGCCGCCTGTTGCGGAACATTTTCTGTACATTCGTGTGGCTTTCCTTGCACTTCATACCGCTGCACCACCATAACACTAAATGCATATCTGCAAGTTGCTGTGACGAATAGTGNGGCTTTCCTTGCACTTCATACCGCTGCACCACCATAACACTAAATGGATATCTGCAAGTTGCTGTGACGAATAGTGCTCCATCTTCGGCAAACAGGCACGAACTGTAAACAGCGACAAATGCCGTCGTGGACACATCACAGGCGAGTTCGTATTGTGTCGCACGCTAGCGCCACCAACCATCGACGCGGCAGACAGTTGTTTGTTATGGAAACTAAAGCATTGTACACATACGTTCCTCACACGTGTTACTCGTTCAAGGCCTCGTCGCGCCTGACTTATGCATTTCCGTTTATTGGTTCCCTATCTCAAAATACTCAGATTAAAGTCCTCTACCATCTCTATAATTATGACGCTAAAGTTTACAGACATCATGTATTTCTTAAACCACACATCGGTTTGTAATCTTTCAATATTGCTAGCACGCACGACATTATGACATGTTTACATGAAACTGTTTATGTACAGATTATCTATACTAGAGTAAGTTAGAATTTTACTGTCTACTTTATGCTGTTTACGGTTAACTGAGTACGTTTGAAAGCCCTATTTGAGATCTACTTTTATGCACGTTGTGTATTCTTCCGCCTTATGTAAAATNTAACTGAGTACGTTTGAAAGCCCTATTTGAGATCTACTTTTATGCACGTTGTGTATTCTTCCGCCTTATGTAAAATAAGCATTGCCGTGGGCCTCATCACTTTATTAATGCTTCGGTCAATCGAAACTGAGAAATTATTAGAAAAGTAAATATTTTGCAAATCTGCTAGTTTTTACACTTTGGCGCATTAAAAAAAACAAAAAGCGAAAGAAATAATTTTCACTATCACAAATGGTTATTTAACACTTTTAATTCGACATGAAGACATGGAACTACTTTCAGTCTGTCGTTACCAACTTTACTGAACGCATGTCATTTAGTGCGCCAGTTAAAATCTATGCAGGTAGGAGCAGTAACTTTTTTCTAAGGTTGATTTCTAAAGTGCTGACTTAAAGTGAACCGCCTATAATTACAAAATTATACAGTCTGCAAGTGAAGGAGCGATCCTTGCGTAGTAGTAATTTTTCCCNAGTGAACCGCCTATAATTACAAAATTATACAGTCTGCAAGTGAAGGAGCGATCCTTGCGTAGTAGTAATTTTTCCCACGTGGTTTTTGCCCGCATTCAGAAGAATGCTAATGCGGGTTAAGTCATCACTCATCACGCCAAGACCTTGATTCTTAAAGCTTTTATACAAGGTCATACTTCATTAGAATTTTTAGTGCTGTTCGATAGTAACGTCACAAATGTAAAAATTGTGCTAAATTNATACAAGGTCATACTTCATTAGAATTTTTAGTGCTGTTCGATAGTAACGTCACAAATGTAAAAATTGTGCTAAATTACTCAGAAACGAAATATTTTTTCGAACAATGATCCGGAGAAGTACACAAATGGTATTCATAGTCCTGTTTTTGAACTTCACACCGAGCAATGNTTTTTTCGAACAATGATCCGGAGAAGTACACAAATGGTATTCATAGTCCTGTTTTTGAACTTCACACCGAGCAATGTAACTTTATGGCAACACTGGGCTCGCTTTCAAAAGGAACCGTATTCGATTCCTGGTACTGTCATCCTAATTGTTTTCTTTGGTTTTCCGAAATCACTCCAGTCGAATACTGGTCTGGCGCCTCGGTACAGGTCATTGCTCATTCCTTCCACTACTTATTCTTATCCGAGTGAGTTATTTTATTTCTACATATACCACTGTCGATGAGATGTTAAGCCTCCCTCTCCATTATCTAGCCATTCACTTTCACCAGGATGCAAAAAAAAAAGTGCAAAGAAACGAGAAGGTAATATTATGAAAGTTTCAAAGATGTTTCGGAAAGCATTGTGGTTGAAAAGTTTCGAAACCTTCAGTTTCACGCGTGTAGTTGTTAAAACTTTAAATGCTTCGTAGCTTACAAGTTGTAACTAAGCCAAATACTTTATTTGAATTTCTGTTTGTTTAGAATTTTCTTAAGGGCACAATGAAATATGCGAACAGTGCAACTTCCAGTTGATAATTTTAAAAGAAAATATTCTGCGGTGCAGAATTTTTGAACAAGACAAATACCTATAGCAAATATTCAAACTAAAACGTATATATCATCAATAAAACTAAGGTTGAGAATTCTCAGAATTAAAATCTGAGCACATGGCAGGTGAACAACTTTTGTGCTCTGAATAATGAAACACATCCTAAATTTCTTTGGCGCTAATATTAAGGAAGTACGGAAGTTTGATATTTCATTGCCGAAGCTTATAGGCTAAGAATCGTTTATCACTCTAACACATACGCAGATATCATTAATGATTTAATACTTTTAATTGTCAATTTATTAGTGGAATCAATAGTTACGGAGCTTGCGCAAAGTGAATTACGTTTCCGGTTGAGACATTAGAGTCTCTTTTCTTTCAACAGTGTGTCGGTGCAACTATGGCGGAGAACCANGAATTACGTTTCCGGTTGAGACATTAGAGTCTCTTTTCTTTCAACAGTGTGTCGGTGCAACTATGGCGGAGAACCATATTAAAATCGATTAGAAAGGAGTTGAACAGTCGGTTCAATTGACGTACAAATATCTGTACGAAATACTGCTGAACGGATTTGACCGTAAAATCTGCAAGGAATGAAATGTTTAGTCAGACATATCAAATGGGAAAACAAACATCGGCAGTCAAAGTGGACATTCTTTGTCCATTTCAAACATCTAACATTCAAAATAAAAGTAAAATATTGACTGAGTTGATTCGACATAGGCGTGGATTATTTATGGTTCGGAAAAACCGTGGATTCAACTCTACTTGAACCACTCAATAGGTAAGTGAAATGGCGGAGTGGAGTNATTTATGGTTCGGAAAAACCGTGGATTCAACTCTACTTGAACCACTCAATAGGTAAGTGAAATGGCGGAGTGGAGTGGAGCTTTAGAGTGAAGTGAGGTGAGTTTGGAGCAGCGTCGGAATGCATGGGCAGGGGAAACGGGAGATCCCCGAGAAAACCCGGTGACCAGCGGCATCGTCAGGCACGATTCCCACATGCGAAAATCTGGGAGTGCACCCGCCGAGAATCGAGCCCAGTTCGCCTAGGTGGGAGGCGAGTAGCCTGGCCACTACACCACCGCGGCCCCCAAGTTAAATGGCGTGGCGATTTCTTTAATGTTGGCGTACCCATTCGCTGATTGGCTGCGAGTGGCCCTGGGGACGGTCCTTGTGCCTGATCGGCTAAAGCTTACAAAAAGATACCTATTTGCCTGGGTTGCCGGCTACNGGCCCTGGGGACGGTCCTTGTGCCTGATCGGCTAAAGCTTACAAAAAGATACCTATTTGCCTGGGTTGCCGGCTACTAAGTAAGTTACGAGGCGCTCGCTCCGACACGTTTATTGCCATTGACGCCATTTTACTGGCGTGTGCGGTTGGAGTTGGCGGTAGAAGAGTCCATTCCACTTCTGTATTCTCGAGTGTTCTGCGCTTGAACGTTGACACGCGCGCGCGGTATGGGGAGCAGAGGAGTGGCTCGCTCCCTCTGTTTGGAATGTTATTGTTTCTGGGACATAATCCCGCTCCCTGAAAATACGCAGGGCGGCAATTGTTTGTGGTGTTTTTTTGGCCAGAGCGGAAGCGACCGTCATTTCTCGGACAGCCAACGTGATTTATAGGACGAACAAACCCTTCCCAGCCCTCAAGTAACAATAAAAAAAAAAAAGGCCAAAAGGCCACGTGTTCAATGGTAGCAGTAGGAATGACGAGGACTAAAGTTCATAGAAATGTACAAAGGAACAGTAAACAAACAGTTCGAAAATAATTTGGAGTCGCGTCTCATTAAATTTTTTTCCCCCAAAATTTAAACTTTCTGAAAATATATTTACAGCGTGTTGTTCGAAAAAAATATATATATTTCGAAGTTAGCTGCTCCTGGTTTAGAAGCAGGTTGGCCCCAGCAAAGAAGCCTGCAACTAGAGCTGTGTTACATGTCGACATATCGAATTCGACGTACACCACCTGCACATCTACAAAGCGACATGCGCTTGAAATTTTTTTTCGACATGACATCTTCGGTATATCTGCTTCGACACCGACATATCTTTAGACTTCAACTCAGTGGCATCGAAGTTTCAAAGCCAATATCGTAACCACGGAATCGATATCTACGTTAGTAAGTAAAATAAATCAGCTGTATGATTCAAAACTTTTGAAANGTTTTGAAAAACTTTATGATAAGATTTAAACTAATCGAACCTACCTGCGAACATAACAGTCACGAAGGCACCTCTAAACATACTGTAGATCATATTGTATTTTATAAAGAAGCACGCATTGCTGTCTTTATAGATAAAAAGGCAGAAAGCAAACTTAAACTTAACTTAAATAGGTAACAAACTCAATTATAATCATCAGTAACACATATTGACATCACATGTTATATATACTTACGTGTGTGTATATATATTNGTGTATATATATATATATATTCAAGGCGCAGTGCAGACATTCGACTCGTTAGCAACACGAGCTCAATACAAGCACTTGAACATGAGATTTAATGTCAATCCTATATGCCGCGCAGTTTCGAACGCAAAGGAGGACCCTTCGACCTTGAGTTTGTAATTAAAGTTATGACACAGTATTGGGCTACGTGACTTAAAAAGACAAACAAGTGAATTGTTTATCAGTAGTCGTTGGATACGGAGCATGTCGNCAGTATTGGGCTACGTGACTTAAAAAGACAAACAAGTGAATTGTTTATCAGTAGTCGTTGGATACGGAGCATGTCGACTGCGAAGGTGACATGGTGTTTCTAATTGTTACTGGAATTTGTCACGTACTTTCCCGGATGCTCGATAAACACTGACTCAAGATGCTGATGTANTGTTTCTAATTGTTACTGGAATTTGTCACGTACTTTCCCGGATGCTCGATAAACACTGACTCAAGATGCTGATGTACATTATTAAATGAATTCAATTCATTTTCAGTGGTATCCAGACCGGTGTAGTAAGCAGAATGGAAATCTCAGTCTTCATACAAGGCTAACCAGGTTCAATTCCCGGCGAGGTCGCGCTTGGATTTTCGCACGTGGGAATCGTGCCGGACGATGCCGCTGGTCGGCGCTTTTTCTCGGGAATCTCTCGTTTTACCCGCCCTTGCATTCCGGCGGTGCTTCATACTCACCTCGACTCTTTATCTCTCAAGACTCCGATGTTAACAGCCAGCCAAACTAACGCGTCACACATTTGGAAATACTGTGGCGAGGAAGTCGATCCTGTATAGAAAACAACTAGTTCTTTAGACCGCAAGATGAGTTTTTTTTACAACGGAAAACTTTCAGAGAAATTTTTAACATATTGTGTCATGTGAAGAAATTATACAAATGTCAAGTATGTTTTAAATCTCAATGAAAGCGGAGGAGACACTGAAGACTGCCCTAGAGAGAGAACCGCGATATAAATTTATCAGACATGACGACGTGATTAAGATAAAAAAAATTATCTTGCTTTGATATGACATTTTTCAATTAGTACCGTAAAGTAAAAACTTTGCGATAAATCTTGCGGTGTTGTATTTATTTCCTCGAATAAAATGGTTACGGGAAGTTGGGTTAAAAATGAAGTGACAAACGGTTACAAAATATGCAGCGTTAGCTACAACACTTTTGTGATTATAATTTTATTTCTACGCATACATTCTGTTTAAGCTTTTACGGAAATTGAAGTTTTAAAAAATGGTTTTTTTTTTTTTTTTTGCTAGGGGGGTTCTGTAATTTGCATTTTCCATAAATTGCAAAATAAAATCGGGAAGTAATTAGTACAGTTAAGTAGATCGGCTGAAAGCAAACTTCCGAGCTATATTGCAGACGTGTGTTATGTTCGATTTGAACCGACCGCCTGTCCGCTCGAAAGTTTTCATGAAACACTCGCACAAACATGAACGTGTCATAAGATCTATAGCATATGTTTTTCTCCAAAACGAACCTGAACTCCTAAGGAGACTGTTCGCGCACCGACAACCAACCGTTAACTCTTATGCACGAGATGGGATTTGAAATCAACCATAACCTCCCGATTATCATGCTACCACCGGTCGAACACACATTCCCATATCCGAACCAGCCACTTCAAAGGGATGCTATCGAATGAACAGCTTTGAACATTTGGCGTTACAGTTGACTCACGGGAAGTGAATATTTTATAAAAGCTCTGATTATTTCCTTCTTTCTGGCCATTGCAAATAGTTCCGTAATATACGAAACTTAACGTTTCCAAGGAGCCAAAACGAGCAGCCATACTTCGATCAAGATGATATTGCTGACTAATAAAACTTCCAGAGTAGTTAAGAGGACTCATGATTGTACGTCCACTATGATTCGTAAGAAGAGAGTCAGAAATTATGAATGCTTGAACACAAAACTCAAAACGTTAGGGCATGAGAATCGAGGGCCTGTAACACATCATTCCACTGCTCGATGAGTGGTGGGTGGTTTGCGGAATAACAGAGCGTCTGCGGTCACGCCAATCAAACATCGACACGATGTCTCACGTGATTTTAATCGAGACTCGTTACCAAATTGACCTGTAATGTGAGTGTCAACAGCCATCAGGAACTACACACGGCGTGCAGCGAGCGTCAAGTAATCCTCCAGAATGTTGCCTACACTGAAAAAAAAAACGTAATCTTTACTGACAAATTGTTAATAATTTTACAAATGTTTGTAACAGTACAAACATTTCTCTTGTAAAATTACTCGTTTGTAAAACTACAAAAGCCATGTTGAAATCTATTACAGGTTTGAATAACGTAAAACACTTAATACAACTCAAATAATTACAATAAAAGACGTACATTTAAAAAAACACGTGACGCTATTACTCATTAACTGTCATTCATGATTTTTCTCGACAGCACCTTAGAATAAATGAAGACCGGATGAAGACGCGGTATGACAGGAGAACGCCGAGTGAGGTATTTCAAGAAGACAACTGGTGTGGCTGTACAACCCACAGAGGAAGCTACAGAAATGAAGGGAAGGTTCCTACAGAATTCTGGAGAATATCAACGATGCGATATTTCGGATTTGTCGTTAAGGTGCTAAGGTGAAGCCGAAGGTTGTCCGCAACGACCGAATGGCACTCTACGAAGGTCCTGATGTTGCAGTCTGTTCGGGACGGACGGACTTGAGGAGGGGGCAGTGTTACGTAATCGCTGCTTTGCATCTCTTCCCTTGACCTACGCGAGTGAGCGAATTGGTGTGTTGTGAGGAGGGGAGAGTAGTAATACGACACGCCGGTGGCGTTTATAAAGACCAGCTTACAAAGGCCAGTTGCCGCGCGCAGCTGCGATAAGCCCTTTGCAACGCGCGCGCTCCTGACCTTGAACATAATGACTTTCTGCGTTTATCTGTGGGAATATTCTAGTTTTAATGCCCTAGTTTCTCCCAGCTGGACTCGGGGTGCGGCGAACCTTCCAGATCAAGGCAGCTGATATTAAAGCGCTACGGGCTTCTGAGCCGAAAGTTTATTAGATCGGGAGTTTGGGTGATTGTCCTACGTTAAGCGATAAATGACGAGCCAGGAGAGTAGCGAGTGGCGACGGAAGTGACCAGCGGGAATAACAGCTGCTACTGCTAGCATCGGTGCAGTGAAAAGTGGGATTGGCAGGCGGGATTATTGAGCTGGATGCCTGAATGTAAAACATTTCAAATGATGGCAACAGAAAACTGAAAATGTGTTAATGATGAATGTGAGTTAGTTGACTATAATCAAACAGTGACATGAAGAAGAACTTTAATTAGAGTTGAGAAAGAGATTAGATATTGCGCTCATGGACAAATAAAGAGTAATAGTGGAGAAAGATAATTAAGTGTTGTAAATAAAAAATAAAAAAAATCCAATTTAGTTATTTTATGTATGTTAGGATCTCCATCCTTCACGAACTCTAATACGTCCCTCTAGCGTCTTTCAGCAGTAGGAAGAGACAAACAAATCTTTAGCTCCACCAACCAAATACTTGTTTGGGGCAACGTAATAAAAACAACAAAATATTTCATTGCCCCCATACAAACAATTAAATTGGTTTCACCAAACAAACTCCGTTTGATTAAAGAAACCATTGTTCTGAGAGCGTGCCTGAACGGAGCACTTCCGTCGGGTCCTGGGTTGCTATGACCGCTGCGGCGTCATGCTCAGGTGGCGAGGAGGTCGGGCCGGATGACAATCCCAGCCACTTTCTTGCATGAGTCAAACCCCACACGAGAGTCTGTGGATCAACCTCGTCATGGCTACTGAGCATCCGTTTGTGGGCGGTCATCTTTAAGTACCGTGCGTACGCGTTCCCACCCATCATTATTCGCCATAGAATCTCTACCTTACCGGGCTACCTTACTAACCTAGAATAGTGGCTGAATACGTGTTCTTACAGGTTAAGTTAACCTGTAATGGTAGAAAAACTAGTGTTTTTTCAGTTTAAACTAAACCTAGGAAAGTAGGTGATGATGCGGGTAGCTTTCACAAGCGTATGCGAAGAAGCCACGACTACAGCTGTCCAAAGACGCTCATAAACTTTTCTGAAGCCCTCCGCTGAAGTTATGCTTTCAGGATATTCCTCCACCTCATGCAAATAAAGCTAAACCAAGTCTAGAAAATTACCAAACGGACAGCACACCGCATTCGTGCGCATTCAGTGTAACAATGTTATGAATAAGAACTATTTATTAATAGGCTTTGCCAACACACTATTTTCTCCCTGTTTTTATTCATATTATTTATTAATGGAATATTGTAATTATGGATCAAATATAAGTAAAAGTTCAATTTAACCAAAAATACTTTTTGAATTAACACAAGTATAAAACATTTGTGATACATGATATACTTAGAAAACACAACCAAGCATGTCTTATATGGAATGATTTTTCAAATGTTTGATCCAAATAGAATAGATTATATCAGGAATATAAGCCATTTTCAAATTTTGTGCCGGGCTATGTAAAGTAAAGCCTAAAACATATTTTTATTTCTCTGGTTTTCTCTTTGGTAGCTGGTAACATATCACTTGCCGACATATCTACTGCACACACTCCAAACGTTCATCTGTCTCCGTCGGACGGACCCTCGGTTCATTTTTTGAAAACCATTCGTCATTAGCACTTGACAACACACTTGCCAGCCAGTAACTCAGCCAATAGGGTGCCCTTCGCAGCAAGCAGTGGCTAGCTAATCAGACACAAGCCCAGTTCCCAGGACCTCGCGCAGCCAATCGTAGAATGGGCACGCCCACATGAAAGGCATTTCACCATTCGTCTTTGTATTATATTCTGTGACGACGTCTTGAGGTTAAGGCTTTTAAACCACACGAGAGAAAAACGACATTTTTGCGTTATATAAAAAAAAACTGCACAGATATACGTACAAAAGTAAAAATCTAAAAAAAACATCCGCATGACATCTCATCCTCTTAATAGGAAATAACTTCTAAGAAACTAGAACTTATATTTAAATGAAGCTTGGAATTATGGATACGTTGATAACGCAGAAATTCTGGCGACGTGTAAATCGCTGACACTAAACCCAGCTCGATGCAAACAGGAGGTGATTATAAAATTACCCTCTGTTAGCAAATAAACTATTTCGAAAACGAAGTGAATATCTTTTATAATTTCGTTTATTTTACAACTTTTTTTCGCTATCAATTATTTAAGCGAGCATTTTCGTGCATATTGCCAAACAAGCGGCTCGGATGAGTCTCCTAGATAATGTCCTCTAGCTACTTTCATGTTTTTCATATGATGCCATCAAAAATCTGCAACCTCAGATGTCTCTTCGTGTCCTTTTGGAAATTCCTGAATGCGGAATAAGCGGATTTAATGGACTAACAATGTAGTAATTTCGTATTGCCTTGGCCGTCTTCCCCAAACACTCCTCTTCTTGCGTCGTCCATCATATCGAGGGTCAAAAATGGACACCATGTAACTACGAAAAGTAGAATTTTACAGTAGACAGATAAAACTGATAATTTAATTCTCATTACACTGTATAAATAACATGAGAATATTTATAAACGTAATTAAAATGAAGCTATTAAATATTTGCATATACTTAATATGTCACAGGTTTCCTGTTATTTTAAAATTAAAATAAAAACGCTATACGAGGTGTCAATTTTCTTTTATTCCCATTACATAGCAGATACGAGGTAACAATTTCAGTGCTGAACTAGTTCCTTTTGATTTTGACTAGACTATGTCAAGAAATATATTGTTGCTATGGTTACCCTTTACCTATACTTTATTTACAAAACAAAGTATTATCGGGATAAAAAAAAACTATTTAATCAAAGGAAACACTGCCATTTTTATCAACAATACATGGATTATAATTTATATTACTTAAAGCTATCCACCTTACTTAACAGGTATATAATACTACAACATTACATACACTCAAGACTCCTTTGTAAAAACCTGGTATGTGGCAGAGAATAACAGTAAGTATGGCAGTTTATTGGAATTACATGCTTCAACTGCTGGAGGTGATCCCACTTCTGTTTCTTGATGCACAATGGTCCTGTACTTTTTTTAGGCAACGACAATGGTGTCATCAAAGTTACTTTCTTGGGTCTCTTGTCAAGATCTATAAATGGTGCATCAAATTCAAACTTGACTTGGATAATTCCATCTTCTGTGAACTTAATTTCCTCGATAGATTCATATAGTTTATTCCCTTGCCGAATCGACTCATACTTCATGTATTCTCTTCTACTGAAATCCTACACAAAATCATGCGACAGAGTGAGTGAAGAAATTTGGGTGCATCTTAACATCGAGGTCTTGAGAGCCGATAAGGGTGAAGCGATGTGAATATGGAGCAGCGCCGTAATGAAGGGGCGGGGGAAACGGGAGATCACCGAGAAAACCCGCCGACCAGCGGCATCGTCCGGCACGATTCCCACATGCGAAAATCCCGGAGCTACCCCACAAAGTTCCATTTTCTTTAAAATTAGTTTAACTATTGTAACCTATTCTATTATAATACATACTAATACCATTTAATACTGTTATTCTAAATTAAATTAATCAGATTTTTAAATTACCTACCATCTTTCCACCATCCAGTGACTGCATCACCTCCAGATTGTTCAGTGGAAAGATACGAGGTATCAACTTTTAAATATGTTCGTCACTGAGATACGAGTTAGCTATAGTGTGCTTTGGTGAAGAAGAAAAAATTAATTTCTGTATAATTTTTTGACAGAAAATTTGATTTTTTTTTTTTGTATATTATAGCACAAAAATCGATTTTTTGAGAAAATTTCTGTTAAAATAAGTCAATTTTGGCCCTCGATATGCGTATTTACATCATTGTATGAATGACAAATATTTGTGAGGTCTTCCGACACAAGGACTCAGCTTTCCATAATTACGTCAGCACTAGTAGTAACCCGGTAACAGATATGCAAACGATTTTATGCACACGTTCGTAAAATTTTATTTTTAAGTAATAAATAATAATTATTTTCGGTTGACATCTACAAACAGAAGACGGCGTAAAAAAAATCTTTACGTCAAGGCTAGTGTTAATATCCCTGGCTTCAACTAACCTAGTATGCAGTTGTAAAATGGTTGCCCTGTTTTTTTTTTGTCTTGGAATTAAGTCGAGGTCTCTAAGCGATTCTGACACCAAAAGACTAGTGCAGGTATCAAATCTGCAATATCATGTTTACTGGGCGACAATTGCGTAGTTGTACCGTTTATCAGGAGATGCTGATTAAGAATTGAAGTGATATGACGCTGACGCCAGTTCTGTGTTAAGAAATCATGATACTCCTTGAAGAAGGAATCTGATATACCAGTATTTTTACGCACTGCTACAAATAACCACGAAGCCTGTACCTAATCATGAGACGTAAAGAAATGCACTTAACCGTTTTGCCTTGCGTGTTTTTATTGAACACCACTGCAAAGGTTACTGCTCCAAACTAGGAGAAAAATAGACTTGGAAGTTAAATTATTAGACCACGTCTCATGTGAAATCTTCAATTAAATCCAGGTTCTGCATCATGTTATACAATCACAGAGAACTAATAAAGTAATATCACCCAGGTTAATAGGAAACTGTAAAACAATTAATCGTAAACTTCGTAAAATGTAGTGGAAGTTTTTAACCTATACAGTTTAGGGAAATAATACTACATGTCGGGTTGGAAATATGGGAATGTTTAGCATTGCTGCTGTACAAAGTTGGGAAATTCCCTATGCATTTGACTCTTTCCTGACCAACTGTAGGAACGTTACCATCCATGCATGGGAAAATAATTTACCATTCGCGCTTTGTCACTGTACGTATGCACTGATGTAAGTTTACAAATAATTTCTTAGAGTGTAGTGTGTGTAATTTTCGGTGCGCGTGTACCTATTTGTCCTAGAGAAAGTCCGCTTGTCACCTTATCTGACGTTGACTGACAACGTATCTAGCGCACTTGTCTCACTATCTCCTTCTTGTCTCTATCTCCTCCAACAAACAACAGCCGAGTGCAGGACACACGCACCGACTTCGCTAAACACACTACTCGTGATCGAGTTCTCATGCCGTGCACCCTTAGGGGCGTCGCCAACTTGTCGCTTGAATTGCGTTGCAGTGTTTCAAATCCGAGTCCAGCTAGACCACTTACCGTGTTTTCATTATACCTATGTACGAAAATTCGAGTTAAGAGATTTGGGCGGCTCTTAACCACGAGGTCTTGAGAGCCGACGAGGGTGAAATGAGGTGAGAATGGAGCAGCGCCACAATGCAAGGGCGGGGGAAACGGAAGATCCCCGAGAAAACCCGCCTACCAGCTGCATCGTCCAGCACGATTCCCACTTGGGAAAACCCGGGAGTTACCCAGCTGGGGATTGAACCCGGTTCGCCTTGGTAAGAGGAACTTTTAGAATTCAAACCACGTGGAAAAATGCACGCACCTTCGGCCAAGGGTATGAGTGCCGTCCCCTTCGTGTGACTTGGGCAGGATTTACAATAGCCCGTCGCGTCCGTCCGTCATCCGTTCGTCCGTAATACGTTCGTCCGTCTCCAAGCCGAGCGATTTACAACCAAACGTCGTACGACCGTCGTAGGTTCATTGCTGCAAATTAATACAAACAAAACAGTTTCAAAGTAGGGAAAATTCTCCATTAGAAGTGAAAATTATTGGCAGTATCGTGTGTGTATAAACACACAAAACGAGAGTGTACGTAAATAACGAAAGGTAGTGGTAGTTAAAAAAAACAATGTTTATGGCATAATAATAATTTTATTACTTTTGCTATTGCACAGAAGGAACTCGTGTTCCCGACGTGATTAACATAATTTCTTCTGCAAAAATGTAACGCCATTGCAATTTACAGCTACATAAACGAACATTGGAAAACAAACAACGAGCAAAACAAAACACTGCACACTCTACACAGCCTTCTAATGAACTTGGAATGAACGGGTACCCAGAAAGAATAGTTTAGAAGGCTGTAATTCAATCCGTCCGTCAAAAGTTAAAGCTTGCCAAGGTTTTGATGGACAGACATATATAATTAATAGACACCTCTGATTGGCTGTTGGTCATGTGATTAATGGACGGATGACGGTCGGACGGACGTGACGGGTTGTTGTAAATCCTGACTTACGTCGAACTCTTATTCATATTTTGATGGTACAATAAAAACATCGGGATCGTTCCTTCCCGCCTTTTCCTAATGTTTATTTGTAAACAAACTGTGGAATAGGCAATTTTTTCTATTGGTGGAATTAATGTATAATTTTTCAACCCTTTCCACTGAAATAACATTCGAGGAGTTCTAATTCAAGACTAAGCAGTTTATAGTATATTTGCAGAATGTTCACATTTTCGAAAACAACCATTTCAAAAATCACCCCACGTCATGTATGACGTGTTGCTGAATGTGGAATGCATAACAAGCGTTTTATACCTATGCCATCATAAAAGTATTTTATTTTTGGTTAAATTGAATTTTATTAATATATTATATTTAAACAAAATATTAAATTTATAATTGTTATGAATAGAAACAGTGAGAAAATAGGTATGTTGGTAATTCGAAATAGTTCTCATGCATGCGTGCGCATAGATATGGCGCGCTGCATATTTAGCGTACATTTTTAAACTTAGTTAGGCTTTGTTTGCATGAAGTGGGGAAATATACTCTAAAAAGAATTTCAGCA
Organism: Clitarchus hookeri; assembly: GCA_002778355.1. Taxonomy (NCBI): domain Eukaryota; kingdom Metazoa; phylum Arthropoda; class Insecta; order Phasmatodea; family Phasmatidae; genus Clitarchus; species Clitarchus hookeri. The sequence goes on from NQII01000736.1 coordinate 797,347, forward strand.
TAGCTTTAGAAAAGTTGGAAATAACCATGAAAGGACTATATCAAAAAGGAATCAAGGGAATGGAAGGGAGTTTGACAAAATAAGGGACCAATGGAAACCTCGTAGCGGTTTAGAAAACTCACTTCCTACTAAGGCGAACCGAGTTCGATTCCTGGCAGGGTCGCTCACGGATTTTCGCATGTGGGAATTGTGCCGGACGATGCCGCTGGTCGTCGGGTTTTCTTGGGCATCTCCCGTTTCTCCCGCCCCTTCATTCCTGTTCCGCTCCGTACTCACCTCGCTTCACCCTTATAAGCTCTCGAGACCTCGATACACCAAAATCTCTTCACTCACTCGCTCGGAGCTGTGATTTCGAACACAGATTCTGTCACACTAAAACAGTAATAAGTAGCAAGCATGAGTTGATTGGTGTGACTCGTAAAACGTTAGTGCTAGCGAAGTTTTAGCCGGCTTTCGAACGCGGGTCACTTGAACCACTCGTTTTTCGCCACTAGTACTCTATTCGCGCTTACGACAGCCGTCGCTGCGTATTTGCGGCTAGCCGAGGATCGCTTGTACTCGTAGTGACTATGTTTGGTTCTTTCCACAGGAGAAATGGTTGGCGATTCATCAAAGCGGAACGGAAAAAAAATTACGGATTTTAAAAACTGTGTTCATTAACTATGAATGTCTGTGGAACACCTCACTTGATTAGTATGTGAAAACGAACACGAAAGACATTGCTTAACCCCTACTACCCACAAAAGGCATTTTGTAATTCAAATTCGGGGAAATTCTTCAGCCACGTATGTAAGGTTTGCAAGCCACTCGCATGGCAGCTATAGCACTAACAGATAATATTATATGTTAATAATCTATCCTTGTGTGAGATAACTTTATCAGAGGCTAATCAGTGTACCGTTTCATTAGTTATCTTATTATTTGTACAGAAAACACTATGACAGCTTTTACTTCCATGCTAACCTTTACACACCACGATGTCCTGGATGACATAAGTTAAGAAAGGTCATTAAAAGTTAAAATACTATGTTGAAGTTTTACGTGGCACGATCTTGCATGAAGGACAAAACTCTTCTGAACCACTTGACTACAGACTCGGTCGGTGCTCAGATATTGGCTGGTTGGACTCGAACCGTCGCCAATCTGTACTCCTCTACTACGTGGGCGTGACGCTTTAGAAGTCACGGCCACTAGCGACTCACAACAGAAGCGGTAAATAAATTAAACTGCGTATAAAGTCAAGGTGCAATCTAGACTAACACCCACCCAAGCGTCGGTACCGTACAGAGCATGGCCCGAAGGGTCTCTCAAGACAGTATACATCAGTTTAACCCTGAGATGGAGGGGTAATAGCACACAATGTCTTCACTGGTCAGCGACATGTCGGAACGTCGTTCGCCAATCAGCGCCTGGTAACGTACGTACTTGTCAACCTGCAACCCAATCAACAGGGAATCTCGCAGCACGCGACAGCCAATAGGACACAAGTCCCATTCCAGAACTTCGTGTAGCAAATGTGTACGAATGTGTACGCCCTCGTCAGCAAATGTGTACTCCCACGTCAAAGTGATAGCCAGGTCACTTCACTTATCTGTACTTACCTAGTGTGTGGTAATGGAATGAATATGACAGAGGAGGAATGAAGAGGGCACGGGGTACACCAAGAAAACCCACCAGCCTTCAGGAACCCCAGCCAATTTTCACACACTTCCGTAAACCTACTACTGTTATCATTTTTGTGTTAAAACCCGAATCAATTTTAGAATGCGCGGTCTCAAGGTGAAGACGTGACACATTTTCACTATTTTAAGTATTATTGTTGCACCAGCGATGGGTAAACACGTCCAAGTGTACAAAAGAATAATATGCTTAAGTAGTTGGGGAGAAGGAAGGGTGAATTTTAACTTATTAAACTTTCAAGCTCCTACAGAACTAGATGTAACATAAGTGTGGAAGGAAAATTATACGATACTATAATTTCAATGTCCACGTTAAAGTAAAATACATTCCTTGGATCACTTTACGTTTATCTAGCAAATGCCTTGATACAACAGAAACAGAAAATACAGTCATCTCTTTTAAAAGCACCCCATCGACATTTGGCATGCACAATATTACATACATAATACACAGATGCCGAAGGCGTCATGCAACTAATTAAGAACATTTTATTTTATTATTATAGTAGTATGATTAAGATGAGTCTGGTGCATCGGCGTCTCGCGTAGGAGCTAGGCGCCGGCCGGCCACCATCTTGGATCCATGTGATCTGGACATTTACCTTTGACCCAAAAGTATAAAAAATTAAAAAAGGTATAAAAAAATTATTTTAAAATTTTTTAAAAATATTTAAAAATTATTAAAAATGTATGTAAAAAAATTAAATTTCTTGAGGTCCTCCACACCCTCTCCACTATTACTCATTCAACCATCTTGGTAGGTGCAATCCGCCATCTTGGTAGGCATCACATGTTTTCCGGAACATGTCCGGCTCTCCGCACCACCTCCCCTCCTGTACCTGATCCGCAACGGTATAACCACAGACACCATCCGCCACTTTAGTTGGTACAGTCCACCATATTAGTAGGTGCAGTCCACAATCTAGGTAGACGTTACAACCACCATCCGTCATCTAGGTAGGTACAGCCGTCTGCCAGTTTTGTCGGTGCCATCTGCCATATTGGTAGGTGCAGCCGTCCGCCATCTTGGTCGATGCAGTTCGTCATCTTGGTAGGAATCACAGCCACCTTCGGCCATTTTGTTTTTTGGTTTTTCATTTGTTTATACATTACTAGGGTTTGTCTCTTACCTTCGTTCGACTACCATCTTGATTTTTCATTTCTCATTTGTTTTACATTGCTGGTGCTGTATCCAGCACCTCGCCCAGCAGACGACTCACACCCTCCACTCCCTTTTTCTAATAAATTGAATTGACCAATTTTCCCACCCCTGACTCTCATTGGCTAATTGCCCACCCCATTCCAATATATTTAATCGCCCCGCCAATGTTTCTCATTGGCTATTAACTCGGGGTTTTCGGAAGCCTTCGTTCGACCATTTAGTCGGTTCCCCTCCATCTCCTTCCAATATATTTAAGTGCTCCGCCTGTGTTTCTCATTTGCTAATTACTCGGGTATTTTCGAAAAACTTCGTTCCGACCAATCGGCGGCCTACTTTAAATGCGAGGGAGGGCTATTTTTTTCCTTAAAAACTCTTTATAAGACGCACTCAGAGACCCTTCGGGAATGCAGTCATTTTTCTCGCTGTCGTTCCTTTTTCGCTAATTCGAGAGGGAAGCCCAGCGACCCTTTCGAAACTTGCAGAGTTTCAAACCCCCGTTAGATTTACGATAGCCATGTTGTCAAGAGAAGAAGAAAATAACGGCAACAGTAACACAGAAGAAAATGGAGATGATATTCTTTAGCTTATCCGCACCATATTGATATGAGTAACTTCGCCAATGCCATCTACTAGCACGAACCCGCAACCAACAGGGAACCCGTACCAGCCCCCATCGGCCATAACGTCGTATTATCTCTCAACTTCGCAAAGAACCCCATCAACTCCGACTTCGAATGTAGTAATATCAAAGAAGAAATGGAAGTGTCCATCGCTTGAATTTTCTCAATTCAGGTAAAAAGACGCGAGCAAGTACAGTGACAGAATTGTGGGTGCCGACGCGTAAGTTTTCAAGATGCTTGAGGTGTTCTGAAAAATCCTTTTTTGTGACGGGACAATTCACTGGCTATGTTACAACGTGATTTCGATGGCTATTATGTGTGGGACACATTTACGTGCGAATATAAAAACTGCTGCGTTTACAATATATGCCCTAACTCTATGCTTCCTTGTTCGCTGGAGGAGTTGGTAAAACAAAGTCGTGTTGTTCACATATGCAAGGCAAGAATGTACGAAAGTGTAGTGTACGAACTTTTCTGAAAAAGTAAAAATAATTATGTGTGCAAATGACAGGAGAAATATGACGGACATAACCATGTTGTGAAAAGGCAAGGTTTCCCGGACTGGGCCTCCACCTGCGTGGCTTTTGAATGCGAAGTGCACCAGGGCTCGAGGCCGAGACCTTCCAACAAGACTTCTCGCAATGATGGAGCGCGTACTGGTGATAAGTTCATTCCCGAGGAAAAATATGCAAGTACGTGTCCTCTACTGTACGGTGTAACCTACACAGACCAGCCTGCTGTTACCGTAACTGTGGAGCGGTGTGACGAAAATGTTAATTTATGTCTTGAAAGAAGTATCTTCAAAGGTAAGGCTCTTGAATTATCAGTGCAAAACTGTGACAGTGAGGACTGTGCAGTTTATTTGCGCCATCCACAAACAAAATTTTCCACAAACATCGGAAATATGGAGAAAAAAAAAATATATATATATATATTGTGGGCGAACGACGTTGAAGTAAGTACGACAAGAAAAATTGCGAAGTTATTCATGAAATTAAAAATGATAAACTTTTTAAAGTATGCTCTGAATGATATTATGGTACTTGGCACAGTTTGGAGGTTACAATGCCACCGGACCCATGGCCAGAGGTGTTCGTGTGTGCTGTACATATAAGCTTTGCTCCATCTATAGAAAACCCCAGGTGATGGAAACCTCCCATCTCCCTCGTGTGTTTTTTTTAGTTGACGAAACACGCACATTCTAAGGTGTAAAAAATATATTGACATGTGTAATTAAATTATTTGATGAAATAAAGTATATTTTTATGCTATGTGTAAAAAAATCATTATTATGTACAAATAAATGTTGATGTGTTTAATTATCTCATAATTTTTTGTAGTATACCAATCTTTTGCATTTTTTCAATAAATATATTTATCATGTGTTTTATAAATATAATATATATATTGCTAAATATCTTCTTCTATTTGATATGTAAATACGATGTATTGATATATTAAATAAAATTTTCTTCCTTTTTTTTAAATTATGATTTAAGATAAATAAATAAGTTTGTTGCAAGTATTTGTGTGATTTATGGTGACTTGTATATTTTTTTCTTTAGTAGAGTAACGTGTATAATTTTCTCAAGTTTTGGACCTGGACCCTCCCGTCAGTGTGCCCTTGCGTGTATTCTCAAATTAGCTAAGGATAAAAGTGTTTTTCTTTTTTCTGGAATGTTAAAGTTTGCATGATAAAATAAATGTGCATACGTGAATTCTTTTAGCAATTTATTAATGTTTCACATGACAAATGAATATGCAGTCGATCTCTGTTGGAATAATAAATATTAATTCTAGAATTTATATTTCATGTGCGATATATTCCAAGCCTTGTCAGCTAGCGTGAAGCGTGAACACTTCTTTCTATATGTTGGAGCGGCCATCTCTGCGCTTTAAAGCCCGACGATTACATAGAACGTTGCAACTTGTGAAGGGACTACGGAGTGCAGCTACACACTCAGCAAGCTACGAGAACAACACCCAGATAATTTATATATATATATGATGATTATAGGTACGTGAATTACAGTTGTTAAATTTGGCATCAGCCAAAGACTTCTCAGCACTTTAACATACATTACTCGGGCCGCAATTGTTTATTCAGTGACTGCTCCCATAGTGCGAGACTTCTTTTTTATTCAACTTGGGTTGCGTCTGATTAGGTCGCATCATTGATTCCTCTTCTTTTTTTTTTCTGGCTAAAGATTTGGACAGGACGTTTGAAAACTACAGTGATCCACTTATGAAAATAAAATCTAGAGTTCACCTTGCTTGAAGGCTAGTCCGCCAGCGAAATAATTTTTGAAATTCACGTAACTCTGATGATGGCACATTTACAAGTTTGTTTATAAATGTCCAGGAGGCTAAGATATAAACATGAAAGTAATCTGTTGAATATTTATGTTTGGATTTCATATCCTACGGTTGTTCGTAATAAGGCTATATAAAGATGAAACCTCTGTATGTAAGAAGGGGACCCGAACCTCTTGTGTACACCACCGACTTGGTGTTGATAGTCTATTCACAGTTTCTTCGCACTGTTTGAATCAAACCGTTGGAAAATTACCTCGTGCATAACGCGTTTGCTTGTTTCTTAAATACGTCATGTATCACAAGCGTGTTGTACTCCTGTTAACATAAAAGTACGTAATTGTTGTATAAATTGAACTCTTACTTGTATTTTATTTACAAGTTATAATATTTCAATAATAATTACTATGAACCAAAACAAAAAGGTGTGTTGGTAATGCCTAGTAAGAAATAGTTCTGCAAAATAGTATTACACCGAGTGTGCACGAATGCGGTGCGTGGTCCAAAGCAACCACGCACCGCATCTATACTTGGTTAAGATTTATTTGAATGAGGCGGATGAATTTCCCGCAAGTAGAACTTTATCACATCTCCAGAAAAGTTGGAAGTAATCGTGAATGCACTATATAAAACGGGTTATGCCGGGAACAATGTACGTCCGTCCTCTGGCTGCACGAGAGTGGCACCTAAGCGTCTGGGCCGCCGAGAACCGTTCTCTATAATTGTGCTAGTAGAGTACTAGACCAGGAAAATACAGCTGGTTGGCTCGACAATCTTGTAAAGGCGGTTCACGCTAAACTGAGTACTTTTGAAAGCCCTGCTGCCCTGCTCACCTTCTATACAACTTGTGTATTCTCCTCCTATAAGTCAAGTTAAACCTTACAAGTCAAATCTATTTTTAACTAATAACGAATTCATAATCCCTCTTACGTTTCTCTGTACCATCTTTTATTTCCGAAGGTTCCTTTTTTGCCAACTACCTACAAAACATATTATCACGCCATTATAAAATACGAGTGTAGTTATTCAATTGAACTGCTGTATTTGACGCGTAATACTGTTTTTGCCAAAAATCTATTCGATATTAATTTGATGATTCTTCTTCTCGACTTCCAGGGCAAAGTCGTTTCTAGCTATGCGTTAGCAATGGTTATGGGCATTGTTATGTGTGGTTGTAGCAAACACCATTGTACAGGAAGTATTCAACTCTTATTACTTATGTTATGGTTATGATTATGTCAGTTGTAGTACAGAGTTAAATGTTACACTTGGCGGAAGGATATAAAATGAAGAATGTGGAGAGGTTTGGGCTGCACTTAACATCCAGATCTTGAGAGCCGATGAGGGTGAAGCAATATGAGTATGGAGCAGCGCCAAAATGCAAGAGCGGGGGAGATGGGAGATCCTCGAGAAAACAAGCGGCATCGTCCGGCACGATTCTCACGTTCAAAATTCTGGGGCGGCCCCACCAGGAATCGAACCAGATTCGCTTTGGTGGGAAGCGAGTGCTCTAGCCGCTGCTTCACCGCGGCCTCTACAAAATGAGGAAGAAAGTAGACGTTCAGCAGGGCTTTCATAAGTGCTCATTTAATCGCGAACAGGCTGTACTAGCAGCAGCAGAGCAACCTGTCGGCGTGGGTGTGCGTGTGTGTGCGGGCGCGCGCGTGCATCAGTGTGTAGGGGCGGGATGTGTTCCAGGAAACACCCAATTAGGGCATGGAGGAGTTAATTAATGGCGACAATTAGCGCTGGCAGACAGGCAGCTGTGGTCAGACTGGCCCGTCGTGCTTCCCCTACTCCTTCCGTTAGTCGTGGCGCGGCCTTGTTAGCTGCTAACCGCCCCAACCCCCTCCATGAGGTCAGACTTAGAGCAGAAGAGGTGGTTGGACGTATGGTTTGTTGCTGCAGGAAAGGGGGTGGCTGACGCAAGCCAGGCCAGCTGCTGAGATTGTTGACGATGAAAATGCACATTTCCAACCCGAGGGGCCGCAGTGATGTAGTGGTTAGACTACTTGCCTCCAACCTAGGCGAACCGGGATCGATTCCCAGCGGAGTCGCCCCCAGATTTTCGCACGTAGGAATCGTGCCGGATGATGCTGCTGGGGTTTTCTCGGGGATCTTCCGTTTCCCCCATACTTGAATTCCGACGCTGCTCCGTACTCACCTTACTTCACCCTCATCGGCTCTCAGGACCTTGATGTTATGAGCCACCGAAATCTCTTCACTCACTCACTCACTCACTCACTCAAACCCGACCTCAGTTCACGCGCGTAGTTTAAGTCGGTTTGTTTACAGGGTAATAAATAATACAGAGGTGAGAAAGCCGATCATTCTACGAACTCCAGCCGCACACTCCAGCAAAATGGCGTCACTGGCCGATGACATGTTGGAACGCCGTTCCCCAACCAGCGAGCCGACCTCCCGTGGCGCGGTTGGTTGGTGCGCCGCCGGTCTGCGGTGCGGGAGGCTCTCAGTGCGAATCCTAGGAAAGGCATGGGTGTTAGTTTAAGTTAGGTCGTAAATTAGTTTGTAAGCCATCCCCTTATAAGCCTTCCAGCATCCAATTCCAATGCCAACCAGCGTCTGGCACATAATACCCCAGCCGGCAGACTAGCCAATATGGCACCTTTCGCGGGATGCAGCAGGCGATCAAAAACAAGGTCCGTCCCCAGAGCGTAGCGCAGCCAATCAAAGAATGGGTACGCCGACATCAATGGAACCGCTAAAATCGCGTCATTCCCTCTTTATGTTCTTGTCTACGTTGTGGTATAGTGTGGCGGCGGTAAAGGGGATGGCTGACCCAAACTACGCCATCTGCTAAAACTGTCAAAGACGAAAATACACATGTCCATCCCTTCCTTACCGAGCGATGCGGCACAGTGTTAACAACACACTGAACTCACACTGAAAAGGACGATGGTTCGATTCCCGATCCAGCTACACTGATCTCAGTTTTCCATGATTTTTCCGAAATCGCTCCAGGCGAATGCTGGCCGATTCCTTCCCCGCTTTTGCTTCACTGAGCAACTTGCTCCGTCTCTAATGACTTTATTGTAGATTAGACGCTAAGTCTTACCTATATAGACTGTTCAGAATGAAGTAAGCACTTTTGAGGTCTTAGTTATATTTTCCATTCAGCAATTTTTTTTTCCTTAAACCACCTTTTTAAATAAATATTGCCATGTAAGTAATAAATACCTAGTATATATTCCACCGCAATCTGAAGTTAACGTATGATACATCTATTGACTATTATTCCAAATGGGAGGGTTTTTAAAGTGCTCACTTCACCGTGAATAGCCTATAGTAAGTGCCACAAGTGCTGGCGGTCCAAATTTTTGGTTTCTTGCGCTTGGTACGGCCCGGCAGGCGTCAGCTGATATTAGTGACGGCCCGGCCGTGTACAAACTGTTACAAAAAGATAAGTTACGCGTCGGAAAACGCGCAATTGATTATACGGAGACTAATGTTTTCAGCACGACATCGGGCTGCGGCAGGCTGCGCGCGCAGCTACCTCTCCCGTACCCGGTCCCACCCCGCTTCACGTAAGTTCACCCGCCAGCAGTTGTGGCTCTAGTAGTACTCTGTGATGGGGCTTCATGTGTATTTGTGCCACGGAACAGATAAGTAGACTCCGAAAAATGGCGAGATGCGAAACTGGCGAAATAACGCAAAACGCGAATAGTTTAGACGAATTCCGTGATTCCACCTTCGTTTCTACACAAACACGAAATTCACGAATTCTCGCGCAAAAGTACGTATTTATACCGCGAATTCTATTGCTTTTCACTATCGCGATCGTAAAAGAAAAGAAGACGGGACAAATAATTTAGGCGAATGCCATGGTATTGCCTTCGTTTCGACACATTCATGCAATCCGCTAATTTTAGCGTGAAAGTACGTCCAACCGGGAATTCTGTTTGCCCTATCGCGTATCGCGATCGCAAACGAGAGAAGAAAAAAACGGAACAAATTGTTATATCGAATATGTCGACAGTCGATATGTGCACGATATGTTTCTGTTATGCAATGTACTGAACTATTGAAATGAATATTGAAATATTTCAACTGAAATATAAAATGGTATTTTGTAAAAAAATGTTACTTGGAGAGAATGAGAATAATTTCTTGAAATGAGTAGGTATGTGAAATATTGCAATCCAAGTGTATAATGCTATTTAATTTAATAACTTCAATGTTTTTATTCGTTATCAGTTTATACACAGCTTGCCAATTTTATTACATACATAATTTGTAATTTTTTTAACTGTATTTTTTTTATTTGTGAAATAAGACATATTCTTAAACACCGCTTTCTTCATTTGTATATACCGCTTTGAGGTTTTTTTACACCGCCGATGGCATGATCTATTCACCATTTTTTGGGGTCTCTACAGATAAGTAAAACAGAAGTGAAATTATGTGAAAGTTCCTCTGGTGTGGACGCACCCATTCGCTGATTGACTGCACGAGGCTCTGGGAACGAGCGGGTCTTGTGTCTGACTGTCTACTGCGTGCTGCGAAAGGTTCCCTGCCGTATGGCAAGTAAGTTACCTGGCGCTGATTAAAGAACGGTGTTCTGACATGTTGCTGGCCAGTGACGCCATTTTCCTGGCGTGTGTGGCTGGAGTTCGCGTTACAATCGGCCGTTCCACCTCTGTATTCTTAAGTACTCTGGACTCGTACGTGGTCCATTTCGAGTTTATTCAACCTAAGTACTATTTATTAGGTGTTACAAATTTTGTTTTAAACAGTAAACTAAATTTTGCCAACAACTTAGTATTATAATAAAATTACTAATATAAATCTCTAAGCTTATGGTTTACAGACATGTCAAATGAAGTTGTCTTGTCATGTTATGTTATAAATAAAATATCTGTTAAGATATTATAATTACATATTTTGTAAAAACTATTGTTATAATAATTTAACGTATTAAGTGGAAGAATAATTTCTTCCCACCTCTTTATATCCCCCCGCCCCTCCCTTTTTCCAGTATATAAACATCATGCTGTTTTTACAGATGTGGTCTGGTTGAATCATGGTTAAATGAACCATTATGAAAGTCGTGCTTAGTTTCTTTGTTTTGCCTATAAATATATCCTTCCGCCAGATCTACAAATTAACCTTGTCCTGTACCTAACTAATGGCATGTGTGGATCAAGTGGTAGTGTGAAAATAATACGTATGTTTTTTCTACTACGAACTTATTACTCTAATATGTAGAAAAACAATGTTTGTGCTAACAATTTCAACATTACACTGTCAATAAATATGATTGTATGGTGTATTAACAAGTTACTTTTCATATTTATGACAACATTAATCTGTATATGCAAGTAAGTGTGTATGGTTACGAGCTGGGGTTTTTGCAAGGCTGATTCCAAACGTATTCAGTTGACTGTGTCCCAACGGGATAAAATGAATTATTTTGTTACAGGGAATGTAATCATGAGTCGCAAGTAACAAGCAGAGTCTATTAGTAAAATAATAATAATATTTTTTTATTTCATTTTATTTACAGCCGTTAGTCAGGGTCTTCGCCAAATAGGTGAAGAATTTGGGAATACTCGTTTGAGGAACAGCTTCAGACTTTGCCTGTGTTGGGGATGGGAACCACATGTGGTAATCACCTCCACCGCGGCCAACCGCGCTCTAAGAATTGGATCTCAAATCTACCACACCATTGTACACGCGTATTAAGAAAGCACGAATGGTAATTTTCCCTTGCATCCACAGTAGATTTTCTATATCTGTTCAATAAAGAATCAAATGCTTAAAAAAGTTCTCAACTGTGCTTAGTATCCTTCCTATATTCGCAGCCTGATGCACTGTATGGTTAATTTTCCATATAACATGTTTAGGTTAAATACTTTAATTACAATTTTGGAAGTTAAATAAAGACATTTTTAAAGTGCGAGATCGAATTGACGACCTCTCGTGAGTCAAACACGTTTGCACGTAACTGTACACGCTCTGGTGGTTAATTAGGTACCCCGGTGTGTTGGAGTGGACTTTTCAACCTGCTCTTATTCCAGCTTGCAAACAACTGTGGAAGTTTGTCTTATACCGTTCTAAATGTCAACATACCACGCATGTGAATGTATTCCATATTTTCCAATATATTTCTGGTTTTTCTAAGTAGTTTGTTTTTAGCAGAAGTTTGGAAACGCTCTTTATATTTAATATTTTCCTATTTTCCTATTTCTGCTTGTAATTCTCCTTTGTTGCAGCCCTCTTAGCCTTTAATTCATGCTAAAAATGTTGAAAGAGGAAAATGTAATTTTTGAAGTGCCCATGAGCTTGAAAATCCAAAAAAATAAAAAAATTTATTAAAGACTTGTTTTTTAATTAATATTTTTATCACTCTCGAAATCTTTCCATCAATGAGCACCACAATCAGCACCACAATCAGCACCACAATCAGCACCACATGCACCAATTTTTCCATCAATATTTCAATCTTACCGTCAATCTTTCCATCAATCTTTCATTCTTACGAGCAATCTTTCGCAATATTTCCATCAATCTTTCTTAGTCTTTCAATCAATCTTTCCATCTGTCTTTCAATCTTCCCATCAAACTTTTGCAATCTTTCCATCAATCTTTCACCATCTTCCCATCAACCTTTAGCAATCTTCCCATCAATATTTAAATCTTCTCATCAATATTTCAAAATATTTCCATCAATATTTAGCAATCTTTCGCAATCAGCACCACATGCACCACACTTAGTACCACAAACAGCACTACACGCAGCACTACAATCAGCACCACAACATTTCAATCTTTCCATCAATCTTTCACCATCTTCCCATCAACCTTTAGCAATCTTCCCATCAATATTTAGATCTTCTCATCAATATTTCAAAATATTTCCATCAATATTTACCAATCTTTCGCAATCAGCACCACATGCACCACACTTAGTACCACAAACAGCACTACACGCAGCATCACACGCACCACAATCAGCACCACAACATTTCAATCTTTCCATAAATCTTTCGCAATCTTACCATCACTCTTTTGCAAGCTTTCCATCAATCTTTCGCAATATTTGCAGCAATATTTCGTAATCAGCACTACAATTAGAGCCACATGCACCACAATCAGTTCCACAATCTGTCAATCTTTCGCAACCTTTCCATCACTCATCAATCCTTCGCAATTTTTCCATCAATATTTCATAGAATCTTTCCATCTATAATTTATACAATATTTTCATCATTCTTTCATACAATATTTCACAATCTTTCCATCAATATTTCATACAATCCTTCCATCTATAATTTATACAATCTTTCCGTCAATCTTTCATACAATATTTCGCAATTTTTCCATCAATCGTTAATCTATATTAAATACATGGGTTGGTCGTCTGTCTCTATTCATACATGTGAAAAAAATCGATTCACCAACAGTCTCCAAAATTTGTAGATGTCGACAGAATTAATGTTTTGTATGCAGTCAACTATTCATGCATTTTTTTAATCAAAGTCTTTATTACTATTCTATATGCAGATCTTTCATTAATAGTCGAGTGCTCATAGCACAACTTTAAAGTTGTGAGGGATAAAAGGACACGAGACACAAAAAACAAAGAAAAACTATTATTTTATAATAATTTATTATTATATTGTAATAACAATTTTATAAGAAAGCAGCTCATCACATAATGCGATATATCCCCGTTCCTTCAGTTAACTAACGATTTAAGATATTTCATCAATGCGTCAGAGATCCCCGCGTTTTTGAAGGTTAATCAAATATCTGAGTATCAAAAAGTTCATTCGGGTCTTCAGGAAATAGGTAGCGAGTATTCTCGGCGTTTTCTGCCTTCTTCGTGTTGCTTGTTGCAGCAAATGTATTGGAGGGGTGTGTCAGTGCATTGAGAAAATCGCCATCATCGTCTTCAGCACTTTCACTGTCTTCAAGTTCAATTTCATCAATGCTCTCTTCATTGCAATCATCACCTCCTGTTTATTATTAGATATAAAATTTGCTTTTCTTTGTAGCAGGAGTTGTATGCTCATCAGTATTTAGAGCCGACGGCCGTTTGCTTAGAAGTTCGTCGACTTCACGCGAACGTCGTGCAACTGTACATTCCACACAAGCCGACTATACTGCACTCATTCCACCTTTAGCGTTAACTGTCTCATCATAATCATCTGCGCTTATATTTTGTACTACATATGTCTGCAGATTTTCCTGAGTGCCTCATATTCATCTGAGGGTCATTGGTAGTCATAATCAATACGGCATAGCGCTCACGTGACGAGGAGGACGGATAGGCGATGATCCGATTCCTATTCCCGGAATGACTCGTTAATATGGACATTCAAATTTCACGTTAATATTTGGCATCAAGATATACTTCTCATACTTCTGCTCATCTTTTGTATCTGGCATCCTTTATTCAATAAGTACTCTCAGTGTGAATCCGCTTCATTTATGTTCTGCTCACGATTTTCTTAGACCATTTCATACATACAAATACGCCAGTCTATTCATTCACGCAGTGTTACACAGGGAGTGTCAAATTAAATATGGGCCAATGAAAAAAAAAAGAGTGGGTCCGTAAACGTTGTTTAAAGTATGCCTGACGGGTCCAAAAATTTGGATGTATCGTTTCATAAGTCATGAGCAAAATGTCGGTACCAGTTGTTTCAGACCCCGCTATAAACGGACTGGGCTTTCTTCATTCTGTGTATAATCCTGTGATGTAAAAACTAAAGTTTAAAGCGTTTTTGTAAGTTCAGCTCAATTCGATTTCCTTCCACGAGGTGCCCAATTTTCATGTCGCTGCATCGAGTGAGTGAGTGAAGAGATTTGGGCGGATCGGGGTCTTGAGAGCCGATGAGGGTTAAGTGAACTGAGTATGGAGCGGCACCGGAATGAAAGGGCGGGGGAAACGGGAGATCCCAGAGAAAACCCGCTGACCAGCGGCATCGTTAACAGTTTATCTGTCGGTTTTATTCTGGTTTATTGACCTTCGCAGATATCACACGCTTCTGAGTGATGTATAGAAAAAAGTTGGTCCAGTGAAATGGAAATCTTAATCTCTGCAGCTAACGCACGCGGTTCATTATGAGGGAATGCCTGCAACTCATCTAAGAGCACTACCTATGTTGTGACAAGGGTGTTTGCATGTTTATTTTATTACATTATAAAATCGATTTTACTTTCAATTTAAATTAATTTCCTTCTTAAATAATTTAATTTTTTTAGGTCTTATCATTTGCGCTGTGGTTACAATGTATACTTGAGTTCATTATTAGTTCCTTTATTTTACACTTTTTATACGTGCGATGAAGATCATTTTAAGTTCATATATTGACATTTAAGTTAGAAAACTCATCCGAGGGGGAAATTGGTTTTGTCGAGTTTTCTGATAATCTATCCCGGGCCTTACGCACCAATTTTTGTCGTTTAGTGGGTACACCATGCGTTGTACCTATAATCTACAAACGTGGATATAGAACGCAACGACTCTGTGCATATATAGGTGCCTGAATGTATATAACTGAGTTGAATGGAGTTTGTCGTAACATTAAAACATCCGCATTCTTTGAAGACACGGGCAAAGAAATTGTACTTCGCCAGCAGTTTTCGTAAAGTTCCTTTTCAACGTAATATTATGTCGGCATCACTCAAAGTGTAAATAACTCAAATGAAAATGATGGAGATTATTATTATTCTACGTAGTAAATAACATTTGAGTAGGACTTTTTTCAAGTCGGCGTTACTGTATAGTAGCAGAGAACTAGCCAGTAATGAATGTTGTTCCGCATGGTAAGCGTGTCCGGTGTTATGCGAACTGATGAGACAGGTGCAAATGAGAATTCAGAGACCAACAGAACTGATGGTCATCTAGTCATGAAAATATGTGACTCACTTCTAGATTGTCTTGTCAGTAAACCTGTACCGCACTGAAAGTGTTAAAATTGAGCACAAAGTGTACATCGTAAATAGTATTGACGTTCTCGTGAGACCTTATGTCAAGTTAACAGAGGAACTGCGCATCCATGTTTCCACGTTAAATGTAAATGCCCACGCGTGAGGGAATCGATCAAGAATACTGCTCAGCGGAGTGGGCCAATGATCGACATAATAAAGACCCTAAAGTATTATGTTTATTGCAAAATAAAATTTTGTCCTTTGCATGTCCGGAGGTTGAATGATCGTGCACTCAAAACCTTATTTCCGTGTCTTGCGAGATCTCCACTTACTTCCGTCTCCAAGCAAGTTATTTGACGAAATTGAGATCGATCATCTTTCATTTTGTAATCACAAAAACGAATGGAAAATAGAATAAAATGTCTTTAAAGGCTTTTAGGAGAAAGTTTCACTGTAGAATGCTAAAAAAGTAACCACTAAGTGCCTACGCCTGAGACAGTTTTTCGTGTCCATCTGGCGCTTCTTCGACTTCCACCATGCACCGCGAACGCGAGTGGGCCGGTGAACCTACATACCGACGGCGGCGTTAGTTAGAATGCAGATTTAACAGGGAGTGGGTGTGCAGCTGCGTCATCAGGCAAGCCACTCGAGGCCTTGGTTTTGACCCGGAGCATGTGCGACGGACATCCCGGGGCGTCTCCTTGCGTCGATGACAAGCGCAGCCGCATATTTCACACGCCAGCCGCTGCAGTCTTAATGGGCCAAGATTACAGCGTTTAGGATTATGTGCGCAGCTGACCGGGGGAGACCCCGGGGTGGAATACATTCCCGGCAGTGAACTGGCGAGCTGAACTGCATACGGCCACTCGGTCGTCTGGTTTGCGACGACTCAAACCAGTTGCTGACATCACTCCGCGTTTTAACAGCACTCGCGAGTCGCCCGATTTCCACTCCCGACAACTTTGTGGACACACTGGCCTACTGCTACATAGGCTATTCACGGCAAAGTGAGCACTTTTGAAAGCCCTCTCATTTCGAATAATAGTCAATAAAGCTATTTTATTTTAGCCTTAGACGTTAACTTCCGAGTGCAGGGGAATAAACACACGGTGTTTTTTACTCGCATGCCAACATTTATTTAAAAATAAGGTTAAAGGATAAAAAATGGTCGAAAGGAAAAAGTAACTAGGGCCTCAAAAGTTCTCACTTTACCGTGAATAGCCTAAATCACAGAGTGTATGAGTACACAGAGACGAAAATTGCGTGGCGGTTCCTTTGATGTGGGCGTACCCATTCTCTGATTGGCTACGCGAGGCAGTGGAAACGGTCATTGTGTCTGGTTGGCTACTGCACTACGCGTAAGTTTCTCTACTGGCTGGGTTGCCTGCTGGCTCTGATCGGCAATCGGCGTTCCGACATTTTGCTAGACAGTAACGCCATTTTGCTGGCGTGTGCTGCTTTAGTTCGGTGTATGAGTGACTGATTTACCTCTGTATTCCTATTTACTCTGGGACCATGCCCTGATCACCACAGATAATAACGTGCTGAAATATTCATACATGGGTTAGTTAGTTCAGATGAGGCTACTGAAAACTGCTGACCTACCCGAGGACTTACTATGGGCAGTGCGTGTTTTTTCAGGAAAACATTTAGTACAAATATGTTTTCGAAAAACACTCTGAGGCTTCGTTTTATGTTCCTGACAGGATTATGCGTTTTGTAACACTACTTGGCTGTTTGCACACACTTTATAACCACGCACGTCCCGTATTTTCTCATTTTTTCTTTACTTAACCATGCGACGTAAAAACCTTAACTTCTAAAGAGATTCAGTGCTAGCTTGGTCAGATATTTAAAAACCACTTCCCCCACAAATGAGATTTGAACAGCGCTTGACAGCTCGGGTTTTTAGCTCGACTGTGAATGAATAGAGGTGAGGATTGAATAATTACAGAATGCAGTGCTGGAGGGAAATTGGGAGAACTCCGAGAAAATCCACCTCTTATATCAATGCAGAAATTCGGGTTTGACACCACCAAGAATCGTATTCGGTTCGCCATGGTGGAAAACTGTTTACAGATTATATACAAGTTCTTTGATTAATTCGCGGAAAATATTGCTGGATTTAGATGTACCTCTAATTTATGATGGACATAAAGATCCAACGGATTGAAAACGTGAAGTGGAAGTGGGAGTACACGGAGGAAATTTTCACGCCACTAGTGTGCATGACCATCAAAAGAAACACCTTCGGGTTCCCACCAACACAACAGTGTATGTATGCCCTTCCCGAGGTTATCTGGCTCGCTTTGTCGTAGTTCCAGATCTGAGCTTCGGGTAACGCAGAGGTATGTTAACTTATTTTACAGGATGCCCCGGCCAGTCAACCTTTAGAAGTGTTAGATGGAGAACTTCCAACATTTTACAGTAAACTGTGTTAGGTCCATTTTATGTGCGAACTCTCGCGGGCCGTGGCCATGCCGGGTCTACAGACTCGTCCGCCGTGTTGAGTTGATGCTTGTCTTGGATAACTCATTCTTTATTATTTATTATTTGTGGGAGGCGCTTCCGACAATGGAAAAACCGTAGTTCACGTACAGCTGACTTCTTGTCTCTCGCAGTTGGCTGGCTCGGAGCGGCCTTACACTATTACTAAGAGATACTTTAATTTCGCGAATTATTTTGGCAATAGCCTAGATTTCTCAGACCACAACTGCTTAGTCATTGCTGCTGACGTGATGGCTTTTTTTTAATATTCAAATTGGCTGCACGTGATATCGTCATATCTCTCCTTACTTGTTACTGGCTAAAGAGCCGTCCAGGTTGTGTTGAAACAACTGTGGTCCAATAATGGAGGAACAACAAAGTATATATATATGTATTCTTGAAGCCTAACCTATAACAGAAAGAATTTGTAAAATTCACGGACCTCTGACTATTACGCAGTTGCAAGAACCAAAAGTCTGTAGCATGAGTTTTGTATTAGACCCTCCTCAAATGGCTCGTAGTGTAATTATTTGAATCACCCGCTGATCCCGCAGATATCGATCTCTGTATTACTCGGCAATAATAATACTCTTTAATTTGTTGTACGTCAGATCTTCCACGAGTAAACCAATACGATCAAGCATGAGCACACGTTGGGTCGCGGTGGTGTAGTGGTTAGACTACTCGCCCCTCGCCTAAGCGAACCGGGTTCGCTTCCCGACGGGGTCGCTCCCGGATTTTCGCATGTGATAATCGTGCCGGATGATGCCGCTGATCGGCGGGTTTTCTTGGGGATCTCCCGTTTCCCCCGCCCTTTCATTCCAGCGCTGCTCCACGCTCACCTCGCTTCCCCCATCATCGGCTCTCAAGACCCCGATGTTAAGAGCCGCCCAAATCTCTCCACTCCCACTCCACTTCCACGAGCACACGTATCATCGAATAGTGTTTCCGACACGAAGTGCTGGGAGACATACCAGAAGCCTATGCCTTCTCCCGTCGATAACCATTCTGGCCTCGCCTTCCCCTACGGCACGCACAGCGCCGTCTAGACAGCATCCTGCTAGCCTCGAGTCTGTTTCATATGTAGTTATGCTTTTCGCGTTTAATATGAAGGAATTTTACACAATATTTTTTCATCCTTAATCACCATCACCTTCTGCATTCAAGTATATATAATTAATTAGCATTAAATAAAAAGCAATAAATTAAACGATTCTTAAATTATAATTATGTAGTATTTACTACTTGCCACAGCATTATGAGCAGGGGGAAATATTTGTTGGGGGAGGGGGGACATATTTTAAAAACGGACGGAGTCTTGTTTACCTTGTTATTTATCACTTTTCGTCCAACCGGCATGCATTGAAGTTATGGTCACCTGCATTCTCGCATGGAAAATAATATTACGCCTTCTGCGACGGAGCTCTCGACTCTCCAGAGTTTGGAGTTGACCGCAGGAGGGTCTATCGACTAAGACGTATTGACACAACACTCCTGACACCCATTCGTGTCTCGCCCCGCTTTGGGGCTAATACAGAGTCGATACACTTTCCTAACCTCTTTTGCTCACGCAGTACATCTGCTGTGATATCGGAATTACATCATTTATAAAAAAAATTAAATGTAAACAACCCAATACGCCACGTCCAACTCTTCGACAGTCTTTACCGAGCGAGGTAGCACAGTGGCGCTCCGCCCTCATAACTCAGGGGCAGAGTGGCCGACTTGTAGTCGGAGGACTGGCTGGGAGTTCGCGCCCCGGTTCCTCCGCGGCAGATTTTCAGCTCGCATGTCGCGCACATGGTACTGTGAATTTGTCATCATGTCGGTCTGCTTGAGCTCGTCACACGTCAACTAACACACACACGCCGTCAAACGCCCCACACGCTATGTCCAACGGCAATGTATCGCTCGATGAAGTCAATAAAGTCAACTTTTAAAAAAAGTGGTAAACCAATACTCACGTTCGAGAGGACCTGGGTTCCAGCTGCGTGTGGTGAACTGTTGCAAGGTAAGCTGTGTTTTTCTCGGTGTTGTACCTTATATTTTTATAGTTTACACATCGGCCACACTTAAACGTAGTAGTGCAGTTGACGTCACAGCGCGTGTATAGTGGGTACCTCGCCGCTTTCTCGTGAGTGGTCGCAATACATTCAGTAGTTTCTCCCGGCCTCACTCTGGTTACTGGTTCCTGCTACGTGCGCCGAGTGTGTGCAGCACTGAGCAAGCACCAGATTGCCTTGCAACTTTCATCACACGCCACTAATGTGTTCGATTCCCGGTTCGGTCAATCTGACTTCGCTTTACCAGGCTTTCCCGAAATCGCTCTAGGTGAATTCTGGTGTTGCACCTTATTACTTAAAGGCAATTGCCGATTCCTTTCCGATTCACATAAGGCCTTTACGCTGTTCAGGGGCACTCAAAAAAGCCAAAAAAAAAAAAAAAAAAAAAAAATTGAACTACGATCGTTAACAAAATTACACCCAAGGTCTTAACGTACGTATAGGTAGGTCCAGCGTTATCGGTTAAACTATAGCAAATTTTTGACTCGGTCTTCTCGTCGAATAGAGATAGCATAGCGTGACATTTAGCAAGCAAGATAGAGGTCTGTTGCAAATACACATGGTCTTGCATTAATAAACTAGTGGTAATATTACTATTGCCATTTTTTGGGACGTTTAAGTTACATTTGTCTAAAGGAACAGATCTCACACCACCTTGAACAAATCACTATTCCGCAGTTATTTCCAGTTCACATAATTTTGTTTTCAACAATTGTTGTATAGCATGATGAATGGCGCATTTAACTAGTTTTGACTAAACTGGAAAACACTTGGATGTTGTTAATAAACCTTTATTTGTTATTTAATTACGCGTGCTTCTTTTATTAGGAATGATAAATTACCAATTACATTTAATCTTTCACAACTTGGGGAAAAAATATCCCGTCTATGCACTACGATTTATTATGCAGAGAAAGAGAGAGTGAGAGAGAGAGTGTGTGTGTGTGTGCGTGTAAGAAGAGGAAGGAGGGGGGAGGGGGGGAAATTCAAATTATTATTGTGGCGCACAGTTCATACTGTGACAGTTTGGCCGTCCCTCTCCGTTGATGAATTTATTTTATCAGTGACGTAGCTTGCATACATAATTAAAAATGATCCAGGGCTATACCTTAACCAGAATTCTGGCCATTTGTATACTAAAGTGGTGATTTTGAAGCGTACAATCTATAATGTGTAGGAGGAGGGGGGAGGCAGAAAAAAGCGTAGCGGCTATTAGCTATCATATATTTACTTTTTTCTTTGTGAATATTTACTCTATGTTACGAAAAAGCGAGACATACCAAAGTAAAATAAAAAGAAAGCAATAGTGACTACAATTTTCTACAGTGAAATCGCTTATTTAATAATTAATCATATTAGCATTGCAGTTATAGCAATTTTTTCTGGTGCCATAGCGTATTCAAACACAATGGACTGGGCAAGAAAACCACTCGATTAAACTATTGATCGTAACATGCCAAAATGCGTACAGCTTGTTGTCTCCTCATCCACCTACCCTTAACACCGGAACCTTCACCAACTCGTTATTCCTTTGTCGTCTTTCAGCTGATAACCTTTCCAAGAGTAGCGTAATAAGAGTTTATGAGGTACAAACACTATTGTGTCGTATATATTGTTGTGGGTTTTTACAGCTTTATTTCCATTGTGTATTGATGCCGTTCGTATGTACGCGATAAAGAAGCGTTAAGACAAGGATTACTTGTTGTTACTATCAACTAAGTTTTTTTCTTTCATGCGAAGTTTCAACAATACTATTACAACACCAGCATCCAGTAACTTAGGAATCACTTGCATGTTTCAAAAATTGCCTCTGCAAGCAAACACAATTAGTTCTCTTCAGAATATTCGCACTGTATTCTAAAATCACGCTGAAGGGATACTGTACTTGATGGTTCACAGAAAGACTAGGAAGAATATGAAACTTCATGATTATAGTCATCTCGCAATAAGCTATATACCGACTCGATAACAAAGTTTGTGTCAGGACAAAATCCACGCCAAAATGCAAGTGACAATTCACTTCAGTACGAATAAGACTTGAATGAGCATCTAGAAGAGGGACTTCAGTTTGCGCATGCCGTGATAGGATTTTATTGATGCAAAATGGCAAAAAGCTATACATATTTATTCAAACGTATGCCTTAAAAGGCTACACTTAAAATCTATTGATTCGGGAATTTAATGTTTCTGTTATAAATCAACGTGCAGCACAAAAGCAACATCGCATCCTTTTTTGTATTTCTGTTGTATTCCTTTGTTGTTTGAAACATACGTACGATCGCAGGTTGCGAACGATTAGTAATCACGGATAAACTGCAAACCCCGACAAAAGCACGAAGCATAAAACATATTCATTGTATTCATTTAATCGTAAGGCCTCAGATCTGTCTTTTTAAGGCGTATTTTCATACTCAAAAATATGTTTTCCTTCACTTCCTCTGACAGCACGGTTACAGAGTAGTTATGGATACAGAAGTGAAACAGCCGCTCGTACCACCCACTCCAGCCACACACGCCAGAAAAATTGCGTCACCGGCCAGCAAGACGCGGAAAAGCCGTTCGCCAATCAGCGCCTGGTAACCTACTCGTCAGCCAGCAGCCTAGCCAATAGCAAACCTTCCACAGCAAGCAGTAGCCAATCAGACACAAGGACCGTTCCCCAGAGCTTCGCGCAGGCGTTCAGAGAATGGGTATGCCACATCAAAGAAACTGCCGCGCCATATTTTCTCTGTATAACTACATATCTAATCTGTGCTCTGGCACGGTGTTAACAAGGGTTCTGAAGTTTATGACAAAATTGATTTGGATTTCACTGATTGATTTTTTTTTGTTTATTAACATGAAGTATAACACACTGACATAGATTAACAACACAACAATTACAATTCACAACACACCAGCCAGAATTACAGGCTGTTCAGAGGTCATTGAAATGGCCAGGACGAGAAAAAGGATAACATCAGGAATGACCGTAACAGAAAAAAAAGAACACTGTAAGAATATGGGAAAACTAAACAAAATCACAAAATGGACAGAACAAAATATCACAGAAACATTCGCATCATAAAGAATAATAAAAAAAAAGTATCTAAAGAGAAAGGGGAAAAAGTATGGCCAGTGACACTTAAATATCAAATACATGAATATAAGTGTAAATAAAATAGGGTAATTAAGGGATCTGAGGAAACGATAACACGCATCAGCAAAGGACAAGAAGCATTACACGAGTATACTGCACACTCTGCCTTGTGACAGCGACAATGAACGATGGTTCAGTAAGTATAATTCGATAACGTGGCAATGAACAAGTATAAGGGAAATATAATGAAAAGAAGGCAACCAAAATCCAAAAAGGAATGATTAAAAGAAAAGGGAAATGAATGTATCTGCTAAACATGGTCTTTGGGCATCACAAAACCTTAGGTGTATCTGTTGTAAGTACACTAAACGTGGAAAGGGGAAAGAGGCGACAGGAGGGAACGAGAAGCAAAATGTAAAGTAATTGGAAGGTGGTTTACAGAAAGGGAGATAAGGAAATAGTGTACATGTATTGTAAGGTCTTTTGGCACCTTAGATTCCTGTGTGTATATGTTGTTAAAATTTATTAAAGGAAGAAGCAGGGGGAGAATGGGGACTATGAAGTAAAGGCAGGAGGAAAGAAAGACTAAAGGCAAAGGAAATGCCGTGTATATGTTTTATAAAGTTCTCGGCACCTTAAAAGCCAGTAGTGTAAGATATTGTGATAGAAACAAAAACGGGAAAATGATTAGGTACTGGAAAGAAGAAAAGGGGCAGTGACGGAAAGATAAAAAACCAGGAACGGATAAGAAAAAGGAAGGGAAAATACAGATATGAAAAACGTCCATGAGAAATTGAATGTAAAATATTTCCGGGTCACTATGCAAATTGAAATTCCATTTACGTTTGCATTATAGTCTTTGATTAAAATCTGACGCTAACGCACAGTGTTGACTACAGTTGAATACTGTAATTGTTGCAGTAATTAGCTATTGGTTTAACTTTACAGACAGCTAAAACGGAGTAACTTATAAAACCGGTGAGTAGATAACCATTATGTAGGGAATGTTATCACATTCCTTTGGTATGTTATAAAACAAATACAAAACATATAGAACGCAATAAAAGCAGGCGTATGATTTTAATACGTACGTGACATGCGTCAAAACGATGTTTACTTCAGAATATGCAATAGGAAGTTACTTGTGATAATCGTCGGATTTAAATACCGCTCGGCTGATAAACCTTTCTCTTTGCTATAACCTTTTTTTAGAAAGTAGTAAATGATTCAACCTAGCAAATTAATAAAAGCATTGCATCACCTTTAAGTGATGTACATAGTTACATAATATCAGTACCCACTGCCTGAGCTATATTGTTACAATAAATACAAAATTATTCTTGTCCCCCGGAGATTAAAAAACACAATACGGCTCAGTTTGATGTTTTGGAAATAAAATGAACACGACTGTGGAAGAATTCTTGCCGCTCTAAGTGATAAGTTCAATAGTTAAAGTTGCAAAGGAATACATTAACGACACATATGCGATGGTTTAGTTAATTCATGTTGCTCGCAGACGAGCTCGAATGTGTTTTTAAGGTCGGCAACCTACAAGACTTATTTATCTACATGTCTTGCAATCAAATTAGCGCTTGCTAGCGTGATAGCTGGATTAAAACACCGCACTCATCGCGTCTGAGCACGAACTCATCAGTCTGTGTTTGCTAAACGCTAATCATTAAAGGCTGTTTTGAAGCACATTTCTCTAATCGTATCCGGAAGAAATGATAACTCCATACACAGCTATTGTTTTATGCTGGACTGTGATTGATGAATCGTTCCGTAATAAAAGGACGAAGAGAATGTCTTATAACAGACACACTAACACAAACTTACTGCGTGTCAGATTTCTGAACGCAGTGTGGATTGAAGTCCTTGGGAAATATTTGGGTGAGACCTCAAGTAGCTGTACCGTCTCTTTAATAGCCACTATTCTGATAATGTACCAGAAGAACAAAGAACATGAGACTATTTTATGGCTGTTCAAAGCTAAATTATTTAACCCACATTTTGATGATGTTTTATGGTTTCGTGACATGACGTCAAAAATAACTTGCTAATAATACCAAATCACATAAAAATAATAATATTGTTTTGTTTTCTTTGCTTAAACACGAGCACTATAACTTAAAAGGTAGATTCGTACAAATTGCTATGAGTTACGCCAACGTGAAGTCTGGTTTCATATAAAGTGTTCCTTGAAGTCGCAGTTGCATGCAACAATTTTGTCTGACTTTCAAAACTTAGTTTACCTGCGGTAATGTGTTAACTTCTTACTATTTAAATTTAAATTTTATCACAAAAAGTTAAAATTGAAATACGAGCAAAGCCAAGGGGGTTGTAGGGTCCAGACTCCACTGGGATCACGGGCGCTCGTATTTTCACTGAACTTCCTTGTTTACTGCAAATTTCATAAAAAGCAGTTGAGTTCAGTTTATACTCAACTTCAGTATCGAATATGTTTTGAGGTATGCATTCGGGGTGAGGTGAGAATCACAAGACAATGCCGGCTATGATGAGTATACCATACCAACTATTATGGAAAGCTAAAATATTTTCCCGTCTGTTAGACCGATCAAAAGAATTTATGGTAGCCACATAATGCATGTAATATTATTATTTTTTAAATTAAAAGTTATATTCTTTACAATTTATTTCTCAATAATGATGTAATATTTCATCAAAATTTCTGCTTTACTTGAAAAAAAAATTGTGTTAAAGTATTTAATTAGCACAAATATTATGTTTTTTTTTATTTTCACAATATTTTGAAAATAAAAATATAAAATGTAACTTAGTCATAAAGGAGTGTTTTTAAGATTTTGTCATGTTGTATCAGTGGTATTGTTAATTACTTCGTAAGGTTAACTGTAGGTGAAATGAAAGTACCAGGAACCTACATTTATAAAATTTGGAAATAATTGAAATTGTATAAAGTCCTAACAAAAACTTAATAAAAATTAAATTCAATTTTGGCTATAAAGGTCTCCTTCAATCGCAATGGTAGCGACATAGAAGCCCAGGGGATATGATAGGAGAGCATGTTTAAAAAATGAACCCCATTGAGAAAATAGGTATGCTTTCTACGAACTTGAATATGGAGAACCGCAACAAATATTCTAGGAAATATTCCTCGTGACATTCTGATAACACGGACAATTATTTTGAGCTGTAGCTTTGCTTAACGTACATACATTAACTTAGTTCAATTTTCAGATTTATACGAAACGAGTCGCCAATTTGAAATTCAAATGGGGAATTCTTTCGTTTTCGAAAAGTATTTTTCCACCATTGACATACTTTTTTTTCACACAATTATTTAATAATATGCTAAAGACGTTGGAAATAATTCAAACACTTGAATGTACTTAAGCACTTGCTGTTGGCGGAATGTTCCACTATTCAGAGCTGACGTCATTTTCAAAGTCCTCAAGTGCCACGTAACATGCGAATGGGGGTGTTATGTAAGAATTTGCTTGTAAGTATTGGCACGAGAGAGACTTAAAGAGAACTCCGCTTGGTTGCTAGATGATGGCGTAATCACGCAGGCAGCAGACGCGACGGGGCTTTTATAAATCAATACGGATGGAGGTTACGGAAGCGTTGATTTCGCGGCTTCTTTAGGCCGGTGCCAAGTGGCAGAGGATTAAGTGGCTGAAGGCGGTCCCATNGGTAGTGTTTGTTTGGATGACCAGCACATCTCGCCACATGTTGCCAACCGGTTATAAATACCCGCGGTAGACAATACACGCACTCGCATTATGAGGAACCGGCCGGCCCGAGGGCGTCGCGAGGTATTTCGGTGCTGACAAAGGGGCGACAGCGGGCCGCTCGAGGCTGGAGTCCTGCTGCCTGCGTCACGAGGACTGATCTGACCGCAATGTTAAAGCGCTTCACTAGTACGAGCCTCGTTGTATGCTGTTGTGCTAAAAAAACAATTGAAAATTTAATGTAAGTCTTTTTTTCAGGACAGAAATGAAAGTATAATATCTCGTTGTCATTGAAACGTACACATGGTCGTTGAAAGGTGTTAAATTCGGCGAAAATCGCTTTAACTAACCCTGTGTTTACGATGTTAATCCTTTTTAAAACCGTATTTTAAACTATAGCGACAATTCTGTACTCTATCCTTTATGGACAGACTGATGTTTTAGAACTGTATAGTCACCGCTTGGAATCCTGAGGGAGCAGAAAACCCGCAGCTTGTATATGCTATTCTCCATCGCCGTCGCGATGCTTCCTCATGGCGGGACGTGACTTTGAGGCGTTTCACATTTTTTACCAGGCGGAAAGTTGGAAAAGTTAATTATTTTATTTATGTGCCAAACATGATGCAGTTCATAGACATCACACCTCAAAAATTTTTTTAGTAAAATAATTTTTTTATAACGGTGTCAATCACTGTTCAGTTTGTAGACATTATGTCATACCATTCACTTCACTCCCCCAGAAAAAAAAATTTGGTTACACTTTTTAAGCATAATTATGCATCAGAACAGTAAGTTTAATTACGTTGTGTCATACACCACTTGCAGGTAAGAAATTATTTGTATTTTTAAAAAATGCTATGAGTTACTTTAAGACAACTACGCAATAACACTCAACAGAGTTTCTCTTTTTTTTTATTGTGAGGAAAATTTTTCATCCGATGTATAGCTGCCCTAATTTTTAATCAAATAACTTCAGCTAGACACGTTCTGAAATGAATAAAGAAAATGCTATTTACTTCCATTAATTAATTTTAGGAAATTAATTTTTTTTTATGACACAAAACGAGTAATATATTGATTTTGGCAAGTAATTAGTACTCAAAACTTACGAAACCTATTTTTTGGGAAGGTTATTTCCTGTAATCTTTATACGTTGGACGACAATTGACGGTCATGAAAATATTCATCCTTTTTTCTTCCCAGCGGCGTTAACCCTGCCCAACCACGTCACGCGATTAGGTTTACTCGACCACTGACTTCGCCTCCATATACAGAAAATATAACACAAAGAGAGAGAAAGGGGGGGGGGGAGAAGAGGAGAATTAGGTCTGCGCTTGCTAATAACTAACACAAAAAAAAAATGTAATGTTCAACGTTATACGGTGGATCAACAGAGTTGTTGATAAAATTCACAACTTCACCCATCACAGGTTCAGTACACTCAATAAATAAATAAACATCGTCAAGTAAATAAATCACAGGCGTGCGCGTACGTGAAAAGGAAATAAGTATGTATTTTAGAAATAGCTCAAGCATTAGGGTGTCTGTCACCTGTATTATCGAACAATAATTATAATATACAATTGCCTTTATTTTGTCCTTTTTTTATATTTTTTATTAATATGCTGGCTGGTGGATTGTGTTGAAATATTTTAAAAGTTTATAGTGTAAATAAATAACACGCAGGTTAATTTCTTTTTCAAGGAAAAATACTGCACTTACAAAAAATTGTATTTGCTGATGTTTTTTCTCACCTTCCTCGATCAAGCACCCAATTGTAAATAATATTTACATTACAGTGTTGCAGAGGGTACCTGTCATCTGGCCGAAAAAATTTTTTGGCACAATTTTATGCCAAACGCCAGTTCGGCCATATGCCTGTTCTGCCAAGTGCCTGTTCGGCCAAATGACTCTTCGGCCAAATGCCGCGCTCCCGTTGCAAACACGCCTAGATACGTTAGCCTTCGAAGAGAGCTACGAAGCATCGCTGAGTCGTATGCTTGATTGCGGCTCGACGTTTTGTTTATTGCTTTGACAGTTATGTCATCTACTTTGCCTACCTCACCCATGAGACGTGTAAGGTTATCTCACGAGTCCATTAAACAAATGATTAGGCAAAGCCCGTATAAATTATTGTTGGAGCACAAAGGTTGGCGTAGTGGCCAGAGCACTCGCCTCTCACCAAGACGAACCGGGTTCGACTCCCGGTGGAGCCACTCCCGGATTTTGCATGTGGTAACCGTACCGGATGACGGATTTTCTCAGGGATGTCCCGTTTTCCCCTCTCTTGCATTCCAACGCTACTGCATATCCACCTCGCTTCACCCCCTCAAGGCCTTCCCCACTCCAATGATTGTGTGTGCGCGCGTCTCGTGGATGTACGAGCGCGCAGAACCGATTGCGATCAAATTTCGCATACAAGTGTTAAACGGGCGTTCAAAAATGTTGGTTTCTGGTGGAAATCGGTCGAAAAAATTTAGTGACATTTTACTGACGGGTCAAAAAAAAAAATTCTCAATGCACTAGTCGAAATTATTTTGTAAAATACAGATGACTACTTTTTATAATAATTAAATAAAATTATATACATTTTTTTAGTCATATACTATAGTTTAATAAAATGTTCATTTGACCATTTCTTCCTAATATATTTGTCTTAATGTAAGACATTAAAAAATTCTTCAAAATTTTGCCGCTAAAAACATTTCTTTATCACTATTGATTAACATAAAGTAGTGCCTATGTCAACTCTAAAAACTAAATGAAGAAATAACTCAAAAAATACTTTCAAAACAAAAATTTGCAATGTGTAAAAATACATTCTTAAGCCGCTTCATATTTTGCTTACTTGGTTCGGCACGTTACGTATATCGCCATAGAGCTGAAACCACTTGTCCCGCCAGTGAGAGAACACTCTAGTGTGAAGGCAAAATAAATGTTTTACTCTAAAACAGAAATAATTGGTATGGCAATAAATTGCACCCCCAGTTACTTATTTTCTTTCCACTCCCTCAAAAATTCCATTATTTCATATTTGTACGAAATACTGTTCAACTTGCAGAAATTATTTTAAAATATTATTTTCTCGCATAAAGAAATTCACACCGCATATTTTTTGCACAATGGCATGTCAAAAATCACAATTTTAGTGTTTTTGGGACGTAGAGATAAAAAAGTTTTTTACTAACTTACAAAATTTCATAATTCACATTGAAGTAAGATACCATGAGTTACTTCAAAAATTATTTCAAATCACGCTGTGAATATATCTGTAATTTAAAAAAAATGAATGCAGAAAATAAGGAATAGTTGGCACTTTTTTGACTTGCAGAAGTCTATAATTTTTTTTAAATAAATGTTTTAAGTATACCTTAAAATAAATAAAGACGTGATCTTTCAGTTACTCTTGTTAAATTTTCTGTAAATGTGTTTATTAATTTTATTTGTACGTCCTAAAAACAATAAGATTGTGATTTTAACATGCAATAGTGTAAAAAAATATGTGATTCAAATGGTTTTTATGCAAGGAACGAGTACTTACAATTAATGTCTGCAAGTTGAACGGTATTGCCTAATAATAAAAATAACGTTTTTTATTGTAACCAGCACTCTTTAAACTATGTATACTCTATTCGCTGTTTCTTCACATTTTCTAAAATCAAAGATTTGGAAATCACCCCATGTATGAAGTGTTCGTTTGTTCCATAAATATGTCGCACATCAAAAGCGATTAATACTTCTGTTTTCATAAAATTATCTTACTTTAGTTAAATTAAACATTTACTTATTATTTATTTATAAATTATAATATTTTATTTATAATTCATATAAATAAAAACAGTTACAAAAATATGTGTTTTAATAATGCCTAGTAAGAAATAGTTGTCATATAAAATGTCATTAAACTGAGTGCGCAAGGATTTGGTGCCTTGTCCCTTTGGTGTAATTATCTAGACTTGGTTAAGCTTTGTTAACATGAGGCGGAGGAATATCCTGGTTGTATAACTTTGGCAGGGCTTCAGAAAAGTTGGAAGTAACAGTGAATGGACTATTCCTATCTGTACTCTGCGTTCCCAAAGGGAAAAGTTTTTTATCCCATAACACGCACCTGCCAGTTTGTCGGTGTTATTTCTCAGTTCCTATTGTATGATTACGCCGCGTCACGGTTAGACGCTAGCCTTTATGCACCACGTGTCAGGCGCCAAGGTCATCTAGTGGCGCTACGCATCACTTCCTCCGCCGTGCTGACAATCCGTCTGCGTGCGAGCGAAAACATTACGTCCCAAATCCACCTGCCGACCTGAAGCTTCCGTTATGCTTTAAGGTCGGGTTTACGATTGAAAATTTGTACGCTATAATCGTTTACGTCTACGTGATATTTTGCTCTTTGCCGTGTACGTGAAGCCTTCAGCCAATAGGGTTAAAGGAGAAAATAAGACTAAAAAGCAATATATATTGTATTGTTACAAGACACCAGAGGGGCGTATCCGAGTTAATGAAGGATGACGGTCTTATTAAAAATATAAAAACTAGATTTGATTTTTAAATTGATTCACACAGCTAATATCTACAGCATTAAATTACCCATCGTCACTATTATAGGCTGTTCACGGTTACTTCCAACTCTTCTGAAGACCAGCTTAAGTTCTATTTCCAGGTTATTCCTCCGCGCCATGGGAACTAATCTTAACCGAGTATAGAAAACTACACCAAAGGGGCAAGGCACCGGATTCGGTGCGCACTCAATGTTATATTACCATGCGTTACCAACACAACAATTTTCTCCGTTTTTATTCATATTAATTATAAATGAAATTTTATAATTTATAGATAAAATATAAGTTAAAGTTCAGTTTAACAAAAAATAATGTGCTTTTATGTCAACATATGCTTAAAACGCTTGTAATACGTGATATATTTAGGAAACAATCAAACACATCACCCAAGGGGTGATTTTTCAAATGTTTGATTTTAAAAATGTGAAGAAACCTGGAATAGACTATACGCTTGTTATTCTCAGTGAGCGCAATATTGAATTCCAATCTCAATTCTAATTAAAGTTCTTATCAATGTATCTTTATTTGTTATAGGCACCTAATTCACGCTCATTATTTATACGTATCCAATCTGTATATTGGCATCATTCCAAATGTCTGTAACTCGCACATGTCAGTCTCTCTCTACACTGTACCGATGTTCGCTGGCCACTCTCGCCGCCACTCGTCGCATAGGGGCCGCGGTGGTGTAGTGGTCAGACTACTCGCCTCCCACCTAGGTGAACCGGGTTCGATTCCCGGCGGATTCACTCCCGAATTTTCGCATGTGGGGGATCATGCCGGACGATGCCGCTGGTCGGCGGGTTTTCTCGGGGATCTGCCGTTCCCGCCTTTGCACCTTACCCACATCGCTTCACCCTCATCGGCTTTTAAGACCTCTATGTTGCGAGACGGCCAGATCTGTCCACTGCACCACCCGCCGCTTTGCTGGCTCGTCGCTTCGATGTCTTCGCACACCTGACGGTTGAGGTCGCACGATTCTCCAAACTCTAAAACTGTCGGATCGGAGATCAGGAACAGCAAATTTTCGATAGTCCACTAACGAACGCTCCATAAAACCAAGGTGTATGTTCCACGGCCATCTTGGTTGTCCACTGGACGCCACTAGCGAAAACTACGTACAGCTCGTAGGTAGAAACATGGATTTAAGATGCGGTGGACCGGTTTTAGTTTTCTGCGCATGTCCCCAACATTACCTCACCAATCGCCGATATAACTGTCAGAACCACATAGCCAACAGTGATGAGCGTATTTGTTTACTTTCGCACAGGGAGGTTATATTTGGTCGGAACTGTACACTACGAGACTCGGTGCCCAACCGCGTTTTCTGAAAGTCACCAGTGCATCCACCGATGTACACCGGACGTCGAAACTAACGTTTTGGCCGAGTCCGGTTGAATCTGGTGGATGTTCACCGGAACATCAACCGATGAATTTTTGAACATGACCTCGCAAACACATGTTTGTGAACGGTAAAGTCAAAGAAAGGCAAATAGCTACGTTTAATTGCAACGGGAAAAAAAGTTGTGCCTTGAAATGTGCACAAACATCGCAGGAAAATGTGAGACCTAATTTGTATTTTATAAAGAGCATGTTTATTAGAAAATAAGTTCCCACAGTGTTTAATATGGGTTCCCTGTATCATAAAGTTATTTTGCATGTATGGATTTATTCATTTGCATTCGTAACAAAAAATATATAAACCCTGATATTCGGAAAATCTCTCAACCAGTGTACACCAAAACATTCACATTCGCCACTGGTGTATGTATTGG
Source organism: Clitarchus hookeri (assembly GCA_002778355.1). NCBI lineage: Eukaryota > Metazoa > Arthropoda > Insecta > Phasmatodea > Phasmatidae > Clitarchus > Clitarchus hookeri. The sequence continues at coordinate 830,691 of NQII01000736.1, forward strand.
TGAATTTCCGAAAACGTGACAAACGATTTTCCTTGGTGGGTACCTGATTCGTAAACTGCGCCATTGCCCTACGTTACGATTGGTTCGTATTACCATCACAGAGCACAAAGCCTAGAACTAGGTGGTTTCGGTAACGAAATAAGTTATTTGTCACCTTAAGTACGGTACGCATCAAACAATTTTCTTCTTATTTGCAACACCTAAACCGTAAATTAATGTGGGTATAAAAGGGCTATGTATTGTGTGGTTGTATCTTTGCACCGCAGTGTACGAATCAATTTTGCAGGCGCTGGACGGGGGGTGCCATAACTATTTTCCCCTGGCTTACGTAAAAATTATATCGTTCCCAGGGAAAGTGATTTCCTTCCCTGAAGAGTGATAATGTGTGCTGATTGATGAGACGCACAGTTCTCACGTACAAATTGTAATAACGAAACTTGACACCTAATTCAGATGGAAAGTACCTACTGCGAAACACACGAGTCCACAAACAACTATTGTTCAAAATAACTTATAACCATTGGATTTGAATAGTTGGTTTAAATTATTTGAACTTAATATTTTTGCTCAGTATTGTTACTTTAAGTATCATAGACGATTTGTAAGAGGCGCAAGTCTTTGTCGGACATGTTATTTAAGCTTTCAATCGTATGCCATATCTCCAATGTTTCTAGTTCACTGTAAAAATAACCGCTCTTAGCAAAATATTTAACTGGTAAGTATTTGAAAGAAGCTGCCAGCAGCGCCGGTGGCCTTGAAGCGCGAGCTCAGCGATGCGAGCAGCCAGCCAGACCTTGTGGAGATGTCGCAACGTTCCTCACGTACCGCTTATCTGAAACGTTTTTCTTGAGGAAACAGCGTCGCTGCCTGCAGTGTCCGCTCCTTACCCGACCCTCTCGCTCCCGGCCGAGAACCAACCATCGCTCCATCGAGCGTGCATGCTAAGAATCGCGTGCCGCTTCCGATAAAATGCCACCTAATATTCCTACATCCAGCCCGTATCCGAACTGTCAGTTTATACTTGCCAAGTACGTACATATGCGTACTTGCCTGTGTATGTAACGCGTACCCTGAGCATAGCCATGCCGAGAACTAAGGTTGCGTCGGAATTCTCTCCAAGTATGCGACAAGTACACTTGGCCCCGCCTGTGACGTCACCACCTATTCCGAATTCCCAGCTTAGTACACGGGAGCTTTATACCTGACAAGTACACGATGTTGCTTACTTGCTGGGCGCACTAGCGTACTTGAGGCAGTCGCCATGTTGGTTTTGTTTGTCGTCGTAATTGTTAAGACGACACAAACAACGCCAATCTGAAAATGCGATGAAGATATACTGTTATACGAAATGGATTTTCCAATTGTAAGTAGTTAAATAATTTTACGTTATCAATTTCCCTTTGTCTCTCGTGGAAATCTTGCGTACGTAGTTAAGATTGGTACATCGTACTGTTATGCAATGGACCTCCACAAAATTTGTGGTGGACTCCTAACTCCCAAATACTTGTTCCCTCATTCGGTGTTGTATTTTATGAGTTAAACCTGGTTCGAATTCATGCCGATCACGCCAAACAGAACAGGCAGAATCTACGCCTGTTCACACGCAAGCAAATTTTGTACATTACCGTTTTGGTGTTTCGTTGGAATCTCAGTTTAATGTCCGCGCTGGTTCGTTTGTTATTTTCAATACCAATTTTCGGAAGTGAATGCTGGACAGCAAATTAAACGCTGGCTAGAGTTTTACTCTACTTTAATAAATTCAGTGTGTTACAGTAAGAATTTTCACAGAAATATATTAAAATGTCTGTCATTTTGTCTTATACTTCCACAAATATCAGACTTTACTGACACTTATAATTTCGTTTCCAAAAAGAAAAATGTTGACAAATTTTTGAATGAAATTAACATAGGTAGATCTATGCACGTGTTTAATTACAAATACACACTTTTAACCATCAAACCAATAGTATGTGTTGATAAACCATGAAATTTTTGGTATAAAACATGCAAAACTGTGGATCCCTAAAGAAAATAACGGTGAAGCCTGCGCTTTCCGCGAGCGGAAATTTCGGCGTGGGTTCTACTTTTCGGCGTGGCTTGTGTGGAAGACAAGAATGAGATCTAGCTGGCTGTTCCAGCTTTCCGTTCTGTCTGTTCGGCGTGATTGTCGCGCATGTGAAGCACGCATTGTGTGTGGCATTATGTTCGAACTTCAAGGACATAAGCACTGCGATGGCAGAAGCACATTGTGAAAGCTACTTTAGCCTCGTGAATATCTTCACGAATGAGTGACGAAACGTTGCTTTCATTCTTTTCGTTCTATCTTCGCAGAAAATTATCACCCCAATATTTTAAAACACATTGAAAGTTTAGCTTATACATGTCGCCATCGTGTCTTAGCGAATGCAATTTATAAAATTAGTTCGATACGACTGTTGTTAAAACACCTGAAAATAAAAACCCATCTCCTTTCCAAATCAAATTAATTTATGAATATACAAAATTAACAACATATTTAAAAATCATTCCGTTAATACTGACAAATGAAAACAATTAATAAAGGAAAGCACATAAGCAAGAAGCGCAACCGAGTGACTTTATCCACTCGGTTATCGTCCGTTCCGATTGCATGGAAGCACCCCTGCCTGCTACTAAACGTCAAAGATAGCAAGAAAAGAAAGAAATATGTATACACTTACTTACAAGGTTTAAATATGTAACTTATAATATTTCGATGTCAGGTACGATTTTCAGGACACACAACATATTCGTTATACTAATGTGTTGATGGTCGAGAAAATTTAATTACGCGTACGTTGCGCGGACCGAATGCTTTTGTTTATCACGTAAATCCTTTTTCTAGTACTATATATTAAGTGGGAATATTGATGAGAATGTAGCCACACACTTTAAAAAATATGCCTCCCCGGCGGGGAATCGAACCCCGGTCTCCCGCGTGACAGGCGGGGATACTTACCACTATACTACCGAGGACTTATATTTAACAGAGCTCACGCTATTGTAAATTAGATACAGACAATGGTTTAAACACTCCTTTATTTTCATGATAATCAATATTTATATTCGTACGTAACAGCAACTCCTGTTGGTAGTGAGTGGGTAATGTTTTTCCCCCTCACTCGCGGTTCGGAGTTAGATTCACGGCAACAACAGCCTTAAGAATTCTGTTATAGGCTGGTCACGGTTAATTGAGAACTCCTGAAATAAACCTTAGAATAATGCGACTGCCCATTAATGCATTTTAACAGACACAATGACTGGCGTGCGTCCAGAAAAGTTGGTAGAAACGGAAGGAAAGTAGTTCCATGTCATGGCGCAGGATTAAATGTATTAGGTAAACATTTTGAATGCTAAATTTTTTTTTGCTTTCTGTTTTTTTATGCATATCGGTGTAAGAATGAGGATATTTGTAGAATATTTACTTTTCTAATAGTTTCACAGTTTCTCTTGACCGGCGCATGAATTAAGTGACCAGGCCCATTGCAACCTTAATTTTACACATGGCGGAAGGATACGCAATTAGCATACAAGTAGACCTTAAGCCGGGCTATTAAAAGTGCTCAGTTTTCCGGGAACAGCCTGCAGTGGTCGGTGTGTTCTGGCTCGCCTTCATACTGCGAAAATAATGTCAAACCAGCGCAAATCAGTCAGCTTGTCGCCTTGGGCGCGTCGCGCTTTCCATAACCGCAGCGTAGCCGCGGGTTCCCACCACCCTTCGTTAATAAAAACGGCAATACCGTTGTATTAACCCGGCGGAATGTCCTCTCCACCTCCTATCCTGTGGGATGCAACTAGGGTAAACAATCTGGGCCAGTCTTGCGACTGCTACGAGACGAGCCCTGCACTGCATTCGTGTGAGAGTTATGAAATAAATGCACTAGGTGTGCCAAGGTGTTTGTGGGCGCCACTGAAAGAATTGGGATATTTTAGGCCCCGCGTAAGGGCCGCCACTGATAGAAAACCGAGTATTTGGTCGAGTATCTACATATAGGGAAAATGCCCCACTAATAGGAACTACTGAAATGAATATTAATTCAACACGTGGGTTGCCAGTGTGATTATTCGGGAGTAGTTGTTAACGAACCAAATTGTCATACAGGTACCTTGTATATGGTAGTGACCACGTTTACAAGAGATCAGTAAAAATTCAACACTATAATTATATTACAAAAATATACCACTACTGAGCTAACTACCAATCAACCAAGCAGTTAAATTATTGATAAGCGTTTAAGCAATGGAAAGTTTTTGAAGAAATATAAGCAATCAATATTCAGACTTAAGAAAAACATGCAGCTCAATTTCAAAACGTTCAACTCAAAATATAATTAAAATTTCAGTTGGCATTTGGCAGCGTTAGTTAGTCTTTACTCACTAGGAAAAATATTATCAGTTAAATGTTCAATAAACAGAAATGTCACTTAGTTCTACTCCATTAATTAACAAATATATTTTCTTGTCTCGGCTGCTCAGATTTATAGAGTATGTAGGTAGAAGCATTAGGCCTCTACTTCTGAAGGAAGTGTAGGCATATTTTAAAAAGGAAAACTTTGTATAACAGGTTCTTGAAAAATAAGTTAGAAAAATCATATTGAATCGAATTGCTACCATCTGCAACTTATATCGGATTTTACTTAGCTGTAATACTAGTTCTTCGGAAGCCAGAAGTTCTCGTATTAATGTTAGCAATTTAATTACTATCAACCAGGGCAAGCACCAACTCAGACAGACATTTTCGGTAATTTAATTATCTTTTTACGCCACTCGCACACCTGTATAAAATATTGTCCATACGGTCCACTTTAAATTACAATATTTCAATACATTTCTGATGATCTTCCGGATCCAACATGCCTACTTAAAGGTTCCATGAGTAAAGATAAATTCTCAACACAGTCCAATTTATATTTGCCATAGCACAATAGGTGAAGCACCTCCAAAAATTTCCTTGCAAAATATTACATATTGTACTATGCTGCCAACTGTAGATCAATGTTTACATTTAAATACATTTATTTTAACAATCTGTTTAACACTGCTATCTTAAAAAGCTGGATTAAAATAATAAATCAATTTAACAATTCTGAAAATATTTCCTTCTGTGGTCATACCCAACACTAAAACTGTCGTACGTTGCAGTTAAATTTGAGGTTTTATTGTCATTACTATATTTATAACTCTTTTTACGTCCCTGACACTTACAACGCAATGACTCTACTGTTGAATACACTATTCGTTCCAGAGACGGTTCGTGCTGTAGGACTGCAGGACCAAGCCCTCCCTGAGTTATTTGTGAATTACACTAAACAAATTTTAATGTCACAGCTGCTTTCAATTCAAAAGGAACCTTATAATGATTGCTAGGAGCTTTCTACTTTGCCAACGATCGTAGGCCGATCCCCTCGACTGAGCAACGCGTGTTTACGTACAGTAGTTTGTACAGCGCTCGTGCCAGGCTGGGCGGCGTGGCTGGGCTGCGGCGGAGGCAGCCCCGTGCGGCCTCTCTAGCACATGCGCACTGGGTTAGCGGTAAGAGGGTTTCTCGCTCTTCGCGCACAAATGGGCTGCAAGGCTGCCAGCCACAGAACAGTTGCCAGCCCTGACAGGCTATCGTGGGATAGGCAACTGGTGCGCGCGCGCGTTTGTATTGTTTAGCTGTCGTTAAGCTGGTGATTACTTCAGGTGTGAAGTGAAGCATTTAGAGGGTTGTAGCTATGCTACTTTCACTATTTTTTAATTTAATTTGACATGAACAAAACAAACGTGACCGGTTTACAAGCTATTTCTTTTTTCTCAATTATCACTAGAGGAGAAAAATTAAATTAAAAACAAAGTACGACCTCCTATTGCTGGCTTATATAATAATTAATCAGAATTCATCAAGTAATCAGCATACAAATAAAACAATATTTAATCGTTGCGTGTATTATAAGCACAAATGGCCGTGTAGATATAATTATACAAAAATGCTCTATTTTGTTTCTATGAAAAGTACGTTAAAATTATTTCTAACTTATTTAATTAATTTTCTTATTTGTAGTGTTGCAAACATCTTCGTTTCAAAAATCACAAATTAAAATGGTAGAAATATTTTATTTTTGGTGCATTAAAATACGGAACGACAAAGGAAATTACCATGATAAAATTATTTAAAATTTTTGAAAAAAAATTTTAATATAGGATTATTCAAAAAGGATTGTGCAAAAGTAAAGCTGATCTAGCCATGCACCATCCTTTTTAAATAATCCTGTATACGAAAGCGATAAAATAAATACATATTTTATATTCTATTTCTGTAAGAAATCTAAGTACCTGATGAAACTCTAAGCAAAATTAAAATTTGAAGTTCACTGAATATTCGGTGCTTGTCAAATATTCGTTTAGGTGAATAACAATCAAAATGTTTGCTCTTTGTCCATTTGGATATGTTTATTACTAAAATTTTACTGACATGATTACTGTTAGCTTGACTTGAAATATTGGTAAAAGCTATTTTGTTAAATTCAAGAATTTCGATACGACATTTATTCCTTCGTTATGCAATCCATTCATGTGTATTATTTCTTTACACGAATTTAAGGGAATATCTAGGAGCGTCTGGTTATACTGTATGACCATTAATAACACTAGAAAAGTTTGAATGCACAATTTTAATTGAATTCAGTTGATTATCGGCAAGTATTTAGTTGGCAATATATTTTAATAAAAAACTTGATGTAATTTTCAGATATTCATTAAAAATTCGTTAAAGACGTGTTCTCATAAAAATATTTTTCACTTTCGTTTCAGTTTCATGTAATACAACATGTTTTTCTTTTTTGTTTTCTAAAATAAAAAATTACTTTCGCAGAACCCTAGACTTTTGTAAAGCTTATTTTCACTCTTAAAATTTAAAAATTGTTATCTAGTTCATTGGCTCACTCTCCCTTCCCCTCTCAAATATTCAGTATCACTATGCAGCCCCACCTGTTCTGAAACCCACGAGCCGCGACTGCGTTCAATACAAAATGTTTACATTTATTTATAGTCACCTGCTGAGTAATTTATGCAGTTAAGTTACCTTCTAACTAACCCCCTAGTTACTTTTCCTTCAGAAGTAACGAAAAGTATTTGGATTTACTTTATCCATCCAAGTAACTCAACCTAATGTATGTTAATTTTAAAATGTGTCTTACCCAACACTGTTCACAAGTATACTGCAGATTGAATTCTTGTGATATACAAAGCCAAAGTTAGGTTTTGTTTTCTCGAAACAAAGCATATCGACACTGGTGTATTTTACAGTACAGGTTCTTGAACTTTGAAGCAAGAATAAACACTTTGGTCTTTGCGTCGAGGGCACAGAAAAACTCGTGACTCCAAATCACATGATAATCTTTTGCTTATACAACATTTTCTGAAAGGTTAATCCCGTGTTATCACCAGTTCGAATATATATTTTATCAAAATTATGATTTGTATAGATTTTATGAAGAATATTTGTGGTTTTATCACACTTCGAAACGGAACATTTTGAATACAACGGTGACGCGGCGATATAACCGAACTGCCTATAACTTAAACATGCGTCATCTAATATTACATATTGAATGACTGTTTCTACTTGTTCGAGCGTCGCTTTCAATATGTCGGGGTGCAGAGGATGGAACTTTAAAACGAATCAGTTATTTCAATCAGCGAAATACATTTCAATGTAAAAATCACTTAATAGTATTTACCCGACTGACGAAATCTGTGGGAAGCAGTAGAAACCAGCGCTCGGTGTTTTCAATCTCAGAGTTGATGGGTTTTTACGCGTAGAGAAATTTTCAAAAATTGTAACAATCATGTTTAGGTCGTTTGGAGTAACATTCTGTTTCGTTTCTAGAATAAGGAAAGTATCACCTTTGCAGTTGTGTGGGCTAACGATGTCAAAGAAACAGTAGGAATGGGTGAGGTCTGGCAATCGCGGTGGCCACCAAACTGAACTCAGCCTGTATTTAGGAAACACTACTTGACGTACCAGTGACATGAGAGTTAAGAGATGGTCAATACATCGCAGCCTGCTACTTTGCTACAGATATTTCGTTGTCACAGGATATATCTGTGACAAAGTCACTGAAGTATCTGTGACTGTGGTAAGGTGCATATTGGGTACACGTTCACGGGTTTGTGATACCTGCTTCGCCTGTCACAGTTCATTTCAGTTGCTTGTGACATATCACAGCGTCACACCTTTACACCTAGCCAAGCCTTCTACTAGAGTTGAGAGTTGCGGGAGATTTGCGTCGTTCTTAAGAACGGTTGTCTTGAGAGCCGATGAGGGTGAAATGAGGTGAGAATGGAGCAGCGCTGGAATGCAAGGCAGTGGCATCGTCCGGCACGATTCCCGCTTGCGAAAATCCGGAGTGACCTGGCCGGGGATTGAACCCGGCTCGCCTTGGTGGGAGACTTCTACTAGAGTTTGCATGTTTACCAACAGATGGCGACTGCGTGCGTTTAAGAAAACAATTCATTTAGTAACAAAAATTTATGTTTAAAACGATAATAAATCTCTTTACGTGAATTGTTTTAAATTCATATATTATGCTGTTTGCTCTACCCGACTATTTTATTATACAGTTAGCGTACAAACCATAGCAGTATAACACGCAGTTCAATGTCTGGTTTGGTAAGATATTTTTTTGTCTAAGGAAAATCAATCTTTAAGAGTGTGGTGTTGTGGAAAAACCGAGTTATGCGCGCCGCTATGGCGCCTGGCCTCGCACAGCCCACTCTATAGTATAACGGTAATAATCAAGAGGTAGATTAGGACTGCCGAGTTCTAATCATCAAGGTTGGCACAATCGAACTATGGGCGCCGTGTGGTGCCTTGTCTCACTCCCTATTGCTATAACGGATGAGTCGCCTGCGCCTATTTAACCATATCTATGCAACCCGCATACATCCATCCTATCTAACATAACATCGATCGTTGCAGAACACCACGAGCGAGTTATATCGTTTTCATCAATACCGTACGCGGTGAACGGATGGTGTTATGTCATCAATGCGTTGAGAAACAGTAACTTTCCAAAGAATGCACATCCGTTTATTGTGCTGAAACAGAGACGTTTTTCCGAATATGTTGGTACGTGATGTTTGCGTCCTTAGTACCGCACATCTGCCTCGCTTCGAGCCATTGTGTTTCATCACGTGGCGTAAAATTACAGTCACTACTTGCTGTATAGACGAAAAGAAATCAACGCGCACGTACTGTTGTGTAGCGATTCTCTATGATCGCGCCGCTGATTGGTGCAGGCTGACAACGGCGTCGAATGTTCAGATAACAGACAATGCGCCGTAACAAGTACGTACACGGCATGAGACTCGGCTACAAATGAAACAATAATTTTACAGTGGAGGAGATGTTTTGTATATGGGTACTTTGGCTTGCGGGTTGCATAGATACGAAAAATAGGCGCGGGTGACTCACCTGGCATATTGTTACAATTTCTCAAAAGTCATTGGGCTAATACAGGTTCGTTAAGGGATAAAGGTCTTAAATAATTAAAATATTTAATTATAATTTCTTAATTTTATTTATAAAAACTAGAAACAAACTTATCTCAAACTAAATCCTCACAATAAATTAATTCACTTGCTGTTTAAAATTATTGAATTCAATCACTACAATTTACAATTATCTTCAAAAATTAATGTAACGAAATAATAAAAATTAGTTTCAATAAGCGGTGTATCAAAACCTATTAAATTGTTTTATAAATTACGTGTCCATAATTGACAGTTTCAATACTTACAATAAAATCCGTATCACATGTTCATTCAGTCCTACCTCAGTTCAGTCCAGGTCCCACTAGTCCGCAATGTTCTAGAGTACTCCGAGCGCCCTCGTGCACAGTAGCCTTCACTCGGGTTTCACGCCCTCTCGCCATTAACACCACGAACACCTCGTCCGCCGTCGTCTCGCAATCTCCCGTCGTCGTCCGTCCTCTTCACCGATGCCCCTCGTCGACTTCGCCCGGTTACTGCATTCAGCCAGAAGCCACCTTTGAACCACTGCAATATTTATAGGGTCGTAGGCCATAATCCATAAATTTCTCTAAATTCGGCGTTGCGCTTAAGGTCCTAGTTCCCAGAATATTCTTGCGCATCTTCTAAACTCATCGACTTCTCCAGCAGGCGGAGAAGCAGAGGGGCTGTGACGCCAGCCAGGTCACCGCCGCTGTCAGTCATCCCCTCCCCTCCCGGGCGAGCAACGGTGCAGCGAGCGTGTCTGCCTGGGGGGAGGGGGGAGGGTCTAGGCGGGTCACCTCCCAAAGAGACGGACCGGACCTCACATGGAGCTCACCTCAGCGCGTAACAATATAATGAAAACAAGACAACCTTATTCGTTTATAAAACTAAAGTTTAAAAAAACTGAGCTTAATATTATGCGTCCCATTTCTCGGTCACTAATGACACAATACCACGTAAACTATAAAAAATGTAATGTTAGGGACAGTAAGTCATCAGAATATCAAACTGTTCTAGGCACATTTGTTGTAAATTCACACTTTAATACAGATGTTTTCAAATGACTGCTTGTGCTCTTTAGAGACGTGATGTTTTTGCGTTTTTTTAAAATCGCATTGAAAATATCGCAGTTAAAAATCGTAGATATTTATTTGTCACATTCACAGTTGTCACATATACTTGAAAATATCAGTTAAGCTCATCTCTAGTTGTGAAATGTGTTGTGCCACGGTCAAACACGTACCACATACTAGTAAACACAAAGAGAGGAAGGTCCTTCGACCAAAATTAGACGACATGACACGTAATCGGAAGTAGCTCTATCCGGCATGTTTACTTTTCCCAAACAGGTAACCTCTTGTGGTTGCGCACTTTTCCTTCTAGAGAAACCTGTGTTCCCGCCCTTGAGCATTTTCCTGAAAAAATTTCAGTTACAACCCATATACTCTAGGCGGGGGTTAAAGGTTCCACTGTATGCAATTTGCGATTCAGTCCAACGTACCTATACAATGATGAAAAAGCTTGTTTGCCAGTCTAAAAATGCGGCTGAATATTGCCGTCTTTGCTTTAGATAATGCCTGCAGAAATTTCAATTTTCTTCATCCGATGGAGGGTCGTTTCTAGCCTCGTGAGTGCTTGCGTCCTTTGAATCATTTTCATCCGTTTTAATATTAATTTTTAATGTGTATAAAACAATTATAAAAATTAAACATAGAAAAATAGAAAATACATATCATAAAAAGTCTGTTTCTGTGATTATGTTAAAAAATTCAAGGGAAGATAGAGAAAGTTAACAAATATCAATCAGACTGAGATAAGCAATCTACATCCGAATACACCTCAGTAAAAATGTACAAATCAAACCCATTTTTAGGTTGTAATGATGCCGTTTTTAATAATTAAATAAGGGTATTTGGTTAATTTTCTTTTGTTTTACAAGGAATTGTAATTGCTTTCCGATATTTGAAGTTTTGGCCGTGTTAGAATGCTATAGTCAAGACTTATTCAGGACATTATTTTATGCCGCCGGTGTGAGTGGCGTAAAAGAATGCCCGGAGAATCAATTTGCAGAAAAAGGCTCTCTGAGTTGATAGCAATTAAATTGCTATTAACTTCTTGCTCCAGAAGAATTATAACCACAGTTTAGTAAAGACTGAGATAAGTTGCAGATGGTAGCAGTTCGATATAATATGATTTCTCTAATTTAGTCTTCAGTATTTCTGCACAACCCCTTCTCTATTACTTTCCTGGTAAAGTTTCCCCACACTCCCTTCAGAAGTAGAGGTCTAATACTTCTACCTAAATATTTTGTAAATCTGAGTATCCGAGCAAGAAAAGGTATTTGCTTATTTTTGTTTATTGGACATTGAATAATATTTTCCCAAGTATGAAAAGACTAACTTAAGCTGCTAAATGCAAACTGTAATTATAATTATATTCTGAGTTGAACGTCTGAGTTTGAGTTGCATGTATTCTTATATCAGAACATTGATTGCTTATGTTTCTTCGCAATATTTTCAGTCGTAATAATTAAACGCTCCTCAATGACTGAACTGCTCTATTGGTTGGTAGTTTGCTCAGTAGTAGTATATTTTTATTATAATTATACTATTGATTATTGTTGATCTCTTGTTAATGTGGTCATTCTACTACAAGTTATTCTATTATTATTTTCACTCCAATATACAAGTTACCTATATGACAACTTGGTTCGTTAACAACTACTCCCTAGTAATCACACATAACCCAAAATACATACACACGTATAAACATTACAAAATATAAACCAAAACGTTTCATGTTTGCTGCTGATTTGTTATACAGGAAGGAAAATGGGGAAGTGTACCCGAAATGCATATTTTTCAGCGATGAAGCAAGGTGATGTTTGTGGTGTCAAAATCAGAAACAACAGCATAATTTGGGGATATAAAAACCACACGAAGTCTGTGCGATTGAATGTGACAGTCTTAAGTAATGATACGGCCTAGTCTTTTTCACAGAAAAAAATACAGTAACATCTAATGTTTTTTAGGACATGCTTAGTGAGTCCGTTACTCTAAAATTGGAGAGCCTGCAACAGAACTTCATCCTCCAGAAGGACGATGCACCCCACATTGGGCACTTTGTCTTCGTAAATTTATCGATGCAACATTTTTTGACACATGGGCTGGATAGGATGCTCTACTTCTTTGGCCTGCCTGCTCACCCGACCTTACTTCCTTAGATATTTTTCGTTGGGGTTATATTGAGGGCATTGTGTACTTCACATGGGTTATGGCCGTGGGTGATCTGAAGCACGGAATTACAGCTGCCATCAACACAATTACTGAGGACATTGTGGAGAGAACATGGCAGGAAGTTTAATACCATCTAGTATTCGAGCAGTCAGAGGTGCTTCTGCGGAGCTCTGTTAAGATCAAAACAATCTCTGGGACTTGCTGTTTGATATGCACAAATAATTTTTATTTTATATTCTTCCCATTTTGTTTTATTGGGGGCCAAATTTGTAAAGGAAATTTTTAAACATCCTAAAGTTCTTGTCCCGTAGCAACATATTCAGGCATTTCATATTTCATAGTTTTTTTTTTTTTGCCGGTGGTGTCATGCCGAAAAGTTAACTTAGCTGAAAAATATAAATGGTCAGCTCATTATCAAACAAATTCTAACCTTTTAAAAAGTCAAATATATTTATAACACAGAAGTCCATTGTGAAACGTAGGCACTTATGAATGAATAACAGGAGTCGACTGGCTGTTCTTGAGTAAGGGAGTTGCAACAATCTGGAATTTAAATCACAAAACTTGTTGATATTCTTTGAATAACACAATGATGGTAGGACATGCAATCGATATGAAAATGTGTTGACCTGGTCTTTTACGCACTGTTTCACAATATATTATGTATACTTTCTGCATCATGGCCAGTATAACAAATACTTCCTCTTTACGTAACTGCTTTGACACTTTTTTTATGTCTTGAAATTACTGTACTCGCATCATAAAATTTGGGAAACCCAGGAACTACTCTTACGAAAGCTCAGAGCAAAATGGTCGATCGAGTGTCGTAGTTGACATATGATAAAAACCAAGCAGGAAAAATATTCTGCATCCAAACTTACACGTTTCATCTACCTACAACCACGGTGACAAGATAAGAGGTCTGGGCATTATCACTGACACTTTTAATATCCTTGGTTTGAAGTCGGCCGGGTCCGCAGTTGTAATGTAATTTCAGTTTTTTTAAGAATCTTGCATATGTGGTGTTGACGGTAACCTGAGCATTTTTTAAATATCTGATTATAGTCTAATTTTCTGACAGTTTTATATCCTTCCATCATACGTTAAGATAAACATTGACATGGACCATATAACGATACTGATGCGTCGATTAAGTGTAACGACGAAATTGTTTGGAATTTAATATGCTTCTAATTTGCTTACTTCTACTCTTTTGTATATAAAACAAACAGTAGCCAAATTCAACACATGTAAGGCCCACAAATTGTAATGTCACAATTTTAATGCGACTATAACTTATGGAACTATTTCCCCTAAATTTCTGCCAACTTAAATGAGTGTATCCCAAACAGTGTGTCCATTTTAATGAGTATATGCAGTTTACGGTGCGGATTTCTTTTCAAAGGTTGAATCAAAACTAGGCTTATTTAAATAATCGGGAACAAACTTTACTTGAAAACAATTACGTCCTTTCAAAAACGCGCACTTCAGTAAGTATTAAAAAAAAGTAATATATGTAAAAAGTACGTCACCAGAGTCGATACAGTTAGTTACCTCCCCGGCGGTGTAAAGGCTGGCTAACGAAATGCAAAATCAGTCACTATTTTAAGCCATTCCTTGACTCCACGTGTTCAAACTTAATCCAGTTTATGATCATATCTAAACCATTTTCTTACAGAGACCGTTTGGGTATTGCGAAAAAATAGGAAGATATTAAAAAATCTATTTAGATGTTTGGCTGAAACTAGCGTCATAACTTCTGTAGCTATATTTAAAAAATAACCAGTGGCACATGGAAAAAAAAACCGCACTGTCTTTCATTAGCGTATACGGAGAACGGCGCAGATATGTATTAATATGCTTCAGTGTCCCATGATGGCTCACCGAGGCAAATGAATTAAGGTGGTCGCCTGGTTGAAGGAATTTTGCACGTCTGAGGCCTAAAAGCGTGGAAGCGCTAGGGGCTACCGAGATAAGCGCATCAACTCTCTCATCGCCTCTACGAGCAAAGCACTGAACTTGCGTGCAGTCTTGGCGTCGATAACGCGCTTCTATGAGACTTTCAGCGAAGACCTTGCCATTTTATGACGTAATAATAATAATTAAGGTGTGATGCACGTCCCTATTGCGTTTTTAATGTTTTGTACCGGAATGTTCATACTTAAAAATGACCGTGAAAATACCCGTTTGAGCCATTTTCACTATCACAAAAATATGCTTTAGAGAGAAACACATGAACTGAAAAACATATACAGAAGTTTCTTAAATGCTATTCATAAGCAGACCTCACTCAGACACGTTGGGCGGTTTTTTAATAAAACGTTATCTGCTGGAGCTCTGCACGCCATTCGGCGGCCTACCCAGGCGGCCACATTGAAACTTGTTTAAGTGATACCTAAGTATTATAACTTTTACTTATTTTGTATTTTTGGGAATTATAAAAGTCCGGAAATCTTCAGGAGTGAGTATTTATTTTAATTAACGGAATCATAAGAATTTTAAATTTATGTCGGTAAACAAATGGCATAATTGCACATTAAATAATATGAAACCAGAGTATAAACTCCATGGCAATTCGTAAAGCTGTTTTATTTCAATTAATTTCATAGAGTTAAAACAGTAATGGTGTTCCAATGATTTTCAGAAGTATACTAGCTGTAGCCAAACTTTACGCCTAAATAACTTTACGAATTTATTTAGTAGAATATAAAGTTCTAAAATTTTCGTAATGGCGAATTTTTTAAATGTGCTTAAATTTGATTATATATTATTTTTATGTTTAGTGATTATTTTGATTTTTTACACAGGCATTCTCAAAACAAGAAAAGACACTTGAACGCCCTAATGAGACAGATTGTTCTTTGCGCATAATTTGAATACGTATTACATTTTCAAACCAGTGCTACACTCTACCTAAACAGACTGTTCGAAAGCTAATTGATCCAATATGGATATGTAATGAGTAGATGTTGTGCAGCCCTGGCGAGGAAGGAGTGCGGCTCCATGTGCACCCCTGTCTTGTAGTTCCGGCCGCAGCCGAAACTAACTCGCCCCGTGCTTATTGCTACTTGACATCTGGCCGTGTTATAGCAGACCTCCTAAACACTGTGCCGGGGATGAATGGCTTGTAGTGAATGAGGGCCATTGAAAGCGTCGCAGGCTGCCGGCATTGGAGGCACGCCTGCCCCCATCCCTATCTCAACCCCTCATCCTCCTTCTACGTATCGAATTTTGAAATTTCCGTTAACTTTTCCCAGGTCCGGGGAGACTGTCGCAAGAAAGGGCGGTGATGACTTATTGATGGATGATACGGCGGCCGGCTGAAAGGAAGTGTTCGGCGGGT
>NQII01000736.1:860543-907234 GCA_002778355.1 Clitarchus hookeri
CCCCCCAATTAACCCAACGATTGCACCCACACTTGATACAGTCCATTCGCGCCTACTTACAACTTTTCTGAAGTCCTGATAAAGATCTACCTTCCATATATTCCTCCGCTTCGTGCTAACAGAGCTTAACGAACTCTAAAAACTTACACCGAAGTGAGGTTAATTCCACTCAGATCAGGAAGAAAGCGTGATTTCTTATGAGAGTGTTTGGCATAGGGAAAATTTCCGCCGCTAAGTACGGCGTGTTCCAAAAGATAACTTTTAATTACAATATTAAGCAACGTGAATAATAATAAAAAAAATTGTTTACATAGTTTTGAAGTTATTTTATATTTGATTAATGATTATTACAACTATTCTGTTTTTTTAACGTAGAAAATAGAGAAAATCTGGTACATTGCTGACACTAACGCTTATCTAGTGGCGAGAATTTTTGGTTGCCAAACTTTTAACATTGATCTTTCCAACCTGTATAGAAGTAACCTTAACCAAAGGGACAACCCTCCGCATTATTGCGCACTCAGTGTAATAATATTTTACATAAGAACTATTTCTTACTATTTGCTCTCTGGTGTTTTTCATATTATTTATAAATTAAATATTATAATAAATAAAATTAATTAAATCAATAATTAAAAATCTGTGCATCGTACGACAGATAATGTGAAGTCAAAAATTAAAGAACACGAAATTTCCTGTTACATACCCAAAATTAGAAAAAAACCAACCATGACTTTTATCTATTTTTTCAGGATTTTCTCCCGAAAAGTACAGGGGATGGACAAAATAATTGAACATCTGAAATATACACAATATTTATTTATTAATAAGGTGTTGGGCCACCATTTGCTTTTAGAACAGCTGCAATTCTTCGCGGAATAGATTCGTAGAGTATCTGAATAGTTTCCAACGGAATTTTGTCCCATTCTTGTAGCAAACCATCCGCCAATTGCTTCAATCATGTTGGAGATAGAAATCTGCTCCTCACTCTCTGCTCTAAAACTCCCCATAACGGTTGAATTATGTTGAGGTCTGGCCAGGGAAGATGTTTAATGATATTCTGATGCTCCTCAAACCAAGACTGAACCTTTTCGGCTGTGTGTAAGGGCGCATTATCATCTTGGAATATGGCAGTGTTTCACAGCAATATGCTAGTCATAGTAAGAACTTCATCATTGAGAATGCCAAGATATTCATTTGCAGTAATCCGGCCAGTGATGTGAATGAGAGGACCAGCTGAATACAACGATATAGCCACCCAAATCTTAACGGTACCTCCCCCATGCTTGACTTTAGGAAGCAGGCAGTCAGGATCGTAGACTTCTTTTGGGGTTCTCCATACATAAACCCGGCCGTTTGTAGGAAACAATTTAAACTATGATTCATCGGACCATACCACATTCTTCCAATCACCAAATGTCCAGGTTTTATGATCGTAGCACCACTTCTTTCGCAGCTTAGCGTTGGCTTCCGTTATAAAGGGTTTCGCAATTGCATCCCTTCCATGAATGTTAGCATTGTGGAGCTCCCGCCGTACTGTTTTTGTCGAAACAGTATTACTCAAATGAGTGTTGAGTTCTGCTGCCACTTTTGCCGCGGTAGTTTAATGTTGTCTGGCCACAATTCTTTTTAATGTTCGTCTGTCTCTGTCAGTTAACTTTGGGTTTCGCCCACTATTCCTCTTCGCCGATGATGTTTTACGATTTTTTGTGTATGCTGTCATTACCGTGGATACTGTCGCTCGTGAAATGTTAAACAATTCAGCTGTTTTCGTCACAGACGCTCCCGCTAACCGAGCACCAACGATTTGCCCTCTTTCGAAGTCTCAGAGATTACAAATTTCACCGATCGCTTGTTTTAACCGTCGCAGAACAAAGCGTATAATACACTGAAATATAACCTACAATACTTGGTAGGTAAACTGTGCAATACATACGCGTCGCATTATTTACACGGAAGCAGTGTTGCCAACATGCAACAAAATCTACTATATTGCATGGTGTTCATATTATTTTGTCCATTCCCTGTATGTTAAAAATTAATAATTCGAGTACGGCGTGTCTAACGGCCAAAAATGCAAGGACAAAAATTAAAGAACACAAAATTTCCTATAATATATCAAAAGTTAACAAAAATCCGTCAAGAATTTCTATTTATTTTTCCAGAATTTGTAACGGGAAAATATTTTTAAAATTTATTATTCGAAACCAAAATTGTAAAGAGAAAAATTGAAGAACATATTTTCTTACATATATCCAAAATATACAAAAATTTACCCAAAAATGTTATTTTCCCGATATTTGTCCTTGACAACCCCTAAAAAATCAATATAAATTAATAATTTAAAAAAACTTTTTTATCTTAAGGCCAAAAATATGGCGACAAAAATTTTAAGAAAACAAAATTTCCTGTAATATATACAAAATTCTCCAAATTCCACCAATAACTCATATTTATTTTCCTGGGATTAGGACGGAAAAAAAAAAAACAAAATTAATAAAAGTGTTTAACTAACCGCAAACAAATGTAATATTGAATTGTTATTTGTCCAGAAGTTATCTCTAGCATAATGAAGCACCGATTAAAGTAGTAAAGTAGTAAAACACTGGGCTCGCATTCCGGAAGATCCATTTTTAACTCTTGATTACGCCCTTCTGAATTTGGCTTTTCATGGTCTCCAGAAATCACTACAGGAAAATGCTACGACCAGATCCCTTCCCAGATCCCCTTTAATTGCTTTCCGTTATTCTGTATGCCCCGCTCTGTTAAGGGCAACTCCAGGTGGGGGTGATAGTCCCCCGAGGTCCTAAAAACATAACTACACAGCAAACCATATCCCTAAAAATAGTAATGTGGAGCATGGGTGTAGGACTGTCTGTCTAAATGTAGAGTGTTGCATCAAGCACTGTTTTACGCTTAATGAGTGGCATTGCTAACACTCTTTCATATTTACATTGTTTATTGGTTTCCTCCGTAGAAAAGAAGCAGGGTGCCTTCATCAAGAAAACAGACTCGCAGCCACGGACCGTGCAATGAGGAGACAGATCCTAGACAAGAGTTGTAACATTGTAGACAGTGTTGTTGTGGTTCCGTGCTGGTGTGTTGCGGTAGTGCTCTAGACTCGTGTCCTGTCTTATGTAGAACATTTCTTTACGGCGGATTGCAACAAGCTTAATATATGCGTTACATATATCACGTTTGTTTAACTTTCGCGAAGAATAATGGAGACTGACAGTTTATAATGTTCATAGTGTAATCATTATCATTATTCGTAAACAGTTGGAGTATGCGACGGCATTTGTGAAATGCCGTGATTACGATTAAATCAAGGAACTGTATTAGAAGAAACAGAATTGATGAAGTGAACAATGATAAGCGTGTATTTTGTGACGAACACATTAAATATAAATAATAAGTGCTAAGTTTACAAAAAAAGGGGTTTAATTAGGATAAAGTTCGCATCGTGTGATAGGGGAGTCGAGCTTAGTGTATCTAAAGGACAGTATGTACATTCTGATTGCTGAATCTTGCCTTCCTCATTGCTATAGAGGAATTTGAAATGTTTGAGGAACAGACTAAAACAATATTGGTGAAATACAGGCCATGATAAAAGACATTTGCAAGAAAACTTAGAAGCCCATCCAGAAAGTTTGTGATAAGAATCTGTGAGGATTTTCGTGGTGCGGTGTTGTTTTCGAAAAAGCATGAGACTACAAATGTTGTTAGCCTCCATGAAAATGAGAGTGATATTTTGGTTAAGTTCCAGAACAGAGGTAGTACGAATTTTTATGATGAAAAATATGCGATCATAGAAACAGTTGTATGGATAATTAGAAGTGAATGTAAGTCTGTAACTGAGGATCTAGGATTTTACCCAACATATTCTGAATTAGAGTCTCCAGGTATATGCTTAGATGCTCTGCCTCCATCTATTACGTCTTTCCTTGTAATTCTTGCCAATAAAAAGAAGATGACTTAAAACAATCTAGTATTGGTTAAGCAATCATGCAGAAGATTCGCCCAAGAGCTTGTCTCTTATCATTTCATTTAAATCTTGGAGTTCCACCTTCATCATAATTTTGCATCCAAACGATTCATTGATATTCTGTACGAACTGGGATTCTACTGCTCTTATCAAGAAGTTATGGATTTGAAAGAAATGCTGCAGCAGCTAACAACGATGATTCAAATAGAATGGTTGCTGGAAACTTACTCTGTATGTAGCTGATAAAGTAGGCCACAATATACGGACTCTGGATGGTCTGGTCATAATACGCTACACGGCTTGGTAATGCTTGCTGTGACCATTCCTGAACTGCAGACATGCATGCTGATCACAAGAAAACAAACCACTCTGAAATAAATTCGACAGATCAGGAATATTTACCTTAATTTAAAAAAAAGAAACAACAAATTCTAAGCAACATACAGACCCCTTACTTCTGTTAAAGTTGAGGATCCAACCAGAAAACTCAATTTACTGTGGAACATGGGATGGTGTTTGAGGTCTCAAATATAAAATTGGTCAGTAATTATGCAAATGTTGCACAATGGTTCATTTCTGGGAAAATCAAGTGTTACATTTCTCCCCATCATAGACATGAACCATAGAGACAAGACTTGCATATATTAAGCACTTCATTTAATCGCAGATAAAGCTTTAAAGATGAAAAGTATGCCTGTACTAACTCTTGATCAACCATTGTGGTGGAAAGCCATAAATATTATACTGACAGAACCAGAAAATATCCCTTTGTGCCATTCTGTGCTCATACTTGGTTTATTTCATACAGTAATGAATGAGTTTTCTAGGATACATTGGACACTAAAATTTATCGTTTCTCCGAGACAAATCCCGGGAAAATAGTACGAAATATTATGCGTATTTTGGATATCATGTAGGAAATGAACTGTTCTTTATTTTTTGCCTGTACACTTTTGGTGGCAAAACGCACCATTTTCAACTTATCAAATTTTTCATGTTTTTTCCGGGAAAATAAAAAAAAACATTATGTGGATAATGGTGGATTTTGGATATCATATGAAAAATCTTATGTTCTTTAATTTTTGTCTGAGCTGTTTTGGTCGTAAAACATTTCAATTTTTTTTATAGTTTTTCCGAAGAAAATCCTGGGAAAATAGTGGAAAAAAATACGTGGATTTTGGTGGATTCTGGATATGTTAATCCACAACATTTTCTGCGAATTTTGATGTAATAAAACCTTTTCTTGCATTTTGTCCATGTTATTTTCGTATCTTTCCCGGACTACAAGTCGACAGTTTTTGGGCGTTGAGAGTACGGAGGATTGTGAGAACATAAGCGACAGTCGTGAGAACAAAGCGAAGAGACGAGCGAGCAGAGCGTCGAGTGGCGACGAAAGTGATCTGCTGGAGCGATGTCTGCACACAGCGAGCATTGGTGCAGTAGAGACCTGCATCCCTCACGAACTCGGATACGTTCCTCTGGCGTCTTCTAACAATATGTTAGGCTAGTGCTCACAGTTATTTCTTGTGTTATTAAAATGTCATGAAGGGTTCTTCTTTTTTAATTTGTTGCGTTTTGACCGTATTTAAATTTTAACTTTTGAGGTCAAATTTAAAGTCCTAACAGCTAGAAGTGAAACCCTTAGGGTATCCGGGTTTCAATGAAGTTGCAAAATAAAACTTCTATGGCTTCAATAATGCATTAGCTGAAACCAAACTTTGTGCTAAAAATGTTTTTTTAATTTTGTACGAATACAGATTTTAATTTAAAATTTCCTTATTTATGCTTTAAAAAATTGATGAATGCAATTTTTGAAACGAATTGGCAATTTTATTAGGTTATCGTTGATATCATATCATCAAACCATAAAATATCCTCAAAATCTAGACCAAAAACGTTGCTTTTGAACGGTTTTAATTAACAGCAGTTGTTTCTCGTGTAGAAACTTGAATGCTGTACAAGGTTTACTACAGGGCTCAGTACTGGGAACCTTGCTATCTTCCTTGTTTTTCAACTACTTGCCAGCAGTATTTACCAAGTCCGGGCACCATATCTACGCACACGAATTGCAAATACACGTTTCAGTCCCGTAGAATCTGTTGGTCAGTTCGATTAATGAAACGAAATCCCTATCTCCACGCCGACGGTCATGCCGCAATTGTTTCAAAGTCAATCCAGCTACATCACTATGCGTTATGATCGAAACGCGAAATATGGTAAGTAAAGTGAATTACGCATTGCTTCCAAATGTATCATTGGCTGGTACATCTATAAACTTGAAAAAAAAGGTGAATGACTTTAGCGTTATCATAAATAATGACGTTCTTGGGCCGAGCACGTTACCAGTGTATGCAGGCAGGAAGTCATTTTCTGAATGGCACTATATACATAGGCACATAAATGTTCTCCCTTTTTAAGCGAATTGTCATTGATTCGTTCACTTGCTTTTCCAGAATTGACTACTATACAACCTAATTTGACCGATAACTTGGCGTTTTAATTTCAACGAATTCAAAATACATGCTTACCAACAATCATTAATATTAAGGCTCGCACTCGTCTATCGTCTATCATCTATATGCAGCTCAGCTGATTCCACCTCCGAAAGACAACTACGGCATCACCTTGCATTGTAAATAGAGCTGGCCGAAATTACCCGAGTAACCGACTGGTACCACTAAGCGGTAACTACAAATTTAAAACTCGCTCAAAATCTGATGTTCTGCTAGTATTCCCATCCACAAAACATAGTCATACTCAAACTCGTTGATTGCGTCGGCATCCCTAGACAGGAATACATTAACTCCAAACTTAGAAGCTCGACTACCCTCTTGGTGTTCAAGCGAGCGGTTGTGTAAACAAGTTAAATGTCGCTCATGATCTCAAGATGCAGCGAAGCAGCAGCAATATTACTCGTGAACCCAATGCTTTACTAAATGCCCATTAACTCATCTTGATATTTGACTGTCAACACTTTGAGTGCTACCAACGGAACATTACGTCGCCTGAATTGAACTGAGTTGTGCGGAGTTTGCCGTAACATTACGACTACCGCACTCGTCGAAGACACGAGCGAAGAAACATTACTTCACCGACGTTGTTCATAAGCTTCTCTGCGACGTCATGTTAGTTGAGCAACACTCAAAGTGTAAATTACTGAAATGAACATGATGGGTTGTATATATTATTCTACGCTGGAAAGACCATGTGACTGGGACATTTTCAACTCGTCATTATATTGGCAGAGAACCGGCCGGTACAGTAATGAACGTTGTTCAGTGCAGTAAGGGTGTGCGGTGTTGTGTGAACCAATAGGAGGGTTGTAAATGAGAATACAGAGACCATCCGAACTGATTGTCATGCAGTCGTGAATACAGGCGACACAATTATAACTTGTCTTAATTGTTGGTAAATCTGTACCACGCTTAAAGTGTTAAGTTACAAAATCACAGATTCATACACCATTCCTCTTATCTTTAATGACACTGACATTTTCATTACCTTGAAAATTCTCCCACATTGTACTCAAATGTATTGTATTCTGTTTCGATACCCAAAAAGCCACTAAGTAATTTACATAGTCTAGGTGAGTAAATATTTGTATATTTATGATCAAAGTAAAACCGGAAAACCTTAACTTCCCCATAAAAAAAACTATAAAAAAAATCTATGCTTTTTGTAATATAACTATTAAAATATAAATTAGTGTTTATTCGTTTCAATGGTTTCTGAAATCTTATTATTTAAAATATTATATTCTAGGTGCCTCTTTCTTATAAAATGACAAACAAAATCATTATTTTTTAATTACGTGTCTGATTTAGTTTTATTTACTTAAATGATATATGGTTATCGTAGCTTAATACACCAATTTACGAGTGCAAAATTTAGTAGCAATTAGTTGAGCATTTTCAGAATACCTGTTAATTGACAATCTCAAGCCGTAATCCAATGGATACTTTTTGTTTACCAAATGGTCACGTGGCCCGATTTTGTCGACAAAATCGATGGCGTATTTTTGTATTTTGCGTTTTGCGTTTTCTACACTCCGAAGCTGACATATTAACCAGTACAAAATACCAAATAACAGCCATATTAGTCTTGCTTGTGTGAAAAGTTTAAATGCACATACAGGTGAGGTTATTGAAATAAACTAATGTGTATCCTACTTACAAAAATTATTTCACAAGGCAAATAGCTGAAATAATCATTAAATATATACTTTATCGTGATACGATTTCAAGCTATAATTGTTTTATTTTGTTGATTGTAAATTTGAAATGGCCTTCTAACAACTTTCGGAAATAAGTACTTTTTATTTTAATACTTCTTGGAGTTAAAATTTTTGAATCATGAAACAACAAAGTAGTGGAGTGGTGCTGTTTGATGCTCTCGACATCGATGCCTTGAGAGCCGATGTGTTTGAAGCGAGGTGAATATGGAGCCGCGCCGGAATGCATGAGCGGGGGAAATGGGAGATCCCCGAGAAAACCAACCGGACAAGCGACATCGTCCGGCACGATTCCCACGTGCGAAAATCCAGGAATCGAACGCGGTTCGCCTAGGTGGGAGGCGAGTAATCTGACCACTACACCACCGCGGCCCAGTACAACAATGGCATGCTGGACAGTTCAATGTCGCAGCGCTCCCGCTGATTACTTACAAAATGCCAAATATAAATGACAAATTGGAACTCAAAGAGAATATAACATGGCCTCAATGGCATTTTTTACAGTGTATACACAGCAAGTATACTAACACGGGAGCAGTGTAGACGCAAAAATACGTCGCCGCAGAACGATGATCCCTCTTACACCTAGAGCAGTATCGCTAACGAACAATTATCACTCAAAATGAAGTTAATAAGCTGCTATTGACTGGCGAATCCTCTGGGGAACAATGTCTGGGGTCGTAGTTTCCGCTAGGAATCAGTGTAAACCACTGATAAATCAATGGATGGTTATCACGCTCATAAAAATTTGGGTCAGAGGTAAGTGATAAGGCGCACTTCATATTATCAATGTTGCTAAGATGCGGATTGGTCAGTTGTGTAGCAAAAGGTAGATATAGAAAAAAGGCTATAGTAAGTAGTATAGTAGTAAGTAATATTGTATATATATACTAAATTTTTTTTAGACAAAGGAAAACGTATCCGAACGCTTTCAACTTCCAACTTGGCTCATAATAATATTTGGCAGGCGGAAGAATGTAAGTTTTGGTAACAAGGGAAATTTTTGTTAAAAACTTGAGTCACACATCTTGTAAAACGCAATTTAAAAAATAAAATATTTGTTAATGTTTTAGCTATGCGTAGACATTATAACAAAGACTGAGAAAAGACACTTTCGCAAAAAAAATTTTAAATGTTGAATTAGGTGAGGCTGTTTTAATGAATTCCTAACACGGTGTTCAGTTCATCACAAACTACACATTACGTTTATATAATTTCCTTAATAAACGCCACTTGCCGCAAACTGCCACGGACAGAGATGCAGACGTAGGCGTGTCGCGACTACATTCCTACGTAGCCGAGTCCCTGGAAGATGCGGCACGCAGGGAAGAAGACACCGTGATCCATCCTGCATGTGTACAAGAACGTTTATCTTATCCTTGGCAAATAACAGTCTCTGGATGGTCGTTGTGTGAACAGTCTCCTACGCAAACCAAGCTGAGTGCTTCGTGTGTACAGGCCTGAGCAAGAGCAGCACAGCATGTACCCGACACGCACAGGCTCCTTAGTATCTTTTATAGTTACAGAAAAGCCGACATATGCTGTTCACGGTTAAGTGAGCACTTTTGGGATCAACCTTTGAAAATTGCCACTGCCTTTACCAGCGTGTACAATTTCAACTGGCCCACTGACTGGCATGCCGCCCAGGAAAGCTGGTAACGAAGCAGGGAAAGTGGTTTCTTGTCTTAGATTTTAATTAAAAGTGTTAGGTAAATGTTTTTGAATACTGAAATTATTTATTTTGCTCTCTGTTTTTAATGCATATCATTCTAAATTTGAAATAGTGGGAATTGAGTCAAATCAGTGAAAATAGTGAACATTGAGAGACTAAAAATAAGTGCCTGATAACTAATTAAAATTACGGCTGAATTTCACTGATTTATTTGTGATTGCCACTGACTGCCGAGAATTCCACTACCATAAGTCACTTGCTCCCAGTTAATTTACTAGATTCGCCAGTCGGCAGTAGCTTATCAACTGAATTTCAGTGAATGTTATTACACTGATTGATATCACTGATTCTGGCTCAGAGTGTAGATGTAAAAATGAGTAAATTTGTAGAATATTTGCTTTTGTTATAACTTTGCATTTTCCCTCGACCGACGCATAAATAAAGTGATCAGGCCCATGGCAATATTAATTTTACAGCGCGGCAGAAGAACACATATTATGCCTTCAAGGAGATCTTATGCAGCTCTTTTAAAAGTGAACAACCTATAACGTTTTAAAACAATCCACTGTCATCAAACACAGACTTTAAAAAAAGAAAAGAAAATATTGTGGCAGGAGAATTAGGATTTTTATCCATAGTATTGGCCTTGAAGAGCTATTACTTATATTTATTTATTTTTGAGCTTTCTTTACACTGGCGAAATTAAAATTTGAATTCTTTTTCACACTTAATCGTTAACCAGGTATAATATAATTGTACACATACGTATGCATTAAAACACCATAATAATAACTTAAATTACCACGAGGCGAAACAGAAATATGATTATGTAAATAAAATAATTGCTTAAAATTAATCTGTGGTTACTATCTACGTATCTTGAATAGATACGAGTGAATGTTAGGGAAGTTAAAATAGCCGAAGTATACATTTCATAATACACATTACCAAACACACACGTAAGTGTGCAGAACTTACAAAGAACCTAAGAGAAAATTGTAATGTATCATTACAGAGATTCAAGCCCAATTCATTGAAATAAATTGACAAATTCACAGCACAGCACTGCAGATAAATCAAATTGAATTCATATATAAACAGGTTTAACAACTCATCTTGCGTCGCCCGGGAATTAAACCCGGGCTAAATACTTAAAAGGTTACTATAACCAGAAACATAAAACATCCCTAAACTAAATTTTACCCATATTTAAGTATAAAACACTTTGGTATTTTTTTTCTTTTTTAAATAATTCTTTTAGCATTTTCCAGTTATGGTACTGACTACGCAATAACTCACTAACATACTAATTCCACTATTTAAACCAAGGCAGTTTTATGCAAAATGTGAAAGAATCAAACACATGTGACACAGCAACCGAGCTTTATGGCTGGTAAGTTGCTCAGCGAAGGCGTCTAAACTCCTGTGGTGAGGGGAAGCGACTAGCGACAAGAAGGTCCGAGCCCAAAGTCCATAACAAAAACATTTTCGCATATAGGAGGTGAATACAATTTTGCATGAGAACTATTTATCATGCTAAATTGTAGATGAAATAAATGAAATAATATACATTGTAGACAAAATACAAGTGAAAGTTAAATTTAACTGAAAATAAGGTTATTTTATGTTAAAACGAGTATAAAACGCTTGTGATGTACACTGAAGAGCCAAAAAAAAAAAAAAAAAACTGGTATAGGCGTGCGTATACAAATAACAGATGTATGGAACCAATCAGAGTAATGCGATGCGGTCGGCAGCTAGATCCGTTACTGCTGCTACAATGGCATGTTATCAAGATTTAAGTGAGTTTGAACGTGGTGTTATAGTCGGCGCACGAGAGATGGGACATAGCATCTCCGAGGTAGCGATAACATTTGGATTTTCGCGTACGACCATTTCACGAGTGTACCGTGAATATCGGGAATCCGGTAAAACATCAAATCTTCGACATCACTGCTGCCGGAAAAATATCGTGAAAAAACGGGATAAACGACGACTGACGAGAATCATTAAACGCGACAGACGTGCAACACTTTCTAAAAAAAAACGCACATTGGATGTGTGGACTGCCCTGCAGGATTGATGGTGTGAATTGCCTCCTGCATACCTTCAGACATTAGTCGAGTCCATGCCACGTCGTCTTGCGGCACTTCTGCGTGCTCGGGGGGCCCTACACGATATTAGGCAGGTGTACCAGTTTTTTTGGCTCTTCAGTGTACGACATATTTAGGAAAAAAAACCAAACACGTCATAAATGGGGTGATTCTTCAAAGGTGCTATTTAAAAAAGGGTGAGGAAACAGCGATTAGGCTATATCCTGTGACGCTACCTTAGCGTCAGGTTGAAATGAGACCGAGCACTCAGTAACCACACTCGGTGGCGCACACGTGCGCCGAGCCCATACGAGGAAGGGAATCTGGTTTGTTGACATGCATGGCCACGGCGGCTTTGGAGGTGGCCTTACGTAGTTAGGAGTCGGGCTTTCCGCAGGTAGGATAGACTAAACAGTGCCGAGTGACGCAGTGGTGGGCGGGGCTACCCTGCTCGTCAGTCAGCAGCGAGACACTCAACTTGCGCTGTAGCTACACTTCGTACACACGTCAACTCAGCGCTTTTGATAACAACTTTTGAATAAATTCTCTGACCGCAACTGCGCAAATTATAACTAGAGATGGTGGTTTATCGCGGGAAAAGTTGACTGTTTGCTACTATTCAACGTGATGTAAATGTGTCCGACAATTTTCTTTGCTTATTGACTGTTATGAATGTATGACGTTAATACCCCATTTCACTGAGCCAATGAGGAAGAACGTTCGTTATTGGCCTGGAAACAACTTAGCCAAGTCGAAATCTTGTTCATCCAATCATGTAAGTATAAACTAGAGTGTTTTAGAAGATATGCTGGCTCAAAACATTTTCGCGACTTTCCATTATCTCTAATTATAACTAGGGCCACTTGTTTTTCGCGAAGAGATTCCACGACTAGTTGTATTGCAAAACACGTTAGTTCAGAACCCATTTAGTGGTTGGGTAATTTAACATCTCACCCGTATTAGTAGGTACCTGAAAAATTCGCGGATTCATTTCGGGACAAGCTAGAATTCGAAACACGTGTGTTTATAAAACTTCAGCCATTGTTCCACACGGTGTTTGACACCTCCTGGAGAAAACTGGCCCAACCGTCGCCTTCTACTGTGACAGCAGACAACCAATGTGCGGTTGATATAGGCATATTTGTACATAAGACTGGATAATCTGGCCTGCAGGTCATTGAACTCGCGAATTTTTCTGGTCTCTACGTATTAGGTGTCCGCCAGCCAATCACCGACGTTCAGTGACAGGACAAATTAATTCTGATTGTCGCAGTCGATTAGAAAATGTCTTCTCGCACAGACATTCGGCCAATAGCCAAAGGAGTTTTGCAAGTGTGCACGTACGAAGTTGAAGTATAGCTTGCGCATAAATATTTTTGTGAAAAACACGTGACCCTAATTAAAACGGGCACACAGTCAAGTTGGCATAGGTGTAGGAGAAGAAGTGCCGTACCCTAACGTCCTATTTTAAGAGATACGTTTTAATTTATATTTGTTTGTACACGTAACAATAAAAATTTAATCATTTAGCGTACTTTCGTTCTTGAAAATTTCATCGTTTTCAAGTGATCGACGGACGAATAAAGTGACTGGACCGATGGCAATGTTAATTTTTCCTTATTGCGGAGAGATACATTATGAGGAGGAAGGTACATCATAAGCAAAATTTTCTAAGTGCTCAATGAACTGCGAACATCGTAGGCCTACGTCATGTCATTTCGAAAATCAAGTTTTTTTTTTTTTTTTTTTTTTTTTAAAGGAGCTACTTCTGTTTTTGTTTTCTACAACACTCTGACCACGTAGGCACTAATAATCAGTTTGCAATCAGCGCCCGGTAACTTACTCGTCAGCTGGCAACCATGTCAATAGCGAACATTTAACACCATGCAGTGCCAATCAGACACCAGGCCTATTCCCAGAGCTTCGCGCAGCTAATCAGAGAATTTATAGGACTACTTCCACACTAACGGACCTGCCTGCCGCGCCATTTCGTCTCTGTGTACTTATCTATTCTGTGACATGGTACCACAGAGTATAGTCTATTCGCGGTTTCTTCACACTTTTTTAATCAAACCTTTGAAAAATCACTCCATGTGACGTGTTTGGTCGTTTTCTAAATATTTTATACTTCTGTTAAACATGAAAGTATCTTATATTTTATCTATAAATAATATTATTTCATTTGTAATTCATATGGATAAAAACGGAGACAAAATAGGTGTTTTGTTAATGCCTAGGAAGAAGTTATTATTATGCAGAATATTATAAAAGTGGTCGCGTACGAATGCAGTGCGTTGTCCCTTTGGTGTGATTTTCTATACTAAGTTTTTGTTTGCTGGAAGCGGAGGAATATCTCGAACGTAGAAATTAAGCAGAGCTTCAGAAGAGTTGGAATTAACTGCGAACGGACTATAGGTAAGAACACAGAGGCGAAATGGGCTGGCGGTTCCTTTGATGTGGACGGACCCGTTATCTGGTTGGCTGCGCGAGGCTCTGGGAACGGCCCTTGTGCCTGATGGGATACTGCATGCTGCGAAAGGTTCGCTATTGGCTGGCAAGTATGCGCTAATTGGCGAACGGCATTCCGACATGTTGTCGGCTAGGGGCGTCATTTTAGTGGTGTGTGCGGCTGGAGTTCATGGTACTATAGACGGTTCACGGTAAAGTAAGCACTTTTGAGGCCCTAGTTACTTTTTCCTTTCGGCCATTTTTTATGCTTTCGCCGCCTTTTAAATTAAATATTGCCATGTAAGTAATAAACACAGTGTGCATATTCCACCGCACTCGGAAGTTAACGTATAAAGCTACAGTAAAATATATGTATTGCCTATTATTCCAAATGAGAGGGCTTTCAAAAGTGCTCACTTTACCGTGAATAGCCTATAACTGCCTTTCCACTTCTGTATTACGAAGTATTTCGTGTCTATAGCCCATTCACGGTTACTTGCAACTTTTCTGAAACCCTGATAAATTTCTACTTCCAGGATATTCCTCCACGTCCTGCAAACAAAGATTAACCAAGTCTAGAAAATGACACCAAAGGGACAACGCACCGTATTCGTGCGCACTCAGTTTTTATAAACGTTGCCATAAGAACTACTTCTTACTAGGCATTGCCAACACAACTATTTTATCCTTGTTTTCATTCATAATAATTACAAATGAAATATAATATATGGATAAAATGTAAGTAAAAGTTCAATTTAATCAAAAACAAGATACCTTATGTTAACAGAAGTATAAAACGCTTGTGATACACAACATATTTAGGAAAGAACCAAAGACGTCATACATGGGGTGATTTTTCAAAAGTTTGATTCAAACAGTGTGAAGAAACCGCGAACAGACTGTAGAGAGAGAGAGAGAGAGAGTGAGAGAGAGTTTATGTGTTGGTGGAGAGGTGAAGTGGAGCACAATATCCGTTTTCCAAGCGATGTCGGCCACGAGTTCAGCGCCCCCTGGTGTAAGGGGTACCTCAACCCCCCTCCCGCAGCCGAGGAGCCATCCCATTCCGGCGCCGCATAAGCATCCCGCCCGGCGTGGCGTCAGAGCTGTGATCTGCATATGAACGGCGCGCGGCCAACAGAGCG
This sequence comes from Clitarchus hookeri, assembly GCA_002778355.1. Taxonomy (NCBI): domain Eukaryota; kingdom Metazoa; phylum Arthropoda; class Insecta; order Phasmatodea; family Phasmatidae; genus Clitarchus; species Clitarchus hookeri. The sequence continues at coordinate 876,115 of NQII01000736.1, forward strand.
CCGGCAAACAACCTCGCGGAATGCTCGCACGTTTCCACACAATGAACCAGCTCGTGGCGTGACGGGCGCAACAAGGGCCCACGAGACGTCCGCACTGGCTGGAATGATGCGGGGACGACTGTGTACGTCAGCCACGTTATCCGACTGGTGTACGTTATGCACGTCAGCCGCCGTTCGCAGTGGCCGACACGGGAAGGAGAAAGAGGAAAAACGAGTGAGTCTAATGTGGGTAACTCGTATACACACAGGAACAACACCCTAACATTATGTTGCTCGTTTATGTTACGTGTAATCCACTCTGTTATTGTATATGTGGCGTTGCACAGAAAATTGATTTTATGATGTACACAGCGGATGATAGCTTCCAGTAAGGTAAGTTATCGACACGTGGGAGACATCAATCGTTGTTGAAACTATGTTCTGCACTCTCATAAACAACTGCTTGCAGTAGGCCCAACATCGATCACATACGCATTTTTACCGATCCTACATAGACGACGTAACTGATACTTATTCTGTTCCAAATAAAATTTTTGTTCGTTGCAAGACCTAAATCTGGGTATTTATCTCTGACTGAAATAGTTTAATTATGTAATGTATGTATGAAAAGAAAATTATTTAATATAAAACCACGTTAAAATCAAGTAATATTTATTATTTTCGTGTGTACGTGTGCGACGAAGTCATGTTACCTGTTTCGGCGCCATGGGGAGTGTATGAGCAGGGCCTACAAGTTGAGGGAGCGAGTATGTGGAACGGATTGAAGTCACAGTGCTGATAGTGCTGCAGTAACACGAACGTACTGTAGGTCGTTCACTAGTAAAGGAGCACTTTTGAAATGAAAATTTTGAAAAATGTCACTGCCCCCTGCTTGCTTTCATTTTAATGGTCACACTGACTCACTCGCATGCGCCCAGTCAAGTTGATAACGTCGGAGCGAAAATAGTTCCATGTCTTGACGTTGAATTAAAAGTATCAGGTAAATATTTGTGAATACTGGAATAATTCCATTCACTTTATGTTTTTTTAATGTACGTAAGTGTAAGAATATGCATATTTGTAAAAATTTTACCTATTTCATATTTAAAATTTTACTTGACCGGCGCATGAATAAAGTAATCAGACCCGTGGCAATGCTAATTTTAAACGCGGTTGAATAACACACAACATGCATACAAAGTGTCGTTTAGCAGGGCTTTCAAAACTGCTCAATTAGTGGTGAACAACCTATACATACAGACCATGCTCACTAGAGAACAGAACTGCAGAAGAAGTAAGGACGGTGCTCGAGCTGTTGCTTCCACCCTCGGTGTGAACCATGCTTATGTGGAGAAAAGGCGCATGAACGGCAGATCTTTGCCGCCGTAAAAGATCTAGCAACTGAAACCTGCGAATCACCCACGTCGCATCAAGTTTTTAAAGTGATTTCTGCAACAGGCAGTGGTCCGGCCTGATTTTCCGGCACGTGCGTACCTACAAGAGATGTGCATGGTTACATGGACACCTGTGGACGTAACTGAGTTCGTGAAGTATAGAGTCTTAATAAAAAATTAAAAGAACTAAATTAGATTTCTAATTTATTCTTATAGCTATTATTTACATCATTAAACTATCTATCTCCACTCATATTCTTTTTATTTCTCAGTGAGTGCAATATTTATCGTCTATTTCAACTCTAATTAACGTCCTTCTTTATGTCTCTTATTAGATACTGTCAATTTGCTCATACTAATCATTAACACAGGTTCAGTCTATCTGTTGCCATCATTTGTAACGTCTTCCTTTCACACATCTAGTCCAATAATCCAACCTGCCAGCCGCACCCTTCACTGCTTGATGCTCGCAGTCGCATATTTCCCTTCCACTGGTTACTTCTCTCGCTGCTGGTCGTCTATCGCTCGGAACTCAGCCACTCATCCATTCAACAACTACAACAACTCCCGGGCCGGAGGCCTGTCACACTTTTATATTGTTCGCCCTGACCATCTGGAAGGTTCAACGCACCTTGAGTCACGCTGAGAGAACGAGATCAGTAATCCAGAGCATCCTTCAGATAAACGCAGAAATCAATACAACCCGGGTCAGCAGCGCCCGCCGTAAAATGAATTATCGTGTCGGCTCGCTTTCTGTAACAGATACGCGGCCACCGGCCTATTGCTCGCTTGTTCATTCCAAATATCGCTCTCGTGTTCATTCAAAACAATCCTTTGACTTACTGCCTCCACTATCATATAACTGTGTCCTTCACTTCAACTCAAATAAGTCAAACCTTTGAAAAATCTCTCCATGTCCTAGTTATTTACTTATTTCCTAAATATGCCATGTATCACAAGCACTTTCTCATAGAATACACTAATTTTTCGTTAAATTGAAATTTCACTCATATTTTATTTATAAATTATAATATTTAATTTTTCATAAACATTTAAAAAAAAACAGTGAGAAAACAATTGTGTTGGTAGCGCTATTAGGAAACAGTTCTCTTGGAACATATTATTACAACTGAGTGCACACAAATTAGGTGCGTTGTCCATTTGCGTAATTTTCTAGACTTAGTTCTCCTTATTTCGCACGAGGCGGAGGAATATCCTGGAAGTAGAACTTTAGCAGGGCTTCAGAAAAGTGGGAAGTAACCGTGAATGGATTATACATACATATTTAACTCGTTCGGTCTTTGTGTCCATGATCTAGGACATGCTGCACATGAAGGGTATTAATGGTCGGAACTGTACACGACAAGGAATTACCGCTCGGTATTTCGATCGCCTTCCTTGCGAGTGATCTGATTTGTTTAAGTTTCTGCAGATTTCATTTGCGATTGGTTAATGCTGACATTAACGAATACGCAATGCGTTCTTCGCTGGATTGCGAGAAACACTCCCCAAATAGGTATAGTCCCCGTTAAAACATTTCATGATTGCAACACTACTTGAGCTCGTAAATTAACTCGGGATTTAAAGGGTTAGTAAATGTGCACGTACGTAAATATATATGTGTAAGTTTGATTTTATGTGAAAGGTTACTCTGATTGCATGACAACATGAAAAGGGCATTGATAGCGCTATGAAAAACATTTTGATTGAAGGAACTGACGGTAGGCCATGGCCCCATGAAAAGCTATTGAGCTTCAAAAATGTCTATATTTTTCCTGAAGGACAGAAAACCATCCGTTTCATAAGCACATTGTAGGGCATTGTGTCAAGATAGTACTAATCATATCTCACTTGTTACGCGCTATTGGAAACGGACACTGTACCAATGTAGATTACACTGGAATGGAGTGGAGAGATTTCCATTGCTCTTAACAACGAGGTCTTGAGAGCCGATGAGGGTGAAGCGAGGTGGATACGAATCAGTGCCGGAATGCAAGGGCGGAGGAAACCGGAGATTCCTGAGAAAACCAGCCGACCAGCGGCATCGTCCGGCACGATTCCCACTTGCGAAAATCCGGCAGTGACCCGGCCGGGGATTGAACCCGGTTGGCCTTGGTGGGAGGCGAGCAAGTCGACGTTAAGAAATGGAACTACTTTTTCTCCGTCTGTTACCAACATTCCTAGACACTTGCCAGTCAATGTGCTTATTAAAATATATGCAGGTAGGGGCAGTGCAATTTTTCACAGATTGATGGTAAAGGTGCTCAAACAACCATGAACATTCTCATACGTCGCCATCACTCAAAGTGTTAATACCCAACCAGACATAAAGTCGTTTAGGCAAATAAACTCCAGTGACTTGATCGTGCGTGCGCGCCCGTAAATTGACTACCGTATTTCATATTATCGGAAATAATTTGCAGGTGCCTTGTTATGCAAAGGGAGAGAGGCACCAACGGCGATAAGCACGCCTGGTGTTTGCAGTCCTGCAGGTGTCTCGGCAGGCAGTTGTCGTTCCCACGTTTCTCCTTCACGATGGAGGTCAGAGGTCGCGTCGGAACCTCTCATCACCGGCCAGTTGTAAACCAACAACTTTGAGATACCCCACAAGCTGTCCGCCAAATTGACCGTCTTCCCTTCAGCCGCGACCATAGACTAAAACTGAGGTTGGCCGATCTCCCTGGCTGCGCACAACCAATCTCCGTACCCCAGCATTTATGCTTTTTTTTCAAGACGTGTAGCGAAAACGGCGTGGTTTGGATTTTAGGTTAGAAAACTGATTTGTAAACAAATGCCCAGAGCTGTGTGTATACTTCCTCTGACCAATTTGTATTGCAGTTTGATTGAATTTAAATTGGTAAAAGTATTTTATTCATATATTAGGGCTTGTCATTTAAAAATTAAGATATAAACAAAGACGTTTATCAGTGTTGACCGTGTGACTTTGACAGTTGCGATCCTTTGGGGTAGGTCATCAACGCTGGGTACATGCGCAGAAGACGAATAAGAGGTTTACCTTATCTTTAGTCTCTTGTCACGACTCTAGGAACAAGATTTCGGCCGTACGCTAGCGGGACGAATTACGATGACAGTTCGCATGCTCTTCGAAATTTTCAGGGAAAAAGGAGCTTACTGTTTCAATTCGCTTAAAAAAAAAAATTTTGTGTAAATTTTTTTATTAGAAGTTTTCTGGAGAATTTGGAGTCCACATTGATCAAAGACTTGCCACTCTGACACAATTCAATAAAAGTGTGCCCATATCGTGGGTAGAAATTAAGGACGTGTGTTATTAACAGGTATCCTACTTAGATTTCACAGTCATGTACATACGCCAGCCGATGTCATTTGCTCATTGGCTGCCGCCAAGGTACGAGTCCGTTCCCTTGTGACTAAAATTCACTTGATTCGGGCAAACAAATACATTCATTGGGGTTAGAATCTCCCAGGGCGTGTCGACAACGTATGGTCCGATGGCAAAAGCCGTACAAACGTACGTGTGTTTAAAGTTCAAACTGTCGCCAAATGATGTGAATTTTGCAGGTCTCTAGTAGAGCTGTGGTCGCGGTGTTGTAGTGGTTAGACTACTCGCCTCCCACCTAGGCGAACCGGGTTCGATTCCCTTGGGAATCGTGTCGGTGATGGCGCTTGTCGGCGGGTCTTCTTGGGGATCTCCCGTTCCTCCCGCCCTTGCATTTCGTCGCTGCTCTATACACACATCAACCTCATAGGCTCTCAAGACCTCGATGTTAAGAACCGCCCATATTTCTTCACTCCACTCCGGCAAGGGTTTTATCCCCTAACTATTTTGACTTTTAATTCTATCCCTAATGCTAAAATTGAAATATGAGCACACTTACATGACAAATTTCCAACAAATATTTTTCATGGCATTATAAAAACAATGGCTATTAATTTGTACTGCAAAAGAACGTTGGAAGGTACAGATGAAGGAAGGTACAAAATTTAAAATTCGTATTAGTCGTTTTGTTTCATCGTCAAAAATTTTCCTTTCTATATTTCTTTTTCCACTACGAAAAAGGATGTAATATGCCAGAAAATCCCTAGTAAACAACATTAAACGTCTGAAGGTCACATTCGTCAATGAGGAAGCATCGCGGTGGCGATGGAGAATAGCATAAACAAACTTCGCGGGTGTTTTCTGCTCCCTCAGGATTTTAACCGGTGACTATAAGGTTTTATTACAGGAATTCGTTCAGGAAAAAAAATACTGCATTGTCGCTATAGTTTAAGAACAAGTATCGTAAACACTGGGCTACTTACAACGATTTTTGCTAACCTTTAACACCTTTCAACTACAACATTTATGTTTAAATAATCAAATTTATGAATGAGCAACAATATAATGACTTTCATTTGTGCCATAAAAATATTTACATTCAAACGTAATTTTTTTTTAAAATTATAATAGACACAACTGCTTATGAGACCCACGTAGGGACACCCGAATCTCGCGAAATAATTTCCGCACATGTTAGATTTTAATACCCTACGGCCATAACAGCGGTTTTCTTCTGCTTATTGGTGGCGTGTCTCTGCAAAAATACATTTTCTTACTTTACTGGCCAATCATAATCAGGTAACTTTGGTACAGTACGTCTGTGATTCGCAAGCAGATATTTAAGACCCGTAACACGCAGACCATCCAATCACGAAAACGGATCTGAGCTAAAGTGTTATAAAATACAACTGGTCGCGAGATCTTTTCGCCGAAATGGGGTGTCCCTATGGCAACCAGGGAAGCACGTTTAGTGTCACTACTGCCGTTCTAACTGCGTGTGGCGTGCGGGAGGAAGACTGCCAGACCGGAGGTGCGATGTGCTACAACGAGGTGAGGCCGTGAATCACCGCTAAGCAGGAGGAGCGGAAACGGAAGATGTCCAGGAAGTGCTGCCCTCCTTTCATTCTGACCTGATGTGTCTCGACGCCCAAGCCGCAGGCACGCGCGAGTCGCCACTTTCTCACCAGTACAACGAGCACGGATGATTATAGGCTGTTCACGGTAAACTGAGCACTTTTGAGGCCCTACTTCCTTTTTTTCCATTCACAATTTCTTTAAAATCCTTTAACCTACTTTTAAAATAAATATTGCCATGTAAGAAATAAACACAGCGTGTGTATATTCCACCGCACTCAGACGTTAACGTCTAAGGATAAACTATACAATATTTATTGATTATTATTCCAAATGAGAGGGCTTTCAAAAGTGCTCACTTTACCGCGAATAGCATATAAAGACCCGGAAACATCGCGAATTTGTGTGACAATAGGATAGATTTCACAGCACGTTATACACTTGCCGCAATCTACCTTTTCCCACTGACTACTTCTTTCACACTGTCTACACATCATCCGGTCACACAGAGACGAAATGGCGTGGAGGTTCCTTTGACGTAGGCGTGCCCTCTCTCCGATTGACTGCGCGTGGCTCTTGAAACGGGCCTTCAGACCCTGTGTACCCAATTGTGTACATTACGGACGGGTAGGTAATTTTTAGTCTGCACTGCACACTGCGAATCTCAATGGCCGATGATCGTACCTGCGTGTAAATGATTCGCAAACCGCCTAACTAGTGTCGGTCATAACTGGTTCATATTACTGTAGCCGCACATATAGCCTACACAACATTGACTGTGATGATGAAACAGGTGTTGTGTTGACTTAAGTACAGCACGCATCATAAAATATTATATTTGCAACACCTGAAACCGTAAATTAAAGTGGGTCTGAAAGGGGTAAAAAAAAAAATCTAACAGGTGGATTGAAATCCTCCAAACTCTATACTCGTTCAGTGCATTGCAGAGCTCTTAAACTGTACAGTTTCTCTCCGCTATTTAAAATGGCGGCCAATTAAATTTTTGGGTAATATGTCATGCATCAGAAACTATTCAACCGATTTGAACCGAAATTGGTACGTTGATTGTTCACTCTGTTTTATGATAGAAAATAAGAATAAAATAGTTGAATTATGTACAGGTCAGTAAAAACTACTTGCGGCTTATTTCATTCTAAGGATATGAGATCACACAGAAGAATATAACAAAAACTTGTAATAGGAGAAGCCGTTGTGGGATAGCGCACAGGCCTTACACCAGGACGATGGTGTGTTCGACTCCCGGTGGTGTCTCACCTGACTTTCGGTTGTAGGTAACGTGGCGGACGTTACAGTTGTCTGACTGATTTTATAGAGGTACTTCGATTTCTGCAGCCGTTCCATAACCCGTTCAACCCCCTTGTCCACGAACTTGTACATGCTCCATGTGAAGGATATTCATGGTCGATACTGTACAGATCAAGGAATTACTGCCCGATATTTTGAGTGTCTTCCGTGTAATGAGATTTGCGGAAAGTTCCTGCAATTTTTCGTTTATAGTCTATTCGCGGTTTCTTCACACTTTTTCAATAAAACCTTTTAAAAATCACCTAATGTATGACGTGTTTAGAGATTTCCTAAATATTCCATGTACTTCAAGCGCTTTATACGTCTGTGAAAATGAAAAAATCATATTTTTCGTTAAATTGAAGTTTTGCCTATATTTTACTTATAAATAATAATATTTCATTTTAAATAAATCTGAATATAAACAGTGAGAAAACATGTGTGTTGGTAGTGCTTAGTAACAAATAGTTATTATGCAAAATATCATTACTACTGAGTGTGCATGAATTCGTTGCGTTGTCCTTTGGTGTAATTTTGTATATATAGTTAAGCCTAGTTTGCACGAGGCGGAGGAATATCCTGGAAGTATAACTTTAGCAGGGCCTCAGAGAAGTGCGAAGTATCCGTGAATGGATTATATTAATAGTTAATGCTGGTAACAACGAGCATTATTCACTAGTTTCTAGAAGCACGCGTAACACAAGCATAGCACAAACAAACAAATTACACCATTGCAGCACTTTCAGCTCGTCAATGAATACGGGAGCGAAAAGGTCAACTCTTTCAGGCTCGGATAAATATATTTTTTTAGACGTTGCAATTAACCAATTTTCTGTTATAATCTACTCGCGGTGTCTTTGCACTTTTTGAATCAAACCTTTGAAAAATCACCCCATGTATGATGTGCTTGGTTATTTCCTAAATATTTCATGTATCAAAAACGGTTAATACTTCTGTTGACGTAAAACTATGTTATTTGTGGTTAAATTGAACATTTACTTTACATTTTACTTATTAATTATAATATTTCTTTTATATTTTAAATGAATAAAAAACAGGGAGGAAATACGTGTGTTGGTAATGTCTAGTAACAAATAGTTCTTATGTAAAATATTATTAAAGCGACTGCGCACGAATGCGGTGGGCTGCTGAGGTAATTTTCTTGATTTAGTTAAGATTTGTTTGCAAGAAGCGGAGGAATATCCTTAAAGTAGAACTTGAGCAGGCCTTCATAACTAGTTTATTCCTTCATGATTGGATACACGAGGTTTTGACTCGGCTAAGTTGTTTGTAGACCTATCACGAACGTTCTGCCTTACAGTATTAGACTCCTCATTGGTCCAGTGAAAAGGGGTAGTATCTTCATACACGCATGACAGCAAATAACGAAAGAAAACTGTCGGACATGCGTACAGCATGTTGAATGCTAGCAAACAGTCAACTTTTTCCGCTGTAAACAACCATATCTAGCAATAGTATCTTTCAGCATACTTTCAATGTGACTATTTGTTGTCACACTGCAAGCTTACTTCAAGAGACTAGGACTTTTCCTCAAGCCCTCAAGCCGCGCACCTGGAAAATGAAGAAGGCACTTCAAGGTGAACAAGACTCAAGATTTCGCGCAACACTGGGCATTGGCGGGGGGTGTGGTGCAATGTATGGCCTACTACAGATACCTTGGTACTGCGAAAGTGCTCTCTGGTGCACCGCTATACACCTGCGCCCGTGGAAGAGTGTCCGCTTAGGGAGTCTCCAACCCCCTTTTATTTTATCTCCTCTTTCTTTAGTTCAGGTATCTACGGGGGACACGGGAGGGGTCATGCCCAATTGCGCATCCCCCCCCCTCCAGGAAGGAGTAAGTTACCTCCCACAATCCTGGTTACAAACAAATAATGTCAGCGCGACCACGAAATTGAAAGCCCTTTTAATAAAGATTTTAATTTTAATAAAGATTATCCTTCCCAGTTCCCTGTTCGAGTATAACTCTTTCCTGCTTCATAAATTGCTTGCGACTTTGCAATTATTTTCTGTCGAGGGGTTTTCACAGTGTGTATGCCGGTTTTCACCCTCCCTTTGTAGTTCAGTTTAGATAAACATGGGAAATAACCATTGACCAAATCGCGGCCATTTTTGCCTGATCCCAGTAAAGCGGCGAGCGTGCGCCCTTGTAGCTACAATCTTCCTTGCATGCCTAGTCGTATGGGTCTCAACCCCGAGACGCACTTAGGTCCCATCCCTACGTAGGACCACCGAGTGCCCTCTTATTTTTAAGATAGGAGAATATCGTCCAGCATACAGACAAACATGCCTTAAAGTGTTATGCGCAAGCTTCACTCGCCGTATTCAATTCCTGATTCTTCTTGCTCATTTAGGTTTTTACACGTGACAATCCCGAAAGTTACGTCTACATCGAACTAGCTTTTGACTTTACAACTGTAGTGAATACATGAAAACTAACCTACGAACCCATAACTGTCACAATATCGATCCTACCAAAATTTGGCAGAATCTATATTTTGACATAATTATTATTTTGTAGTTCACTATTTATGTACGCACTGCAGCGGAGTACGTAAATAATTTATAAAAACAAAGAAAATCAATATGACGTGTGTGGTAACACCTTAAAAACATAGTAACCGAACGTCATCCAGATATGCTGATTAAAATACCTAATTGTTAGGAAATTAGGGGTAGCCGCTCCGTCTCGCGGCGTGAGAGGAAGTTCATCGGCCCCTGGCGGGGCGTGTATCGTTGTTGCGCGCACCCGTGTTTGCGAAATGACCACGTGCGCACGGCGAGCGACAGCACGCATTGTGTGCGGCAAACCGCCGTCGTCACGGGAGAGTGTGCAGTGTTGACGCTGAGGCTCCGCAAACATCTAGTGCCGCCTTGCTACGTCTGCAGACAGCGGCGCCGCGAGCTGGGCCGCCCACTCGCGTTGCGCTCGTCTTCTGTTCCCACCCTCCCTCTACCATACACTGGCAACGAAGTTTTTATTTCTCCCACCCTATTGCTAAGTATTACGTGTACGTCCGAGGTAGGGACGGGAATTTAGGTGCGTCTCAGGGCTAGGCTCCATACGCCTACAGGAGAGGGAATTTCATGCAAGGGGGCGTGCATCGCGGAAGAGAGGGATTAAGGCAGCCATGGCCGCAATTGGGGCCATGAACTGCATCCCTAAGTGTACCTACAGCTGAGGCTATAGCTAAGAAGGGGGAGGGGGATAACCGGAATAGGCACCGTAAAAACCCTCCCAACAGGAAAGAAGTTCAAAACTTATTAATGCAATATTGAAAATGCTACAGGAGGCAGCAGGTGTGTGGATTCCATGCTTTTTAACATGGAGTTGAAAATCTAGAGGAGAAAGGGGCAGGTCTGTGGGCGCAAGCGCCCTTGAGGTTGAACTGCTGTCATTATTTATGTGCAGGCGAACCAGCATAATATTATTGACAGCAGCTATTGAATGCAGCCCTCCCAACCGCCCACCCCCCTTGCTCTTCGACGAGTGCGTCGGCAAACTGGGCAGCTCGGTGATGACACCTACTCCATCCTCGCTCTTCCGCGCTGACACCAGGGTCTCCACGCCGTGGGTGAAGGAAGGGAGAAACGTAAGGGGAGACACCCCCTCCCCACCCCCTAATTTGTCCGTCGGCCGGGGTGAGTTCTGGCTTGGCGTGACATCCAGGACCTACCAGGCAAGGTGGCGAATCAGCTGGCCCAGGTGTGAAGGCTGATGGCACGAAGCTTCCGAGGTCCGACGCATTCCATTCCATTCCTCACGTATCCGCAGTCAGCAGCCCGCATAATCCAGCAGTGAGGTTCGCTACACTTCGCCCGGGGCACCTCGAGATCCCCCTCCCCGCCTTGTTCGTTGGACTGCCTCCTGCACGATGCGCTTCGCCATCTCGTACTGAGCTACCAAGGTCCTTGATGTCCACGACGACGCTGTCGCACCGGCCAGTTGGTCCGCGGGCTGGTATTCGAGTACTCCCAGCCACCCCAGAGCATGCGGATCCCCTATCCGCCGCCTGGGGACGCGACGAGTTGCGGAATAGTCGCCGCACCCAAGCTGCTGCAGTCCCGTCGTACTCGCAGAAAGCTGCTGCAGTCCCGTCGTACTCGCAGAAGTCCTCGCCTTCGCTGGTCCCAAGGGGCGGGCAGATCCCGGAGAGAGAGCAACCACGAGCACGATGTTCACCCCACGACAGCTCGGCTCGTGACAACGAATTATAGGCTGTTCGCTGTTATATGAACACTCTAAGTCCTCCTTCACATCTACTTTTCTCATCGGCTTGTATCCTTCCGCCAAGTACGCTGCCAGACACTGGAAATAGCGCACCTCGAAGAAACCACGCGACAGCCACGAAACGATGTAAAGAGCGAGAGTACGGGCTTGTATAGGTTATTCACGGTAAAGTGAGCACTTTTGAAAGCCCTCTCATTTGGAATAATAGTTAATAAATATATTATATTTTAGCCTTAGGAGTTAACTTACGAGTTCGGTGGGATGTACACACTATGTTACATACATGACAATAATTATTTTAAAATGTGGTTAAAGTATTAAAAAAATGGCTGAGAGGAAAAAGTAACTAGGGCCTCAAAAGTGTTCATTTTACCATGAACAGTTTATATGCACATGATCCCCTGTTAGTGCATTTGTATTTGACCGCACACACGGCAATGGCGCTGCAAGCACCGACCAGCGATAATAGACACTGGCGTGTAGTCGAAGTTGCATTAACGCGAGAAACACAACGACGATACCAAACAAGCGCACAAAGTGAAGAAGATTGCAGGAAAGTCGCCAAATACGTCGCTTTGAGACTGAAGGACTTCGATTGAGGTGACTTGCTCAGTTGCAGTTTTGTAACTGCAGAAAATATAAGTTTAAGAATGTTTGCGTTGGGACAACAGTTATGTACTGAAAACTACAATGAACAATAGAACATTTTTAATATCACTAAACCGTTACCTTTGTTACGAAATTTTTACTGTGAAGAATAGCAGCTCACAGAATGTTTATTTTTTTTTATACAAAGAAAGGCAATGTTGCCATAAAATACACACGTATTAAGAAAACTTTTACAAATAGCAAACCTATGTTTCGACGAAATCACTACCACTTAACAATTCCATTAAAAAAATTTCTTAATAAATTTAAAATATTCATAATAAAAATATTAATGTGGGCCTGGGAAATCGTTGGGAGGTCTGTTCTAGGGTCCAAAATTTAAGGAGGGGAGATGGAGGGGGGGACACGCAAAGACACACACATATACACACAGACAAGAAAGTGATCTCATAGGCCTTCCTTTCCTCCGAAAAGTAGGCTAAAAAATTCTTACTAAGTTTTCTGTATGGCAAAGAAAACAATTTCTTTGAGGCTTTTTTGTTTACAGCAACAAAATATAGCTTTAATTCAAAATAAGATAGTCTCGAAATGGGATGAAGGGGAAAGGATATAAAATTATAAATATAGACACCAGAGGAAAGGAAAATGTCTTGCTGAAGGCAGTCGCTAATAATATCGTTTATTATCGCAACGTCAAGCAAGTGAAATAATTTAAAATAAGTTATTTGCATTAAGATTAATAAAATTAAAAACAAATTTTTTTGTATGGGTGAAGGGCGGGGGTAACGGGAGATCCCTGAGAAAACCCACCGACCAGCGGCATCGTTCGGCACGATTCCAACATGCGAAAATCCGGGAGCGACGCCGCCAGGAATCGAGACCGGTTCGCCTAGGTGGGAGGCGGGTAGTTTAACCACTCCACCAGCGTGGCCCTCTCCTGCAGTGAGACTGGCTGTGTACAGTAACTGCGAAAAATAATCTTCCTGTGCATTATGTACTCACTGTGACCCCCTGGCCTGAAAGGATTAAATCGGTAGTTGAAAACGAGACGTCATCCGTTCAGCGTTGTCGCGGCGTAAGCGTGCGGAGTGATCGGCCACTGAGAACCCATCTCGTTTCATGCTAAGGTTTATTATACTAAGGTTGGGAAGCTCAATACTTTAATTTGGCACTAGGTAAACGCCAGTGTCGCATGTGTACAAGATTTTTTATATTTTATATGTTAAAAAACAAAATAATTGCAATAGTCATAAATCAAATATAAAATCACTGCCTTACTAAATGGAATTCTCTCTCTTTTATTATTCACGTAGCTTAAAGTTAATTAAAAGTGACATCTTTGTAGCACTAGCGCTTACCCAGCGGCGGATATTTCCCTTATGTTTAACTCTCCCATAAGAGAACTCGTTTTGTTCATAACCTGAATAGAACTAAACTTAATCGCAGTCTGCTACTTTGTCACAGGTATTTCACTGTCACGGGATATATCTGTGACAAGGTCATCGAAATATCCGTGACAGTGATATCGTTGAAGGACACACGTTTACGAGTTTGCGATACCTGTTTCATTTGTCACAGTTCATTTCAGCTACCTGTGACACAGCGTCACAGCTAGGCGTCTACAGTTATGGAGTTTACGTGTTTATCAAGAGATGGCCACTGAGTAATTTTAAACGAAATAAATTCATCAAGTAAAAAAACTTATGTTCAAAAAATGTAATAAGACTCTTCACATGAATGCGTTTGATTTCACTCTTTTATTTTGTTCGCTCAGTTTTACTATTGTACAGTTAGTCTACATAGAAAAGTAATTCGTAAAAGTGAAACGTTTTATTTGTATGCACTTTCACGTTAATGTATGCAGAAAAAACATTTAAAGCATGATTAAAATAATTAAGTAATGGGTACGTCTATGGCGCTTGGTCTCGCTCTTTCAATAAAATAGACTGTTGGTTAAAATAAAATTTATTATTCAAAACAAGAGTCTCGAGTAAAGGAATATTTATTAAAAATACACGTTTAGAATACTGATGTATTAAAACAAACACTGTTTATGCGATCATAACCACAGTTGCGTGCTGGTGTTTTTAAAATCAAAACTTGAAATACACCTTTTAGTGATACGCGACGGATATGCGGTTTTTTTTTAAATCTCAGATTACAATAGCAGATATTTATTTGTGACGGTGACAGTTGTCGCATATAATATATAATATCGGTGAAGCTGATCACTAACTACGTGACTCCGGCATAAGCGACAGAGCCGCGGCGGAAGGCGACCGGAAGCGCCCGCTGCTGATGGCGGGTGGCTGGTAAAGAGCTGGCAGAGCGGCTGCTACTGGAAACAAAAGGCGGCTGTGCGGAGCGGCAGGGCTAGGCTCGCTCGCGCACGCGCATATGGCTCCCCGGGCCTCTGCTTTTTCAATTAGCGCCCGCGGTAATGGAGACGGGCAGGGGCGGTGTAATGAAACAGGCTAGTGGCTGAGCTCCCCTCCGCCAATCAACCCCGTCGCAACCGACACGGGCCATCTGCGACGCGCGCGATCAAAGAGTGTCCTTTCTCCCTTGCGACGCACGTGTTTCCCCGACGTCTGACGGCCACTCGAGTTGGCGGCCCTGCTAGCAGGCGACGCCCCTAACCCCTTTGCTCCTCCGTGAAGTGATCGGCCCGGCGACCGGAAACCACTATCTGCGGTCCTGCAAAGGCGCCTTCGTACACACCAAAAAAAATCTCTAGCCTAGTCTGAACTATGTATGCACTACTGTACACCATAGATAACGTGGCCATTTTTTTTTCTTCTCAAAACGGGACACTAGTCAGTTTTCATTTGTGAGTAGATGGATTGAAAAAAAAAAGATTACATGTTATTAGGATTAATACGTATATTACTTATGTATTTTTTTAAATATTTTTCAGAATACCAAATTTGCTTTAATATATTACGCGATGATTTTAAGTAGGAGTATTCTTGGCAAAATTGAGCACTGAAGAACTCGATGCGGCGGCAAGATCGGCTCTTCTATGTTTTTCTGATTTTAAATGTTGCTCAATTTCACTGACACCTCCATGTGCCAAACTAAATTCAGTACGGCATTTTTAAGATCTGACGTCCGAAAGAGACCGAGTGTCATTTTTTTAATATATATATATATATATATATATATATTTCGTTTGTAAGTTAACATTAAACGTACATTTGCGTTTAGGCATCGCGATTCACAAAAACACGTTCAGAAAATCGAGCTCGTAAGAAGGTATAAGTAGACAGACTCATGCGCTTACGCTGGAGAACAATCTACGAATAATGCGTGCGTCGGAGAGTCGTGCTTACGGGGCAGGAGGGAGGGAACCACACCGCCCGCCCGCGCCACGGAAAAATACGAGCGAGAAGTCATTTGACAACCGCGGGTAAAGCAGCATTCAGACGTTTCAATTTGTATGGTAAATTTACAATTTTGAAATTATTTTTATGATTAGTGAATCAATATTTTTGCTTGCTTGATAAAAACGGGACATTTGGGTGTCCCGAAGCTTTCATCGGGGACAACGGGACAGAGTGCTGAAAAATGGGACGGTCCCGTTCAAAACGGGACGTATGGTCATGTTAACCATAGACCACAATTATGAGTAGACATCTGCGAAACTTCACAATTGTGTGCTCATCACATGAAGTTCAGTCAGAAAGGGAGTGACGTCACATATATACTGCAACGACGCCGGCTCGAGTATATGCGGTACTGTGGAGTTAAGCCTGATGACAAATAAAAACGGAATTTTGCAGGTCCCTAATTATGAAGTATAGTCCATTCACTGTTACCTCCAACTTTTCTGAAGCGCTGCTAAAGTTATATTTCCATAATATTCTTACGCTTCAAACAAACAAAGCTTTTCAAAGTTTAGACAATTACACTAAAGGGACAACGCCGCATTCGTGCGCACTCAGTTTAATATCATTTTGCATAAGACACTATTTCTTACCCAACGCATCTATTTCCCCCCGTTTTTAAACACATTTATTATTAATCATAGATTAAATATAAGTAAAAGTTCAATTTGTCCAAAAATAAGGTGCTTTTATGTCAACACAAGTGTAAAACGCTTGTGATACATGACATATTTATAAAACAACCAAGTATGTCATGCATGGGGTGATTTGTATAAGGTTTGACTCACAAACCGTGAAGAAACCGCGAATGGACTATAGACCGATTCTTCGTTCCTGCGCATACTGCCAACTGACTTACTCCACACCATCGCAACTGTCTACAGTGATAAATGTGTTTGTTTAGTCTATATCTAAATTTTCAAAATACAAGCACTTTTATATGAATTAAGTACTTTTTTTTTTTACCAATTTGAATAAAATCAAATTGCATAACAAATTGGTTAGAGGAAGTATGCAAACATCTCAAAGCACCTGTTTGCATAAACAGTGTTCTAATTTCAAATCCTAGCCACGTCGTTTATGATATTCGTGTAAGCAGAAAAACAGTTCAGTGTTGGGACACGGAGACTGGTCATGTGCAGCCAACGAGATCGCTCTGCACCATGTGCACTCTACGCTGAACACACCCTTCGCGCTGATGCCTTTCGTCATGATCTCTTTATGCTGTGTACCAGCTTTACGTCACTCCCTCCGTCTCTTTCATCTAGATGTAATTTTCTAAGCTTTGTTTGAATGAGGCGGAAGAATATCCTGGAATTATAACTTTAGCAAAGTTTATAAACGTTGGAAATAACCGTAAATGACATGCTGTATATAGTGTCACGTGGACGCCCGAGGGGCTTATATGAGTTCATGATAAATAAAATAAAATAACTACATTTTATTTCTAATTTATTCACACATATATTATTCACGGCATTCAATTATACATCTCTACTCCTACTCTTTTTATTTCTTAGTGAGCGTAAAATTTAATATATATTTCAACTCTAATTAACGTATTTCTCTATGTCTCTGTATGGTTATTGTCAATCAACCCATACTGATCATTAAAACGTGTTCAGTCTATATGTTGCCACCATTTGTAACGTCTTTCATTCACGCATTTAGTCGAGTAGTCCAGCCTGCCAGCCGCAATCTTCACTGCTTGATACTCGTAGTCGCAGATTTCCCTTCCGCTGGTCACTTGTCTCGCCGCTCGTCTTCTATCTCTCGGAACTCAGGCACTCGTCCATTCAACAACTACAACAACTCCCGGTCCGGAGACCTGTCACACTTTTATATTGTTCGCCCTGACCATTTGGAAGGTTCAACGCACCCCGAGTCGTTCTGAGAGAACAATGTCAGTGATCCAGAGCGTTCTTCAGATAAACGCAGAAATCAAAACAAGCAGGGTCAGCAACGTGCGCTTCAAAAGGGAGTGTCTTGTCGGCTCGCTTTTTGTAACAGATACGCGGTTTAATCGCCTGCCATTAAAAACATCCCGTTGACTTGCTGCCCTGTTATCATCCCTACTTTGTCCTTCTCTTCCGCCCGCTCGCGCGGGGAGGGCCTAGGTCAGCGGTGCAGGCCAGTGGCACGTAACAATATTTTTTTCTCCGAATCCTGGAAGAATAGAATTTTCCATGCGTTTTGTAAGTCGACAGGGCAAAGGGTTTAGCTTAGCACACTTCCTGAAATATTTATGGTATAGTTTCTCTTCATGTTCTCGCTTCTGTAGTCGTTAGCAAAAATAATCAATTTCTTTTCTTCTCAGCTGTTACCTGTTGGAAAGAGATGAAGACATTGAAGATGCAGTATATTCGGAATGTTTGGAAAGCAATTATCTATGCTTTGTCACTCCTAAAATTTTATAAGCAGCCTCTGAAACGGAAGGCATAATGAGATAACTGCTAAATCCAAGTAGGAGAGGTAAGTCCCCGTTAATGAACTTTTCACACTGAAGTAAACATGAAGTTTATTGCATTAATTTTGTGTTAACATTGCATCATTTTTTATAACAGTGAATCTTTATTCACACTGCAGTTACGACAACTCGTCTTTCGACAACGCGTAATACAGTGCTATCGTATAAGCTATGTATGGGACATGGAAGAGGCTCGTGTATACATGTGTACCTTTGCATATATACAAATATAGTAAATTTACATACGAAAAACATACATATTAAAACATTTGAATGTATGTGCAAATAATAACCTCATCTCCATCTCCGACATAAAACTGACGCATATTAATGCCATGCATTTCAAGTTTGGAATCTCTCAAATCTTTGGTATTCAAACATCGACAAAACGTTCTCATCTGATGCCATAACATACAGTTGAGACTGAAGTTGGTGGACATAAAAATTAATAAGAGAACATTACGTTGTAGTTCTATTTGGTTCAACGTCTAACATGGAAAATTTAACTTTGCGACACTCACAGTTCAACTTGAATACATTGCGTGAACTATCTAAGGATCGAAAAATGTTGCGAATTAACTTTAGGACAAGCTAGACTTCAATCAAACACGTTTTATATAAGGTTAATCATTGGATCATTATTCATTAGACACGCCCAACTGAACTTTGGGCCAGTAAGTAGCCTGCAAGGAAACACGGACAGAATCTAGTGCCATATGGTCTAAGGTAAAAACGGCTACTCAGTGGAGCAACAGCCAATGGAAAAACTGCAGAGGCTCGAATATACATAGTGTAGTGGAGTCTAGCCTACAGGTCGTTGAACTAGCGAAATGTTCCTGTCCCTAGCATGTTCGAGTGGCGGTTGTTCCAATAATGGTGTAGGTCGATGAGAAGGAAGAGGACTGCTGCTTGAAACTGCAAACTACATGAGGCCGGGGTAACTTTATTTGCCGTCCTGGGAGATAATTTCATTACATCGCCCCTCCGTTCGCCCCATCGCTCAAACAAAACATTTTGTTTTGCAGACAACTAGGGAGCCGAGGGAGCCAACTCGCGCATGTGTTGCGAATTGTATAGTCTATTCGCGGTAACTTCACAATCATTAAATGAAACGTTTGAAAAATCATTACATGTTTTGTTGTCCGTCTAACACAAGCGTTTTATACTTCTGTCAATATAAAAGCATCCTATCTTTGAATTGAACTTTTACTTATATTTTATCAATACGTTATAATATTTCAATTATAATTAATATGAATAAACAGAAAGAAGATAGGTGTGTTGGTAATGCCTAGTGAGAAATAGTAATTACGGGCTTCAGATTAGTTGGAAGTAACCATGAACGGACTATAGTATTTTTACGCACATAGACCTACAGGTCGTTACCAAGAGACTTTTTTTTTTAAATTGAAGTTAAAGATTATTGAAGTCATACTGACGCTAGATATGCTGCATGCTAATTCCACGACACTTTACCCTCAATTAACAATTTTCTATTCCTTATATTTTTTTACTCAGTTTTTCAGTTACCGTTCTATTGCACATGTTGCCGAATTAAAATTACGCTTTTTTATTATGCTTATCGCCCTGACACGGCAAAATATTCTGCTTAAAAATGCAACACAGTGTTAATTAGATCCCGTGGAATAGCGCCAGTATGGCCAAAGAGTACTTAACAACTACAGAGGCGAAACAACCGCTTATACCGCGAACTCCAGCAACACTCGCCAACGAAATGGCGTCAATGACCAGCAAAATGTTGGAACGCCGCCGTTCACCAATCAACGCATAGTAACCTACTCGCCAGCCGACAATCCATCCAATAGTGAACATTCCTTAACATGCAGTAGCCAACCAGACACAAGGCACGTTCCCAAAACCTCGCGCAGCCAATGAGAGACTGGGTACGCCCATATCAAAGGAACCGCTACGCCATTTCATTTCTGTGTACCAATGTTCTCTTTTTATCTGACTTGCGATCCACATTTTACTTATTCTCTTTTAATGATTCTGCGGTGAGTGGACCAAGGTGCAGCTGTTGCACAGTCATTTTCCAGGTAAGTAGAAAGTCTCAGTAATACAGATTTTACTTTCCATACATAGAAATTAACCATGACAACCGCGTGTGTGTGTTTTACGTAAATACAAGAATTAAGTACTGTCTGCGGATATCGGCAGCGCATGTGGCAAGAGTAGACAATACGCTTGCAAAGTAATTAAAAAATTCCCTTCATACACTGAGATCAGCGGCGTGTGGTGAACTATTCCAAGGTAAGCTGTGTTTTGCTCTCTGCTATACCTAATCGTTTGCTAGTTTACACATCGGCCACTTAAACGTAATAGTGCAGCTGGCGTCACAGTACGTGTGTAATGGGTGCATCGCCGCTCTCTCGTGAGTGGCCGCAATGCATTAAGTTTCCCCCGGCCCCACTCTGGTTACTGGTTACATCTGCGAGTGTCGAGTGTGTACAGTACTGGGCAAGCACCGGCTTATCTTGCAACACTTCACACGCCACTGACTGGGATAAAGGCTATGATGAATGAAACAAAGTTAGTTTTGCGCAAACAAATTATAGCAATTGCTTGTATAAGGGAAATAAAATATTTTGTTGTTGAAACCAAATTATTTTGTTGTTCTTTTTTGGTTGCCCAAACTAAGATTAATTTGGTGCACCTGAATGTTTCTTTGGCTCTGCGTACGCTAAACATTTTCGCTTACATTTCAAATGAATGGCCAAACAAATTGTCCTGTATAATGTCGAATAAAATAAATATTTNGGGGGGGGGGGGGCTAACACAGAGGTTATGTTTATTCGAGCGTTTATGTTAGACGAACTAAATTAATTTTGTTGCATTTCAAGTTTTGTTTGCACAACAAAATATTTTGTTGCTGCCACTAAATATATTTTCGGCACTGACTGAAACAAACCTTGCTATGAGTGTAAATGATACTTCGCTGAAATCAACGTGGACTCTAAACCACGTAATAACTTCTTAATTATTTAAAATAATAATATTTTTAATATCTAAGCACGGTGTGTGTGGGCAACAATGAATCATTACCGTCGTCACTGTTTATATTTATTTCCATTACCTTCTATCCGTGTGTTCGAAATAGTTTTCTATGTGGATCTTATATTCCAGTCCAAGTTTCAATACGGGATTGGTTATCTTATTCTGTGATCACAAAATTCGTTCTTAGCTAAATAAAGAACGAAATTTCAAACTGAACGATAACGAGAGCATTAAAAACAACGCTAGTTTTCCGCTCTTTGCAGTCAAGGTTGACCTAAAGTTAACACAACAATCAAATATCCCAACAGGGGGTACGATATGGCCACCGCACAAATCCCTCTAAATACCAAATACAAAAGAAAAGCTCGCCTGGTTGAAGTTTGTTGGCGCTAAAATTCGTGGGCTTTCGTGACTGTTGTCTGAGTGTATTTAAGTTTCGATGCACAGCGTATCGATATCGTTGCGAGTGTGCATGCGGAAAATATTGCAGTCCAAACTTATACACAGGTGAAACAGCTGCGTTTACCGCAAGCTGCAGTAGCACACGCCAGCAAAATTGCGTCACTGACCAGCAACATGTCGGAACGGCGTTCAGCAATCAGCAATTGGTACCCTTTTCGCCATACGGCAGCTCAGCGCATAAGGAAGCTTTCGCAACACGCAGTAGCCAATCAGACACAAGGCCCGTTCCCGTAGTCTCGCGCAGCCAATCAGAGAAATGGCACGCCCACATGAAATGAACCTCCTCGCAATTCAGTCTCAGTGTACTTATCATACTCTGTGGTACAGACAAGCCGCTGTAACTTAGGACTTGAGAGCTCTGCCAATGACGGGCCACTTCTCCCCGAGAAAGAAAACAATTGGTCGATGGAGGCACGGCGGGTGGGAGTACCTGCAGACTTTCGTCTGCCTGCCAGTTACCTGTGTTGGGCGTGAATGGTGCTTTGTCAGTCGTTCTAGCTCTCTCTTTCACTTGGGTAGGCGGAGCCAAGTCCGTTCTTAGGCCGGCGCGACTATAGTAACAGGGACATCTCTTGGGCATCCCATCGTAGCAAGACTGTGAGATTGTGTGCGAGTTCATTGGCTTGAAATGCACCTGGGGGCTTTTCGGAGAGTGGCTGTCGTCTCTGGGGCAAAGTTACGTCACAGAGTACTTAGAGAAGTGAAACAGCTGCTTGTACCGCAAACTCCAGTTTCACACGTCAGCAAAATGGCATTCACTGGCCACGAAAGTGTAGGCACGTTTCTGCCCCTAGTACCGGATTTATTAACTAAATATGAAAAGAGGTCATTTAATAATCAAGAGAGTGATGTGCCCTTTCGATATTAAATTGAAATGACGCAATTATGTGGGTGTTAACTCGAATTTTGCTAAACGGCGTAGTGCCTAACGACGTAATGCCTGAGGAGTGCCTAACGGCGTAATGACTAACAATTGAGTTAGGCATACCGCCTGTCCCCGTAGGAACGGCGTTCGCCAGTCAAAGCCTGATAAACCCACTCGCCAGCCGGCAGCGCAGACAGCATGGAACCTTTCGCAAAATGCAAGCTTAGTATATCAGACACAACGCCATTTCGTCTCTGTGCACTTATCTATTCTGTGGTGACGTGATGCAAGTAAAGGTGGAGGGGCCTTCACGGAGCATATGCGGTCCGGCTGGGCCCGCAGCTGTGAGCACGACAGCCCCTGCGCCAAACGAACCACGTTGTGTTAGGGCTTTACAGGGGGAGGGGGGTGCGAGCCCCTGTAACTGGGGGCCACGTGTCGCACCCCCAGCGCGTGTGTGCGCGCCGCACGGGGTGTGGGAACGGCGGGCGACGCCGGNGACGCCGGTTCACAGTTGCGCGGCGGGCCGGGCCAGGCAGATGCGAGCGCGCGCGCCTCACCTGCGTCGCGACGTCTGCGCCCTGCGTGCCCCCCTCCTGCCCCCGCCTCAACCCCTAGCAGAAGAAGGAGGGAGGGAGTCGTACCAGCTGACGTGCTCGTACCTCGACGACGCGGTTCTGTCGCCTGCCTGCCTGTCTTCTTTAATACAAACCTGCAAAATTCGCGTTATTATGTGTCATCAGGCTAAATTAAACAGTGCCGTATTTACTCGAGCCGGCGTCGTATCTCCATTGGCTGCAGTATAGATGTGATGTCACTCCCTTTCTGACTGAACTGCATACGATTGCGGAACACCATTGTGAAGTGTTCATTTATTGGAGTAAATTTACCCAGGGTGTATCAAATAAAGGATGATCCAATGACAAACGCATTGAAAAGGAATATGTGTTTCAATTTTAACGTGTCCCCATATAATAACAATAATTTTTCAGGTCTACGCATTAACCCCGCAGCCGACTCGCTTTTGAAATCAACTTGAAAAGAAAAAGGAGAGTACGAAATAAGTCGCCCCCTTTGCACGCGAGGCTCTAAAGCGCGATTATCGTTCTGTTTTCCGTTTATCGGCAGCCAAATTACTCAAGCATCGTTAGCAGGGCGTAGCAGAGTTAACGATACTGTGATAGGCAGGTGAGTGTGTGAGTGGGTGAAGAGATTTTGGCATTTCTTAACGTCGAGTTCTTGATAGCCGATGAGGGTGAAGCGAGGTGAGTACGGAGCACAGCCGGAATGAAAGGGAGGGGGAAACGGGAGATCCACGAGAAAACCCGCCCACCAGCGGCATTGTCCGGCACGATTACCACTTGCTAAAACCCGGAGTGACCCGGCCAGGGAATGAACCCGGTTCGCCTTGGTGGGAGGCGAGCAGGCTAACCGTTCAGCCACCGCGGCCCCGATAGGCAGGTGTCCAGTGGGTCACTTCGAGCCATGGCAACTTCCACACCGCCTATTGTTTCCACACCGTTCGTACAGCGAAAAACGACAGTCCCTCCAACAGAACAACTTCAACAATACTTGAATTGTTCCCACAACAATCAGAATTGTAATGACCTAACGCAATGTTCTGTTGCTAGTACTAAACAATCCTGTAATCAGGTTTGTGAACGGACCGGGGAAAAAAATACAAAAACAAAACAATGAACCAGCTAACTGGAACTTTGCGTCAGTCAGGTGGCGATGTGAAAGAGTTAGAAATGTAAATGTGTTACAATCACGCCACGTTTTATTCTTATGTGCATCCGACCAAAAGAAACTGAATTGCAGTTGACAACAGTTTTTTAACTTTACGAACTAGTAAGACGATACAACATGGAACCACTTCTCGTAGTTCCCTGCCAACTTAACTGTGAGTATCGCGGTCTTTGTTTGCGTTAAAATACGCGCAGTTACGGGCAGTGCTTTTTTTCATACGTTGATTTCAAGACTGCTCACTTTATCGTGAACGACCTATAATTTTGGACAGCAGTGTAGTTGTCAGCCTATGTGAGGAATACACCGGAATATCGCCCAGTCGTATCGGTAGCGATTGCCGCGGCTGCGTCAACGAACTGCTGTCAGCTGTGTTATCAGCTACTGCGGAAGTGTCGGGGGGGAATGGCGTGTGTACACTCCCCGTCTTCCCACGCTCTATCCGATTCCTTCAAAGCTCGTACTGACAGATCTCGTTCAATACTCCTGCTGTATATAGAATGATCTGTCATGATAATATTTTCGCCGCTGGTCTACTCAGGTAGCATTCCTGTGTCTTTGTAATAGTGGAGTTCCAAGTTCGGTAAAGATCTGTAAATACAGTAACTACGAATATTTGTACTTAAACACAAACGTGCAACTATGTCGCCAGCAAAATATGTTCTAACCGATGGCCAATCTTTGGTGCCAACTATAGTTTACAAAACACTGTAGTTGTGTGCTATTACAAAAAAAACTGCAGGCAAATCACCTAATTTTCAGTATTAAAGTAGAAGAACAATGATTGGCCAAGCCAAATGAGGGGAATGGCGCCAGATACACACTACAGTCAATGACGAAAATAAACATTCAGAGTAAGAAGTCGTGAATTTTTTTCCTGCGGTAAATCACTGTGAATAACGAAGAAATCTAAAGACGCCGCCTGCCTGTCGCTTGGATTGCGTCGTAGTGGGTTTTAAATCCGCGTTTTTCTTTACCAAACCATTAAACGTGTCCTTATGATACCGATGTACGAAAAGAAATCACTTCAGGCGATGTACACAATGTACATTATAGATGCTATTCCCGAGCCCTCCAACATAGATAAAAACGGCTTTACCACACTGCTGTATCTCATAATACACTGGTTGGAAACGTGGGGAAACTATTGTTGGGCGCTTGCTCCTTCGCATCCCGCGAGTGGAAGTGAAGGGCAGCAGTTCCATGGTAGCGGCGGCAGCAAGTCGAAGGACTGTTTTGAATGAACAAGCGAGCGATAGGCCGGTGGCCGCGTATCTGTTACAAAAAACGAATAGACACAATAATTCATTTTACGGCGCGCGCTTCTGATCCTGGTTGTATTGATTTCTGCGTTTATCTGAATAATGCTCTGGATTACTGACTCCGTTCGCTCAGCGTGACTCTAGATGCGTTGAACCTTCCAGATAGTCAGGGCGAATGATATAAAAGTGTGACAGGCCTCCGAGCCGAGGAGTTGATGAGTGGACGAGTGACTGAGTTCCTAGCGGTAGAAGACGAGCAGCGAAACAAGTAACCAGCGGAAGGGAAATATGCGACTGCGAGTATCAAGCAGTGAAGGGTGCGGCTGGCAGGTTGGACTATTGGACTAGATGCGTGAAAGAAAGACGTTACAAATTATGGCAACATATAGACTGAACATGTGTTAATGATGAGTATGATTTAATTGACAATAACTAAACAGAGACACAAAGAAGGACGTTGATTACAGTTGAAATAGACATTAAATATTGCACTCACTGAGAAATAAAAAGAGCATGAGTGGAGATAGATAATTAAATGCTGTTAATAATAGCCGTATAAATAAATTAGAAATCAAATTTGTTTTTTGAAGACCTCCATCCCTCACGACGCCCCTCAGGCGTCCATGTAACACTATTATAGGGACCTGCATTAAACTTTGCCACAGATTTTTCACCTATAAAATGATGGCGACGAGAAAACTGCACGCCAGTTCAGTGCCTTGCGCGTAGGAGCGAAGGGACATGAGGCGCGCGTATCAGTGTCGCCCTTATCGCTCCCGCGCTTCCCAGCCCGAAACGCGCTAAGAACCTCCAAGTAGGTGGCGCCCGTAACAGCGATTTAGAAAATGTTCAATAAGCCGAGAACTATCTAATTAATTCCAACACATACCATTTGTTTCATCTTTAACATCATTTTCGGATGAGATAATAAAAATTGTAACCTGAATATATTCACAATAGCGTTCTTCAGTACTGAATGGAAGACGCTCAGTTTGGACTCCACACATTCTTAATCTGAATCAGTGAGAATTTCACTGTTTCAGTTGGTTAACAGTACCTGATTGATTCAACAGTCACTTCAGTGAATTTAACTAATGAATCAGTGAAAAAATGCCAATTATCCTTCACTTATTGATACAGTGACATTTTCCACTAAATCATCAGTTTTTTTTTTTTTTCTTTTACTGTTTCTCAGTGCTTTTTTTTTTTAACTTATGGATCAGTTAAATAGCGTGTAAAAATCGCCGTCACACAACATGTATAAAGTGAATAAACTATTAAAATCAATAAAAAAAAAATACTTTCTAAAATGTGTTTCGACTTTCAAAACATCACTTTACTATTTAACATGAACATTTTTACGTCTTTCACTTCATTTTCATGTAAGGTATATGATGTGGCGAAAAGAGTGCACTCACATGTACTATTGGTTTTAACAATCCTAACGGTACCAATTAAACCAAAAACTAAAAGTAAGGGCATACAATTCAAAACTACACGCTTTCATAAGAAAGTATGACATATCTTTTCCTCTTATTTTTTCAACTTGACTTGGAAGCTCAGGTGGTAAGGTAACTAACTGTCTGAGAACGAATAGGAAAGTGTGTGTGAGTTCAACCCTGGCCATTTGCGGGAATCTTTTTACTTTTTTTTTTAGATTACGGTAAATTTCGTAATATAAATAGTAAACAATCGTAAACATATTTATTTCTTGTATTTATTTTGGTTAAATTCAATAAACCAATATTTAATTCACCGCTGCAGTTGGTCGTTACTTATTCAATCAGTGAAATTGTTTCACGTCACTAATTAAATATATTCTTATTTATGCCTGAGCCTGCCTGCATCGTTTTTCTCCTACGTGCAGGGCTCTGAACTGGCGTGCAGTGTTCTCGTAGTGCTGCGTGTACCTATGGGACTTTCAGCGGTAACCCTGTCATGTTATTAATGAAAAATCTGTAGCTAAGTTCAATACAGGCTCCAATCGTAGTTTGGCTCGTGTCCGGCTACTAAGTTTTCAGATACGGCAATGTGAAAATGTCGTCCTTAACTATATTGGAGGGCTCCAAAATAATAATTCCAACAAACTTGGTAACTCAAAAGTACTATTCCGTCCTCGTCTGGGGTATCATGTCTTTTCGTATGTATATAAACATACTGGGGACGCGTGTACGCTCTGCACTCGACTCCCCACACGCAACACCTGGAAGCTAGCTCCGTCAGAGCGCGGAGAGCATTTGCGTGGAGCCCGGTCGAGGTTCGTGTTGTGATGGTAATGAGAGTGCGAACTGCGACCAGTAAAGGATGCGGGAGGCATTGTCGCCCCTCGTGCGTGGCCGGCTGGTTGTCCGCCGCACGGGGGGGTTATTCTGCGGACCCACCGCCACGCACATTATACGGCGCACCCTGTGGGGCGTCTCAGTACGGGGCTGATTTCCGGAAAGTTTTCAGCGCACCACGTCTGATCCCTGTGACCTATTACCGAGCGTCGCAGCCCTGGGCAGTGTTGCCAACCACACTGTAAACAATCCTGATACCACTATATAAAAATGATGCTACTTTGGGGGAAAAAAAAAATGCTACATTTAACAAATTTATGTTAAAAGATGTGTATTATGGTAAAAATACATTGCTTTTATAATACATTGATAAGAAAAACTGAAATCATTAATTTTAAAGTCATAGATAACCTAGGTTAAATATGGCACTGAAATTGCATAATTTAAAACAAGAACATAGTTTTCATTTGCGTTCCTTTCCTAATTTTTTTAATGCACACATGCACTATCATATTGTTACGTGTCGCTTGTCTGCGCAGCTGACCTTGGCCCGCCCTGCGCGAGCGGGCGGAAAAGAAGGACCGAGTAGAGATATACTAACGGGCGGCTAGTCACTAAGGGATGATTGAATGAAAATCGAGCGATAATCCTACCAGCGTTTTGAGTTACGAAGGCATTCTACTGCTATAACCCTTTGGCGGCTCGCCACTCCTAACCTTCTGCGGATAGAATTGCTGGGTTTATCTGAAGAATGCTCTGCATTACTGACCTCGTTTCTCTCAGCGTGACTCGGGGTGCGTTCAACCTTCCAGATGGCCAGGGCGACTGATATAAAAGTGTGACAGGCATCCGAGCCGGGAGTTGTTGAATGCATGAGTTCCAGCGATAGACGACTAGCAGAAATTCGTCCTGTTTCAGGAGTCAAAGTTGTAGTACTGGGATGCAAGGATGCCTTTATCGTGTAGCACATCATCTTTTTGCTTGGAGTAAAGTTGTACAGTATTCAGACTTCTTCTTTGCATGCCTTGCTACAAGTTTCCCATTAATTGTGAATTGATAATGTAGTGGCGCTGTATACAAAAATTATGCCACTTTTGTGTAGCAGCTTGCCTTCGTATGCTACATGCCACAGCAACCCCGATTCTGCTACATATACCATAATTATGCTACGGTTAGCATCATAAATGGCGGACCGTAGATAGTTGTGGAGGGGGGGCTTGATACAGCGACGATAATAACCAAGGCGCGGAAGAAAGACAATACAGTTTTTCCTATCTTTATTTCACACGTGTATTACTCTTCCGTCACGTTTCTGCTTTCAGATAATCTGTACTGTCCACGGCGAATCAGAGCACTAAGGTTTAATGCGGTACTGTTTTCTTATTTGTTTGATAGTGGTTTTTTTAAGTCTTCTCTTACATAACGCGTATATTTTAAGATACAGCGCTTTGAAAAGCTTTTTTTGACTATGTAGGAGTGCTCTGAAAGGGTGTTTCTAATGTGCGTGATGTCTTTTAAAGTAATTGACAGGCATAGCCTGAAGTGTGTGTTCGTTTCGTACTTCAGCATATTGGATGCACGTTTAATACAGTTACAAGATGTCAGATGGGCGTATGCGAGTTCGTGAGGGAATGCTGCCTTAATAAAAATAAAAAACTAAATTATATTATTAATTTATTTAAACAAATATTACGTTCAGCCACTATTACTCTTGTTATTTTCCGTGAGCCTAGTATTTAATGTCTATCTCAATTATAATTAAAGTCCTTATCTAAATCTCTATATTGGTTACAATCACTTAATTTACAATCATTATTTACACATGTTCAGTCTGTCGATTTACATAATTCCAAATGTTTGTCACTCACTCATCCACTTCAGTAGTCCCGCCCACTAGTCTCACACTCTACTGCACCGATACTCGCAGTCTGCAGACTTCACTCCCGCTGGTCAATTTCGTCGTCACTTGTCGCTCCGCTGGCTCGTTGCTTCGCTGTCTTCGCTCAATCCTCCAAAATATAAAACTCTCAGACAGTCCGCTCGGAGGCGCGTCGCAGCTTAAATAATCTCGCTTGCCTCATATAGAATATTCCCCGCATTCTGAGAGAGGCTAGGGCATTTACCAGAACATTCTTCAAATATAACATCTGAAATCCAATTAGTTCAAGGTTAGAAGCCCACTAGTCGCGATAGGCTTATCGCAGCAGCACGCAGCGGCATCCGTTTGTAAATCTCCGCAAGCTTCTTGGATTACCGCTCACCTGGCCTCCACACATTGCTTTACTCTCGTGAGCAGAACGGGGCAGAGGAAGCGACGAAGAGCAGCAAATGTAACAATACTTCCGTTAAACAACCTGGATTTCAAACACACTGCAAAGCAGTTCGAGCGCCAGGTAGGCGGGTCGCTTAAGTAAAAATTCTGTGGCCCTGACCAATCAGATCATGAGTAGGCAGGAGATGTTGATGGCGGGAAACTCTTATTTACAGTTATAAGCATACATCTAAAATTTTGAAAGGGCGAATGCGTGAGCTCATTTATGATTACAAGTTAAAATTAAATTCACTTTACGAAGAATATCTGCCAGAAAATGTAAGTCGTGAAGAATATGTGTATAAATGCTAGTTGTATGAAGTGAGGTCAGTTATAATAAAATATTCATTAGCTGGAATTAATATTATTGTTTGAACTGTACATCGTAAATACAGAAGAAGACGTTTCGTGGCCGCGATTGACGGTTACTGCATAATTGTAACGGGCACCATCTGGCTGGAGGTGCTTTTCGTGTTTGAGGCCTAGAAGCATGGGAGAGCTAAGGGTGACCTTACGTACTCGCATCGACCGTTTGGTCACCTTTACGCGCAATATACTGAACTAGCCTGCAACTTTCTCTCGTCTACTTGCCTCGCGCAACTTGCAGTGGTGACGCTATTATTTAATGCTTATATAGTAGATACTGTTACATGTTGACTTTCTGCGCCGTTTACTGTGCCCCATCCTCCTCGATCGTGCGAAGCACAGTGCGTCAAGAACATCACTCGTAACCCAAGAAGTTCGCAGAGATTTACAAAGGGGAAGCCGCCGCGCGTGCGGCGATAAGTCTCTCGGGATTCGTGCCACTTCTGTCTGGGGTTATCGTTGCAAGAATGTTCTGGTCATCACCCTCGCCTCCCTCAGCGAGAATCGGGGTGTATGGAAACTTCTGGAACGGGCCGCCGGAACTATATAGGC
>NQII01000736.1:907250-947841 GCA_002778355.1 Clitarchus hookeri
GTTGACGTACGAGAGTCTGGAGTATTGTACAGGTTTAAGCACCAGGTGTACAGAGCCAGCGAAGCAACGAGCGACGGCGACAATAGTGACCAGTGAGAGTGAAGTCTGTGAACTGCGAGCAAGCATCGGTACAGTGAAGAGTGAGTCTGACCGGCGGGACTATTGATCCGAGTGCATGAGTAAAAGACATTTGGAACTATGGCACCAAGCAGTTGGATCGAAGCCAACCTCTCGTGGCGCAGTCGGTTGGTGCGCCGCCGGTCTGTGGTGCGGGAGGTTATGGGTTCGAACCCTAGGTACGGAATGGGAGTTTAATTTACGACAGGTTAGTATGTAAGCTGTCCTCTGATAAGCTTGCAAGCATAACACTGGGAGACGTTAATAAGCTCTTTCCATTACAATACAGCAGGATCGAATGTATATAAATAAGAATTGTGAGACTCTGACAAATATAAATACAGTAATAATGGGTTTAATTGGAACTGAGTTAAACATTAAATATTGCGTTCGCTGTCACTGATAATAACAAATGAATGAGTGAAGAGATTTGAGCGGCTCGTAACAGCAAGGTCTCGAGAGCCGATGAGGGTGATTGAGGTGAGTATGGAGCGGCACCAGAATGAAAGGTCGGGGGAAACTAGAGATCCCCGAGAAAACCCACCGACCAACGGCATCGTTCAGCACGATTCCCACTTGCAAAAATTCGGTGACCCGGCCGGGAATTGAACCCGGTTCGTCGTGATGGAGGCGAGCACGCTAACCACTCAGGCACTGGTCCCGATAAAAGCAAGTGTTAATAATGGCTGTAGGTAGATTGTAGGTTCATAATAGATATATTATAAATAATAGTTGTGTATGTTTTATAGAATTATAAATATATTTTTAATAATTAAATTTAGTTTTTTTATTATTATTTAGACATCCATCCCTTACGCTACTGACAACTCGTAACAATAAAAAAGTGTCATGAATGTCTATTTTTGCTATGTTAAAAAGTCTGCACCAGAAGTTTCATATCTAAAAATTGTGAAACAGTATTACCCTTTTTTTACTTAAAAATAATACCCATCAGGACGGAAGTTGAACATGGTAACTATCATTCCGACGAGGAAATTTTCTTTTCGTTAGCAGACGTCGCTGAAAAATATTGAACCATTTTAAAATGACAGCTGTACTACTAATATAAAGATCTGCGCTCTGTTTGGGGGTCTGGACAGACGGCGACCTTGAGTCATATTTTTTTTTTCAGAATCGCTGAGCTGACAGCGCAGCAACTAACGTTGAAGTGTCACACAAACTGCTCCCACAGGATGCTCACGTACAAAGGTGGCAGGCACGTCGTTATCGGCTCGCTGGACTGAGGCGAGCAAGTCCGCGAAGATAGCATCGCCGGGGTCGACGGGATGGAATGGTGTCAGATTGCGAGGGGGCGCAACACACAGTGTCGAGTTGCCGGCAAGCAAGGAGGCACGGAGGTAGCTGGTCGCTCCGTGCGTCGTCGGGCGAGACGATCCCACTCAGGCCAAGCCGCTTGGCGAGGCTGCTGTGACACTGCTGCCGCCGCAGCCGCCGCTTATCATACGCTCTTCACGGTTGAACCCGTACTTTTGTACCAACCTTTGAAAATGTCACTGCCCCTACCTGCATGTATTCTAACGTGCACACTGA
The DNA here is from genome assembly GCA_002778355.1 of Clitarchus hookeri. Taxonomy (NCBI): domain Eukaryota; kingdom Metazoa; phylum Arthropoda; class Insecta; order Phasmatodea; family Phasmatidae; genus Clitarchus; species Clitarchus hookeri. The sequence continues at coordinate 908,919 of NQII01000736.1, forward strand.
CTGGCCTGCGCCCAGTAGCCTATAGTTGGTAACTACGGCGAGAAAGTAGTTCCATTTTTTTAACGTAGAATTAAAAGTGCCAGGTAAACATTTGTGAATACTGAAATTATTTATTTTGCTTTCCGTATTTTTTTAATGCATGTAAGTGTAAGAATAAGCAAATTTGTAAAATATTTTTCTGATAATTTCACAGTTTTACTTGACCGGCACGCGAATTAAGTATTCAGACCCACGGCAATGTTAATTTCATACACGGCGGAAGAATACATAACGTGGATACAAGCAAATCATAAGCAGTGCTCAGTTTTTAGCGTGNATCTAATTCAGTCACTGGTATAATGTAGGCAAATATAAGAACAGTGCGTCTAGATAAGTATTACTGATTACTAAATAAAGTATATATATATATATATATATATATATATATATATATGAAGTGAAACATCTGCTTATTCCGCGAGCTCCAGCCACACATGCAAGCAACCACGATGACACGGCACGGCATGATAAGGTTCGGTTGAGGCTCTCCGGGATTTGTTACTATAGTCGGTTAATGACTGGAAGAGACTTTCTTGAAGCCCTGGTAAAGATCTACTTTCAAGCACATTTCGTATCCTTCTGCCAAAGGGTAAACAAACATTGCCATGTGGCAGTCACATGGCAATGTTTACATGCAATGTTTACATTCCACTGTGTGTGTACATGGATTCGTACATGCACATACCCATCATAAAAGTAATGTATATATTAGTAATGGATATTCCACAAGCGTAAAGTTTTTAAACTTGAGAATTTCTCACAAAAGAATATGTGATGCAAGCCAAATTTCATTTCATTACATAAACCCAAAATGTGAGTATTAAAAATTAGATGTTTCGTGTGTGTGTGTGTGTGTCTGGCTCTCTGTGTGTCTGTCTCTCTGTGTTTTTGTCTCTCTCTCTCTCTCTCTCTCTCTCTCTCTCTCTGTATAGGTTTGATTTTGACTGGGGGATTGGGTGGGGGAGAAAAACTTTCACTTTGATTACATATTATAGACACAATACTTTGCAATGAAATGTGTCAACATTCAAGGAATCCATCCAACAACATTAACATGGCAACGCCAATCTCTCATAAGCCCCCGGATGGTCGTGCTGTAGAGAATTTGTGCGATTCTTGTTTAACCTAATATTTCATTTATCCGTTTTTTTATACTAATATCAGCTGTTTTATTATTCCATTTTTCCTAACGTATGACTTTAATTTGTGCTAACCTTCTCGTACAGATTCCTTTTGCTTTTGAANACTTTAATTTGTGCTAACCTTCTCGTACAGATTCATTTAGCTTTTGAAATCTGTATAAGAGATTACTCATAGTGCATTCTAACGTGTAATATTTTTCAAATTTATTTCAGGTTTGCTTNGTTAGTTTAAAAATGTAAAATAGTGATTCACCCATCGTGGGGATAGGTTCTGTTAGGTTAGGTGGGCACATGTTAGGAAATTAGTCGGACGTTAATGCCCGTCGTATATTCGTGTTCTGCATCATTAGTGGAGTNTAGGTGGGCACATGTTAGGAAATTAGTCGGACGTTAATGCCCGTCGTATATTCGTGTTCTGCATCATTAGTGGAGAGGAAATATACAATTATCCGTGAAATTATTGTTATTTTTTACAGAAAAGCCCCCTGAACTTAATAATTACCCAAATAAAACGTTAAAAAGACACGTAGACAACGTTCGACGATGTTATCAAGTTATTAACAAATTTTCTATATGTTCTTGTAAACACATTTCGTAGGCCAACATAATTGACCTTAGCACACACAACTTGCAAACGCAATGGTTAATACTACATATATTTTAACATACCTTAGAACTGTGGATCTGAAGCGTTTCAACATTTCTGCCGCTCTTTCCGCGACGTTGCAGGGTTTCATTTCCCCTCGCCTAATTAGGGAATACAACGATTCGGTGAGGTTAATGATGTCCTGTTGGCGTTGGTGACTTCTCTTTTATTCACCTTGCTAGAACTCATGACTGCACACAAAAACTACCGCAACATATAACGTAAAATACAATAAATAAAATTTTAAGCAAACCTGAAATAAATTTAAAAAATATTAAACACGTGAGAACGCACTACGAGTAATCTCTTATACAGGTATCAGAAACGAAAGAAATCGGCACAACGAGAAATAATAAAGAGAGGATATTAGTAAAAAAAAAAATAAACCAGTAAATGAATTATTATTGGTTAAACAAGATAATCGCACCAATTCTCTGGCACGTGTGTCGACCACATCTCGCCAACAACACACGGAACGAAGGTTTGTAAACAAATGGCCGCTCTACTTTCACCTTGAGCGTGATCTTGTGAGTATGCAAGAAACATTGAAATCAAAGTACGTTAGCATCACGTCATTAATAATTAACATAATAAGATACAAGTCTTTTCGAAACACATTTGTAAGCGATAAATTAATAATTACGTTAAAACTTTAGAACTATTTCCTCTCTTTGTGCTGGCAACCTAACGGCATAACTGTATCCGCGCTCGCCGCTGTTTGTAATGTTATATGCATGTAGCTAACGGCTAGGGTGTTTTTTCAAATGTTGATTTTCAAATGTTTCTTCCCGTCGTGAACCGACTATAGTAACCAACTTCCTCCGAGTTCTCAGGCCATGGAGAAGGCCAGTTGGTATAGGCAACACATTGTACAGTCCTTTCTCGGGGTTACTTCACACTTTTCTGACGCCTGCTAAAGTTCTACTTTCAGGGTATCTCTCCGCCTCGTGCAAACAAAGCTTAGAAAATTACACCAAAGGGACGACGCACCGCATTCGCGCTCACTCAGTGCAATCATATTTCGCATAAAAACTATTTCTTACTAGGCGTTACTAACACACCTGTTTTGTCACTGTTTTTATTCATATTAGTTATAAACGAAATATATTATAATTTATACATACAATATAAGTAAAAGTTCAATTTAACAAAAAATTTGATACTTTTATGTTAAGAGAAGTATAAAACTCTTGTGATATATGGCATATATCGGAAACAACCGAACACGTCATACATGGGGTGATTTTTCAAAGGTTTGATTCAAAATGTGTGAAGAAACCGCGTGTAGACTATAGCTGGCAGTAATCGCTGAGGCCCGCCGTTCAAAGACGATAGAATCTTTGGACCGCCGTGGTCGCGGTTACTGCCCATGCGTTTTTGGGGGCGTCCATCATTAACAGCGCATGTGTATTTCCGCACGTCACTTTTTATCATAGTATTCCGACCTAACAGTACCACATAAACTAACTCAGAATATGTAGTGGGTGAATACGTATTTTACAACTAACATACGATCGTAGGATGAGTTTTTGTTATTGCAATTTATACTAACCTACTATAACCGGTGAATAAGCGAGCCATTTTTACAAGCACATGCGCAGTAGCGATGGTCACGACTGTCTACAGACGTAATACTGTACAAAAAATGAAAACAATACAGGACAGCGTGAGACAAGCTACAGTGGCGATCCTAGAGGTGCAGTGTGACGATACAACGTATTTCGTAGTGCTGTTATATTCAGCCTGTTCAACATTTCAATTCGAAAATTTTTATACATATTCAAAATACCTATTTTAATACGCATAAAGCTATTATCACGCCACGTAGCATGAGGGCAGCACCATCGGTTTTTCTCGCGAAAAAAGCATAGCTAAGGCTTTATTTTGCGTTTTTAATGCAAACAGGGCACACTCAAGCTTTGTGTGTTTGTGATTGATTGTGTGTATATATTTAATATAGGTTGTTCCGTGACGAAACCTTTAAACTTATCCAGCGTGTTCTAGAGGTCGTTAGCAAAAAAAAAAAAAATCATATACACAATTACGCTATGAAGCTCCGTTTCAGAGTTACAGTGACGGAAATGCAATAAATACAAATTTCCAATAACGGTTTTAAGTGAATGTGTGGTGCGGATGACGTGGCAGTCATCTCATTCGACCACATTTATTACAGATAATATCTCATTGGAAGATGTGCCGTTAGCGGTACGTCTTGTGGTTGCAGCAGGATGGGGCACCTCCACAGTTCAGCAAGGCTGCTACTGAATTCTTGACTGCAGAGTGTCTGGATAGGAAGAGGTGTCCCATTTCCGTGTCCGCCGCGGTCTCCTGACCTCTCTTCATTGATTTTTTTTTTCTTCTGGGGCTGCCTGAAGAGTAGGATGTCCAGCGGATGGAAACCAGACACACAGAACCAGTTGATACGGGCGATCACTGATGCCACCACTCAACTCCGTAATGCATTTACAGACATGCAGTGGCAGAACGCCATTGTGCAACGTGTCGCAGCTTGCTTACGATCAGTTGGAGCCCATTTTGAGCAGCTTGTATGAAATATCTGACATGTAGTCAATGCCAAAAAAGATATTCAGTAATTACACATGTTGTGTTTATTGCATTTCCGTGACCGTAACTCTCAAACGGGGCTTCATAACCTGCATGTGTATATGACACTTTTTGTTGCTAACGACTTCTAGAACACGCTGGCGGAGTTTGTCGGTTTCGTCACGGGGACACTCTGTATACACACACAAGAACCACAAACACACAATATACTCACACACGCATCTGTTGGAAAACTGGATGTACACAAATGTACGTGTCATTCTTAGATCACGTGGTTTTGACAGTTGTGGTGGTAACTCGTGCGTCTACATCGGAGCGAGTTGCCGGCCTCGCGGTGCACACGACACTTAAGCCCCTGAATTGTTAAGGCCATTTCACACATTCAAACCATTATTGAATTCCATTAATAAAATTTATTGAACTTAAAAATCACCCTCGCTTGACTTTCAATGAATTGCATTCAATAACCTTTCAAGTCACCATATAAAAATGTATTACAAACTGTTTTTGGAGTCCAATTAAATTAATATCGAAAGTAAATTTAGAAGCATCTGCGACTCATACACGACACAAAAATAATTGCTTCAACCACAAAAAATTTAATTCATATTATTGTAGGTACATTTTCTTTTTTAAAAAATATGCATCCATATTTTCTAACAACTTGAAATGTGGGCACACAACTCTTTTATTGTGAGATTACTTACATTAATACTGTCAGAAAAGCTGTGATCGGCGATTGAAATTTTGGATTCAGCAAAATATAGAACATGTTCGAAACTAAAACCTTGAAGGAAAACAAGGTATTCAAGAAACTCGTAGATAAAATTGCAGCTATTATGACATTCGTATGACTTCATATAGCAATCAATTAAATTGGATTTAGAAAGGGCTTATTGACACTCCCCGGTGTTATACCCGAAGGCTTATTAAGGGACGGCTTACAAAATAAATTATGACTTAACTTAAACTACCACATATGCCTTGCTCAGGATTCGAACCCAGAACCACCCGCACTCCAGACCGGCGGCGTACAAACCGACTGCGTCACGGGAGTTCGGCCATTCTATGAAATGAATTCGACAAAAATTAAAGGTAATTTGAAGAAAAATTTGATCGTGTGAAAGCGCCTTTAGTTAGTACGAGATACGGGAGCGGCAGGAAGTAGTGCACCGCCCCCGGCGGGAGACTGGCTACTCCCATGCGCCGTGCGCCAGCGGGGTGAGGGGTCTCTCTAGTCGTTTCACGGGGCGTTGCGCGGCCACAGGAAGATGACGTCACAACCCCTCCGACAACGAGGCGCGTCTCCCGTGCGTGACCTCTTGACCCGGCAGCGCCCGCGGCCAGCTCTGATTCCCAGCGCTACTTCACTGCCCCTTGTCACGCGCTCGTCTAGCAACGACGCTTGCGTCGGCGATTTCCTCTGTGCACGCAGGTCTCAAACACAACGGAAGTTGAAGTTTGCCGTTCACGACGCAAGGTTTTGCTTACAGCGATACCAAAAATACGATGCACCCTCCATCGTTATCGACGGTTCCGAACCACTTGCGGGGCCGCGGTAGCTGAGCGGTTAGACCGCTCGCCTCCCACCAAGACCAAACGGGTTCACTCCCGGTCGGGTCACTCCGGATTTTTGCAAGTGGGAATCGAGCCGGACGATGTCAGCGTGTTTTCTCGGGGATCTCCCGTTTCCCCCGCCCTCGCATTGCGGCGGTGGTCCATTCTCACCTCATTTCACCCTCATTGGCTCTCAAAACCTCGTTAGGAGCCACCCAAATTTCTCCACTCAACTTAACTCAACCGAACCACTTGCTACTTGACTCCGGCAGCACACATCAGCAAAATTGCGTCACTAGCCAGCAGCATTTCGGTGCACAGTTCGCAACCAGCACCTTTTTAATTTACTGTCAGCTGATATCCTGGGACTTCGAGAAGTGGAAGCCACGGCTGCATCTGTGGGGCCCGGCACTCTGAGAAAGCCCGTAAGAGCCAAGTTTTTTTTAAAAATTGAACAACGAATATAAAGCATATTCGTTGTATTTAATTCTTTTCGACAGTCCTGTTGGCAGTCCAGCCAATAGGGCAGCTTACTTAGCACGCAGCAGCAAACCAGACACGAGACCCGTTCCCTATTCCTCGCGCAGCCACTAGAAGAATGGGTGCAAATAACCACGTTTTGCAACTGTGTTCGAACCCACGACCTCTCGAAAAGAGACCTGTAATTCTATGTATATTCAGGCTACGACTATCACTACACGTAACACCAAAACCAATTATATCAGTTTGATATAAAGTTTTTTTTCTTCAAAAATGTTTGTACTGTGTCTTGCAGTACAAGTCACTTAACCGATGTGTGTAACGTTATGTATTATGCTAGTCGCATTTCGGCATGAAGACGACGGCAATGACAAAGAAGAAATATGCATCTTATACTAAACGAAAATTACACATTAGTTGCGTCCCCCCTCCCCCCTTTTTTTCTTCTTACGGCACGTCTGTGACCCTTGCACCGAGCGAGGTGGTCCTGTGTTAACACACCGGACTCGCATTCTGGAGGAAACTGATTTCCTGTCCGGCCATCCTGATTTCGGTTTTACGTGGTTTCCCGAAATAACTCCAGGCGAATGCTGGGATGGTTGCTTCATACGGGCCATTGCCGATGCCTTCCCCGTTCCTGCTTCACTGGTAAACATGCTCCTCTAGTGACCTCGCTGTCGACGAGACGTTAAGTTGAATCCCTAGTAAACAATATTAAACGTCTCAAGGTCATATCTGGCCATAAGGAAGCATAGCGACGACGATGGAGAATAGTAAACAAACTTCGCGTGTGTTCTGTTTCCAACATAAGACTATATAGGGTTTAAACACAGTAATGTGTTCAACGGAAAAGATACAGCATTGTCGCTATAGTTGAAAACACTGTTTTACAGAAGTATTAATTTCGTAAACAGGGGGCTACATACAGCATTTTTTGCTGACTTTGAATTTTCAACAACTACACTAGGATTCGAATAGCCAAATGTATGAAAGGGCAACAAAACATCACTTTCATTTTGGTCATAAAAAGTTTTACTTTGAATTTTTCATGGTATTTTTTTTTATTATATTAGACACAACCGTTTACAATGAGACCCATATTACAACTAGTCAGGCCCCTTAAGCCCTACCTAATCATCTACGACCCTTGTGCCTGGAATATCTTGAACTGAAACGAGACCCTAAAATGGAGGAAGACTCACTGAAGTAGTGAGAGAATCGGGAATATACCGAGAAAATGCATTACGTTTTCTACGCACGATATTTTGTATCTTAAAATACACCCTTGTTCGGACTGTACAGCCGTGGTGGAAGGCCGGCGAGCTAACTGCTCCGACAAGGCGTTTCCATTAAGTCATTGCACTCTTGCTGGGAACTCGTGCGCTTGCGCCAGGGTCTCCTGTTGCACCAATCCCGAGTTCGTCATTCTCCTGGCGAAAACTTGGTGGAAGTGCTTGTTCGACGATTTCCTATCCGCACAGCTGTTGATGGAGTGTTGGCAACCCACTTGTGAAGAAGAATAGTCAGATATGACCCCCCCCCCCAAATCCCTCCCCAAATCATACCTGGATGTTACGTTACTGCATTGCCAGGTATTGTCGTCGCATGTTCATGTTATCAGCAGACTATAATTAATATTTCAGTAGACCTAGAATTTATCATATTTTTCTGACACAGGCGCTTATTTTCAGGATTGAATTTTGTCACTTCTACGTACGCACCGTATATGTCAACTCCGAGTGCATATTTTATCGGGGAAAGAAAGCGTAATGACACGTTGGTGTGTAAATTTCCTTACGATGGCCTTCCAATTCCAGGAAAAATCGTACTCACATATGCACGGTTCATATACGTGTAAATATACAGTAATTGTCTATGTGTGTGTCAATATAAATATACCTACTGCTGGCCATTAAAATTGCAACACCAAGAAGGACGCACTTGAAGGACCTCAACTGGGGAATGCGTAGGGCAGAGTAGGACAAAGACGTGATTAGTTGTTCCAGCCGAGTGGCGCAACACATGCGTCAATGTCGACACTGATAATCTATATGCAAGCGGAGGTCGAGGAGCCACTGAGTGAATATGCCACGTCGAAGAACATAACAACCATACGAACAAGTTTCCGCCTTTGACCGCGGGATAATCGTGACCTACCGAGTCTGTGGATTATACTACCGCGAAATTGGTTCTCGCGTTGGAAGAAATGCAACCACAGTGACATGGATATGGGATCAGTGGGTCGATGAGGGACGGGCTGAGATATTATACGAAGCCTGCATCCCCGTCCCACCAACGAGCACAAGGACCGACATCTGGTGCGCATGGTGCTTACAGACCTTACAGTCATACCAAACACCCTCTTTCAGGAGTTCAGGCATGTGGCACATCAATACGTGTCCGCACGTATAACTCGTCACCGTCTGCAGCAGCAGGGCAACTTGTCCAGGGGTCCATTACTGCGGCTGCTACTGACCGCTCACGGTGGTTCGTGGAACGTCGGGCAAAGCAGCGAAGAACGGTATGTCTCGTATCGCTGATACGCTGACCAGCAACCGTTGTAACGTGGAGGTGTTGGCGAATATTGAAACCGCCTGTCTTCAGTGCCAGCCTGGGGTCTTGCACCAACAGGACAATGCGTTACCGCATGGGGCACACATCGTCGAATGGTTCCTGAATGACCACGATATCACACCAGGGACGGACTTGCTAGGATTGGGAGGTCGGAAATCCTACAGAAGCCCTAGCAGCCAGAGGCTTCTTACACCTGCATGAAACAAGGGGACAATTAACGGGAAATGTTAAGAGCCCGCAGGTGTGAAATTAAGAACCATGGGATAAGAGAAATGCAAAGAAAGAAGAGTGAGTGAGTGAGTAAAGAAATTTGGGCTTCTTTTAACACCGAAGTCTTGAGAGCAGATGAGGGTGGAACGAAGTGAGATTGGAGCAGCGCCCGATTGAAAAGACGTGGGAAACGGGAGATCCTCGATAAAAAAAACCGCCGACCAGCGGTATCGTCCGGCACGATTCCCACATGCGAAAATCCGGGAGCGACCCCGCCGGGAATCGAACCAGGTTCGCCTAGGAGGTAGGCGAGTAGTCTAACCACTTCACCACTGCGGCCCAGCATTGAAAGAAACGCGATTCGATAAGATATGTTGGTTCCGGGTGAGTTTAAAATTCTAACTCAATATATTATTTCCAGAAGCCCTGGATAAACATAAAAAGCCCCTATTAAGGTTAAATTTACAAAAGTATCCCATTAGTATTCCATTCTTTCAGATCTTCTGGCCACTTACCAAAAACTCGTCTGTATCCATCAGAGTTTCCAACAGAGGCCTCTAACCCTGTAGTCCGCACCTGTGTCACACATCTTCCTTGGCCTGCGCGTTCACTGGGTGGTCCATGGTTCGAAGACGACTGGCCTGCCACAGAACACCCGCGGCCACAACGGATGAACTTTGTATACGCATCGAAGAAGCATGGGCGGAGGTACCCCAGACGGACATTCGAAGTCTCTTCTTCTCAATGCCGCATCGCGTAGCAACGGTTATTGCCGCCCGTGGTGGGCTACACAGTACTGATTTCCTCATGTCCTGTACGTCATACCGAGCTGCAAGAGTAATCATGTAACTTGTGTATTATGGGTATTCTGTCCAATAAATCAGGCTGGGATAACTCATGTCCTTCTTGATTTTGCAATTTTAATGGCCGGAAGTGTATATACATACATAAGTATTTATAGATATAATGTGAAGATTCTTTGTAAAATATACTGAGAAATTTTCTTACAAAATATTCATTAACGCCCGGTGTAAATTTTTTAAATGTTAAGTTACATGAGCGATATTTTGTAACAATAGTGTTACGCGGTCGCTGCTTTGCATCTCTGCCCTTGACCCACGCGAGCGAGTGAAGGAGTGTCTGAAGGAGAGAGTAATAACTTGGAAAACCGGCGGCTTTTACCAAGGTCAGGGGCTACGCACAGCCGCGATAAGCCTATCATCTCGTGCGCTCCTGACCTTTAGAGGATTGCATGTATGCAGTTATCTGAAAGAATGTCCTGGTTGATCGTCTAAGAATAACGGGCGACGACAGCTGCCGCGTGTCGCCGCGATAAGCCTTTTGCGGCTCGCGTGCTCCTGACTTTCGGCAGATCGAATTTCTGCGTTTATCTGAAGGAATTTTGTGGTTTAATGTCACAGTTTCCCTCAGCGTGACTCAGGGTGCGGCGTACCTTCTATATTAGGGCGACTAATGTTATTTACGCCGCGACGGGCCTCCGAACCGGCAGTTTATGAGAGTCGGAAGTTTGGGCGATTGTGCGACATTAAGCGATAGACGACGAGCCAAGAGAGTAATGAGTGGCGACAGAAGTGACCAGCGGGAGTTAAGTCTATGACTGCAAGCATCGGTGCAGCGAAGAATGCGACTGGTAGGCGGAATTATTGACCTGGACACGTGAGTGTAAGACATTTCAAATTATGGTAACAGACAGAACATGTGTTAATAATGAATGTGAGTTAATTGACTATAACCATAGACATTGAGAAGGACTCTAATTAGAGTTGAGATAGACATGAAATATTGCGTTCACTCAGAATTAAAAAGAGTTAAAGGGGCGATATATATTTCATTTTTATTTGTTTACAATAGCTGTGTAAACAAATAAAAAAAAATTAAATTTAGTTATTTTAATTTATATTAATACCTCCATCCCTCACGAACTCGGATACGCCCCTCCGGCGTCTTGTAAGAATACATACATCTGAAAATATATAGTTGTACTGATGTGGAAATTTGAAGTCATAGTTACAGACTATTACATTGTGTGATAAGTATATTACTTAAAACAAGCGAATGTGTTTAAAAATCTAAGATGAAATTTAAGTCCATTATTTATTATATTAAAAATATATATCTTGAATGTATATACTTGGCAATTGTATTTTTGTAGCACGACTTTTTGTATTCATAGAAAATAGTTTAGTAGCATTATTTCCAAATATTTTTCTCGTGAAAAAAAAAAAAATATATATATATATATATATACATATAGTATGTATGCAAATAAACAGTTACATGCGCCAGTAGTGGAAAAATCATGATCTTTACAGCAGCAACTCGAACATTTTTATTGATGAGGAGTCCTTAGCAAGCTCAGTGTGTGCAGTCAAACTGTATGTAGAGTGGCCCCAAAACAATTTTCCTAGCAGCATTATGCACTGAAAGTAATTCCTCTCAATCATCAGAGTTTATTTTCCATAGATAAACTTGCTTCTGAGAATACGTTGTTTGGCTAAGTTTCTTTTCAGAAAAAAAAAACGTGGCCTTAAAACACACTGCAACTCAGTCCAAAGACCAGTTAGCCATCAACGGGGTGAAATTTTTTTTCCCCCCTTTGCTATGCGCCGTAGACTAACCGTTGTGACCCCTTCGCGTGTTCTCGTTTTGCTAATCACGGTGCGCAACAAGAGAGACAGGCAGGTAGAAGATATGCTTGGCTTGTAATTACAGGAAAACACGGGCGATAAATTTCAAAACAATTTCCCGTGCTGAGGTGGATGACTTCTGCCACCCCACGCATTCCCTCAGTATATTGTCTCTTCATTGTTGGCACGCAGAGCGAGCGGTAAGTGGAAGTCATTCCGGCGGCCGGTTACACGGTCGCGCGCGCACGATTGTTCGCCAGCCGGGTCCCTGTGTGATGTGGTTTAGCGCCCCGGTGGGGCGGGAAGCGTGTTTATGGTCGCCAACTAGTCGCTTCCTGTTGCCATCTTTCGATTTCGTCGCTCTGCTCTTCATGCCCCAATACATACACGCAGTCCATTATCCTCCCTAAAGGCTACTCATGGTAAAGGGAACACTTTAGAAATTATCACCCTCTGATAAACGCCACTGCCGCTATCTGCGTGTATTTTAAAACACACACTGAGTGGCATGCGCCTAGTAAAGTTGGTAACAACGGACGGAAAGTAGTTCTGTGATTAAACGTTGAATTAAAAATGTATTGTAAACATTTGTAAATACAAAAAAAATTATTTTTTTCTTCTTTTTTTTTATTCACGTAAGTTAAAGAGTGAGCAAATATGTGAAATATTTACTTTTCCAATAATTTGACAGTTTTACTTTACCGATGCATGAATAAAGTGATCAGGCCCATTACAATATTAATGTTATATGGCGGAAGAATATACAATGTACATACAAGTAGATCTTAAGTAGGGGTTCCAGAAGTGCTCAGTTTACCGTGAACAGCACGTAGTCTATTCTAATATTTAAAAAAGCTATGGAATATTTTTATGTAAATATTTTTTCTGGCCAGAAATGAAAGTCTTTATTTTGTTGACAATTTATAAATCTGGTTATTTAAACTTAAATGCGGTCTTTGAAAAGTTTCAAAGTCAGCAAAAATCGTTGTAAGTAGGTCTCTGTTTGCGATATCTGTTCTTCAGCAAAACAGTTCTTTGAGTTATAGCGACAATGCTTTTTCTTTTCTGAACAAATTTCTGCATTGGAACCATGTACACGCTGGTTAAAATTCTGAGAAAACAGAACCGACGTGAAGCTTGTTTATGCAGTGTTTCCTTACGGCCGGACGTGACACTGAGGCGTTAAAAAATATTAACTGGCGATGCCCCTTTGAAATCGCAGCATATTCCGCCAACTCCACACACACAATCCAGCAAAACGGCGTCACTGGCCAGCTACTCGTTGGCCAGTCAGCACAGTCAGCCTTGCTTGTCAGCCGGCGGCTCAGCCAACAGGGAGCATGTTGCAGTCAGAAGAAACACCCGTTACCAGCACCTCGAACAGCCAATCAGGGATTGGGTACGCCCACGTCGAAGAAACCGCATCGCCATTTCGTCTCGCTGTCGGGCATGTATCCAAGAATTTTGTCTTGAGGAGGCCCAGCGTTAGCATACTGTAGTCGTGGTGGATCGCGGGGGGCGGTGATAATGAGGGGGGNTGTCTGCAACAGAGAAGAAATAGTGAAGCTACGAACCTTATAGATCAAATAAAGTGCCCTCTGTGTGGAAACGAACTATATTAATTTTTTACACGCCAACAAACACATATACATGTTTATATATACACAAATTTTACCTCAGAAATTACCTGTGCCCTTTGCTCCTGTCTGACAGAAATTCTTTGCACGCCCATGTACGATGTTAGTAATCACACGACCTATTCTTTCATTATACTATCTCCGTGGTCACTACAAAAGTTGTAACACTGCACATTAAACACTACACGGGGATATGCCATCTGAAAACCCCTCAGTAGATACTTGCCTGGTCTCTGTGTATGTGTCTGCTCTGTGATTACACCTACAGTGTCGTTCATTATATCAACCTCCTATACATTTAGACCTGAAAAATTCGCGTTTTCATTTCGGGACAAGCTAGAATTCAAAACCTCATACGTTTGTATTACTAATGTTATTAGTCCACCCGTTAGTTTACACCTCCTGGACAACTCTGAGCCAATAATAAATGCACAGTAAAATGCAGATTGAATAACCGTATTCCGCTAATACAACCAGCAACCAATGAACAGTGATATTTGTATGATTTTACGTATGACAATAGAGAATGGCCTACAAGTCGTTGAACTCGCAAATTTTTCAGGTCTCTACCTATACAACATCCAAAATATACACTGTAAGAAAATTATTTTTTAATTTTTACTGAGAAATGGTTTGTAATTTTACAAATGCTTGTAACTGTACAAAGATATCCCTTGTAAAACTACAAGGGCTGTGTTTGTAATATACCTCATGAAATGTTTGTACTATACCCGTATCCACTAGCTTCAGGAAAATAGCGGATACTCAACGTAAAACCGTATATAGCTGTTTGTGCAAAAACTATGGGTGATGTTAAGTGTAGTTGCGTGTAAAAAGAAATGTATTGCAGGTTTTAATAAAGTGAAACACTTAAAATAACTCAAATATTCTTAATAAAACAAACTATTTCAATAAAACTTGGCCGTATTACTCATCAACCATTTCCTAGCTACACAGAACTTTAAATCGGCTCTCAAGACCTCGTTGTTAAGAGCCGTCCAAATATCTCAACTCAACAACAGAAATATTAAAGTGAAGCAAATATATTTTTCTTAATTAAATAACGTCATATTATTTTCTAGGCGCTATACTATAAAAATAGGTATTACGGTCGTAAATCAAGTTGGTCCCGTTGTTAAGGGTGCGTTCTAATAACCGAAGGGGCGTGGCTAGTCCCTATGCTAGCAAAATGTAACTTCATTTTTTTTTCGTAAATTATATTTTGTAATATTTATTTTTTAGTTACTCTCTGTTATTAATATATCACATTGGTTTTCTAGGAAAAAAAATTATGTACTCTTTTCAATAATGTCAGTTATAATACAAGGCTATCATTTGTAATATTACAATTATATGTTTTGCAGATTTTACAAGAAAACTGTTTGTAGTTTTACAAAGGATTTTCTTGACAACAGGGTTTCTAGGAATTTTTCTTGTAAAAGTACGAAGAGATTTTTAGAGTGTACACCACCATGCCTGAAAGGGTTGAAGTGGGCCTGAAATATTTAATTACGAGTCCTGCTCCGAAAGAGGGGATGTTTGGGCGGCTCTTAACTTCGCGGTCTCGGGAGCCGGGTGAAGCGAGGTGAGTGTGCACCAGCGCCGGAATGCAAGGGCGGGGGGAAACGGAAGATCCCCGAGCAAACCCGCCTACTAGCGAGATCGTTCGGTACGATTCTCACTTGCAGAAATGCGGGAGCGACCCCGCCGGTAATAGAACCCGGTTCGCCCAGGTGGAACGCGAGCGCTCTAGCAGCTGCGCCGCTGCGAAAGTTCAGTAACCGGCAACTCTGCGCGGGTCATACAGGGGCGGTTATGTGGCTCGCCCGTGAAGGAACCTGCGATGTGCCTTGTTTATGTGGGCAATGCCAACGCACGCTTGTTTTTTATTACTCCAGCTAAAAAAAAATTAACTACAGCGCGTTTTACAATGGTGAATGAGAACGATATTTAGTTAATAACAACACTCTTATTATGCTAATGTTATGCAAGTTCTTTAGCATGGGCTAGGAAGTGAAAGCTGTCTCATCCACTATTGTACACTGGCCCTGACGAATATTCTGAAACGTGCTTGATAAGCTAGTGGTTCGCTGAAAGAGGAGTATGAAGTGTGAAGGTTGCTATTACGAAAAGGAAATCCTCACCAAACCTCGGACACCAAATAGTGAGCTCAGTCAACGAAAATTCGGAACAGTCCTCGTACTTAAAACTGTGATTTAAGTTTTAATCAAGGGATTCTGTGACGATCGATGTTTATCCACAAGTTTCGGCGCAGAAACGGGATAATTATATTCCTAATTTCGACTGTCATATCACTATATATATATGTCACAGGTCTGAAACTTGCGAATTGTGTGAAGTAGAGGTTATGTTCCTAAATATTATTGTAATTATGTGTTATACAGACATAAAAATGATTTGCTTTTTAAAAAAAAAAACTGAAAAAATAATTTCTCTGTGAAGTACTGGTGTCAACTTTTTCCGGGTACTGGCATACGCACGTACAGAAAACGCTGTGAAAATACCACTGTTTTTGTCATTAAATACGTAATTAAATACTCTTTCAGTATAATTTGAGCAGCTTATGAACTAGGAATACCCCAAGAAAATGCTTTCAGAACATACGTGTTTTTTCTTGGGACATCCACTGAGATTCCTTGACTATTCTTGCAAATACAGATTATCAATTCCAGTACATACAGTACGTGGAACGTCCAAACTATAAATCTGTGAAAATAATGCATTTTTCACGTAAACATTATTTTTTCATATTTTCGGAGGCACACCAAGGTGTTTAAAATGCATAAGTTTTTTTTATGTTTTCATATACCTTCTTCGTAGGGCCTACTACATTTCCAAAACACCATTAGCAAACATTCTGTATATCCAGCCACAGGCAGAGGCTGTGCTCGAAATTTGAGAAAATATTGCTTTCTTGATACGCGTGCATATACCGTGGCTTGGTATTACGTTCACGAGTAATCGTGAGCCGTAAAAGGACAGCAGTTGACACATTTTGTGTTGCAGTGCGATCGAGTTGGGAACTGCGTCTGCACGTGATTCTCACGCATCGTTATCTTCTTCCTCTTTCCCCTCCACAAGCCTATCTAAAATTAAGCTGATACCGGGAACATGACTAGCGAGTAGCCATTTTCCGACAACTCTACAACACGTTAGACATCACGATTAGTGATGAGCTTAAACGATATTTTCATGTACCTGTGACATTTGTGACTGTGACAAATAAATATATGTGATTTTTATCTGCGATAAAAAAATACGCATATACTGTACGTCGCATATCTTTATAAAAAAAAAAAAGCCACTAGTTGTGATGATTTGAAAACATCAGTGTGGAAGTTTGAACTTAAAACAAATGTGTCTTGAATATTATAATATTTTTATATGTTGGCCACGTGGTATTCTTGTAGACTATCACTATAATAAAACGATAAGATACAGCGAACATAATAAAATTGAAATATAAACATTTTACACTAAGATATCAATTATCGTTTTAGATAGAAATTCCAGTTACTCAATGAATATTTTGCTTAAATTCACGCAGTCGTCATCTATTGGCCAACACGCAAACACCAGTAGAAGGCTCGGCTGGTTGTGAAGTTGTGACTTGTCACAGGCAGCTAAAATGAACCGTGACAGGCGTACCAGATATCACAAACTTGTGAAAGTGTGCCAAATACGCGACTTGTCACAGATCTATCAGTGACAAAGTATCAGACTGCGATTTATCGACCATCTCTAATCACGATACTACAACACGCCAGTCGCCACGACTGGTGGGGAGCTTCACTCCCCCGCCAACACACATACACGTAAATTTATTAAAATAGCAACTGTTGCCAAGTGCGTAACTGGCAGAGCGAAAGGATAATACAGTTTTACATGTTATCTGCCTCAGCTGCGTTCCATAATAACCTTTTTCAAAACATAAAGCACTTTGTGACATTTGAAGAGAAGAACCATGCTACAAGGGAGCAAGTGCCAGTATATTAATACGAGTTGGTTTTTTAAGTCTATAAATCTTAATTCGCCCACAATTTACAGGATGTTAGAAAATTCGCAAAGTACTTTTTTGTAGAAATGTGACCCGGGCAAATATGGACAGAAGGTGCTTCTCGTTTGAAAGCGATATCTGTAAAGGTTACTGAGACACGCCTAAAAGAGTTTAACACGTAAAGCCATATCCTTTCACCCGGCCGGTCCCGTCGTCGGCTCAATGCTGTGATCCAA
The DNA here is from genome assembly GCA_002778355.1 of Clitarchus hookeri. Classification (NCBI taxonomy): domain Eukaryota; kingdom Metazoa; phylum Arthropoda; class Insecta; order Phasmatodea; family Phasmatidae; genus Clitarchus; species Clitarchus hookeri. Next base: position 926,671 of record NQII01000736.1, read on the forward strand.
GTCTGTCGGGGTAACAAATTATTTCGTAAACAAACCAACACACGCGGGCCGTGCGGGTGTTCTATAAGGACCCGCTGGAATGTGACCCCCATTGACCCCCCAAGTGACGTTCACAAGGGAGTTGACTGTTTACCGGAAATATCGTAGTGTCTGCAGACACTGGTCACTCTCGCCACCACTCGACTATGCTGGTTCGTCGCCTCGTTGTCCTCGCACATCTGCCGCTTAAAGCGCACTGCCTACCGGCTAGCAGCTGCGAAATTTTAATAGGAAATCTCATGTTTAGGAAGTTTCGCCTCAGTGCGTTAATTTTAAAGATAGGCGTTTAAAAAAAAAAATTTCTTCGAGTTAGTACAGTTTTGGGTTCTATTAAAATTTCGTTTTCGCAGCTGCGAAATTGACGATTATTTTGGTCGTGTAGAAATTTTGTTTTCAGTATTCGCACTTCGATATCAATACAACATTATATGCTATTGCCGTTTGCGCGCGATAGAATGCAAACAAAATAAACAACTAAGGAAATGCGTCCGCTGATGAAAGTTGAGTTCGCGAATTATCTCTGGACGTGGGACATAGGACCGCGAGCTGTGACGTCAGAGGGTTACGTGCACCAATCAGCAGTTAGGCGTCCGCAGACCAGCCATTGTGGACAAGCAGGGTTGCCAATATAGCGACTTGCCGCTGCAATTAGCGATTTTTAAATAGATTTCATAGATATAGTATTATAAATTTTCTATTGTTTATATAGTTAGTTAGCGACTTTTTAAACTCCCACTGGTGACAGGAATAAATGTTTCGCTCTTGTAGATATAGGAATCTGATGAATGTTGTATGGAGCGGCGCGGGTGTGCAAGGGCGGGAGAAACGGGAGATCCTCGAGAAAACCGGCCGACCAGCGGCATCGTCCGGCACCACTCCCACATGCAAAAATTCGGGAGCGACCCCGCCGGGAATCGAACCCGGTTCGCCAAGGTGAGAGGCGAGCAGTCAAACCACTACATCACCGTGGCACCATTATTTTGTGTTGAGGTTATACAAATGTGTGGCCCGTTCCAATGCAACTTACCTCCCCACTTTAATGTTTTTACTTTCAAAAAAAAGAAATCTGTATNTATATATATATATATATATATATATATATATATAATATCCCTTAAAACAATGGATATAGTGTTGTAAACATTTGTAGTTTCTTGGATGCTCTTTATAAGAAGACAAAACCATAAAAGGTACTAATTGACTACAGACTTTTGCTGCCACTAAGTGAGTGAAGAGTAAAGAGATTTTGATGGCACCTAACAGCGAGGTTTTGAGAACCTATGAGGGTGATTGAGGTGAGCATAGAACGGCGCCGGAATGAAAGGGAAGGGAAAACGTGAGATCCCCGAGAAAATCCCTCTACCAACGGCATCGTCCGGCACGATTCCCACTTGCGATAATCCTGTGACCCGTCCGGGATTAAACCCGGTTTGCCTTGGTAGGAGCCACCGCGGCCCCTGCTGCCATTGAGGTAATGGCTAGAGACTCGGACATTTCTCGAATTCATTTGAGGACAAGCTAGACTCTAAACGCATGTGAGGTTGACTTCCTTTTTCAATTGGATCGCAGTTTGTAAGACACGCCCTGGTCGAATTTGAGCCAATAACTAACCTGCATGGATGAAGTGCCAAATCCCGTACCACCTAGTCTGGGGTAAAATTGGAGAATCTGCCCATGAACAACTGAGGCTCGAGTGCACAACGGATTGTGGAGTCTAGCTTGCTGCCAAATTAATCTTCGGAATTTCCGGGTCTCTGTGATGGCTTTCGAGGATAAGACACGTCGATTTGGTAACATTTGCCGACGTTCAGCCATGCACTGTAGCAGGCATCTGTAGGGTAACATAACCAAGTATAGGCTGTTCACAGTAAAGTGAACACTTTTGGAATCAACCTTTGTAAAATATCACCCTGCCCGTTAACTAGATACATGCTAGAGTACACAATGGCACGCAGGCCCCCAGTTAAGTTAGCAGCGAATTAAGCAAATTAGTTCCAAGACTGGAGTTCTGTTGCGAGTGAAATGCTTGTTTAAAATTAAGGCAATTCAAGTTGGCGTTTTTACGTTATATACATTAGAGTAAGATTTGGCATATTAGTAATATATTTACGTTCGTACCAATTCCACGTTTACACTCGGCAGACACATGAATAGAGTAATTAAGCTCATGGCACGGTACGTTTTACGTACAGTGAAAGTATAATCTATTCGCGGTTTCTTCACACTTTTTGAATCAAACCTTTGAAAAAGCACTCGACGTATGACGTTTTTGGTTGCTTCATAAATATGTAATGTATCACAAGCGTTTTATGATCGTGTTATCATTATATTACCTTGTTTTTGGTTCAATTGAACTTATCTATAAATTAAAATATTTAATTTATATCTAATACGAACAAAGACAGAGAAAATAGGTGTGCGGGAACTGTGCAATCAAGTGTAGTCCCAGGTGGAGGTGGTAAGAGCGCTGGTGTTACAAGGTCGACTCGTAAGAGCGCGGAGTATCAGTAGACAGACGGGAAGACCCTTACCCGTACACTTCGTTCAAAATGCACGAGACCTTCAGTAGCACTCGGCAAAGAAGCGTGTTTTACTTCAAGACAAAAGCACAGTATCTACATTATTGTCGAATATAACACTTAGGAACCATTTTACTTCTTGATTAATAACTGTTATTGTGCAACAATGCTAGAAAAACAACGTCAGTTCCTCCTCTCTAGAAATGTCGCAGTCATACGTGCGTTTGGCTTCAGTAACGTTACTTGTGCTGTCACTGTCGCTACCGATTCTTCTACTGCTGCTGGTACATACTACTTAATAGGTTCGACAAAACTTGAGGAATCTCCTCCTCCATCAGCCCGTCATTTACCCAATAATTGTTTCCTAGTTTTTTTTTTTTCCACATGATTGCATTGGTTTTTCTAGTCTGCTGGTAAAATTGGAGATTGAATTTTGGGAAGTAGTTGTGTTTCACACCATTTCATGAAAGTGTTGCTATTTATTTCATCATGGTATTCTTCGCTTTTAGTTTTGGCTTTAAAAATTGACTTGGCTCCTCGTTGAAGCCATTTTCACTACCCGTGTGAACTAGGGCTGTGCGACATCTAGAATTTGATGTCGATTGTCGACGTCACATCGATAAAAGTTCGACATGATGCTCTCGACGATACCAACATGTTGACATGTCGACTTCGGTATGTCGACATCGGTATGTCGACTTCGACATGTATATCTCGACATGTCGACCTCGGTATGTCGACCTCGAATTCGAAATGTAAATTTGGACATTGACAATATATTAGTGTATACATCCTCACTACCATGCTGTTATATATCATTGGTTACAAACTAGCAGCCACGTTTCTTCCTAAATAATTCATTCAAGAATATATATCTCTAAATAGAATCTATTACACAGGACAGTGTAGCATGTTATGTGTAAATTTTTAGTATACAAATCATATATTAGAGAACATTTTCCATTGATTGCACAACAGAATTATTAAAAATATTTTAATAGCTAATTGAGAGCTTAGGCTATATTATTACCAAAGCAGCATTCTAAGATCACAAAGCAGCATGGTTATCATTATTCACAAAAACATTATACATATATTTTACCTTTATAACTAATTAAATGTAATTTATACGTTGCATACACTCATATTTTTTTCCTCTTTTAGTAAAGTATATAGTTTTAACAAACACGATTTTGTGTACCAAAAATGAGGCAAATACTTCCAAAAAAATATGTATGTTGAGTATGTATGTATGTATGAAAGATTATTTACGCTAGAGATTAGAGAACTCGGCAATAATGAGCGTTTCTTTCATAGAATACTACTGCCCAGTAACACGTTACGAGTTACGATATGACTAGCATATTCGTTTAAGTTATCATTGTGCATTTTGAATATTACTGTGCTGCTATCTAGGAAATAACCTTGAACCACAGAACATGTGGTGCGGCGCTAAAAGTACTATATTGTAGATAAAACACTGCGTAGTTGAAAAGTTGGCGAGCATTTAAACATAATTAGGAAAGGTAAACTTAACAAAGCAGAGCGCAGTAATCGTCGACGAATTTTCGAAGTGCTCACATGATATTTCACTGACGAGTGGTGTTTTATTGGATAGAACTGAATATTTAAATTTTTTGTGATTGGTGTTAGACGCGGTGTGTGTGTTTGTGTGTGTATATGTGCTGTTATCTGTTGCATAAACATAACATGGCAACGGATTCGTAAATATTGAAAATTGACTAATATAGCAATTGAAATGTTTTGCTATAATTATGATTGATTGAGCGTATCAGGGTATAGCACAAGTATTATTTTTGTCACAGATATATTAACATGCCTCTTTTACTTCCGATACCGAAAGCTGAAAATATTAAACAACTCTTTCTGTATTACTATACAGAAATTGCCTACTAATAAATCGGTGAATACAAAGTAATATGTTTTCCGTATTAAAACGATAAAAATCCATCGAATAAATATGCCAAAACATAGTTCTTAAAATAGTACGAACGTGGAATGTCACTAGCTTGGATTATTTTTTGTTACCAACATCTGCAAAATCAGATCCTAAATTAAAATTCCAAACAGGACACTAAACGAGATTGGTAAAACACTCACTTCTATTTAGCCGAATGTCAAGCCTATCTCCCGGTTGGCTACTCTTGTATTTTAGCAAGAGGCAGTATAACCCGGGCTTAACAACTACCCCACACACTAGGTTAAGCTCTATGTTAACTAAATAACGAACAGTTGAAAACATCGCGAAGATTTGCCATGCAAATTATTGTCTTCCATGTGGAAATTTGTGTGTTCAAGCCTACATATGGGCCAAGTTGTATAGGTTTTAGAGGGGAGTAGTTTAGTAAACCATAGAATTGTGTTAAATATGTATAGCTGTTCTGTAAAAGGCCACTGTATTCTTACCAATGGACAAATCTCAGGCTTTAGTTCAGTCTCAGGTATGGATGAATAAGGTTTATAATAGACTAAAGTTTTTGTTGTTTTTAGCTATTATTTGATATCTACCCTTGTGATATATGACTCGTTTATTTAAAGAAACGGGGAAAGAAACAGTTAAAGGTGTTTAATTGAAATCAGACATTATTATTACATGTATCACTGTTTAGCAAGTTAGATAGATAACTGTTGGTACTTGTAACGTCTGTAATTGCGAATTCACTCGTCACATACTAAATTTTAAAGCTTGTTTTCCTTTTTTTTAATATGACACTGCTCGTAAAACACAAAACCGATTCGCAGCAGATTTCTTATTTTTAAAATGAGAATTAATCAATTATAATTTCGTTTTAAAATACTTCTTTCATGTAGATGCGCCGATAAAGTATTTGTATTTTAAACATTTAATTTTCGACAATATATCAGTCACTATCCGCGAAGATTGAACAAAAGTATTTGCATCAAATAACTGTAAATTGTAACGATCGAGGAGTTCCATTTAAACAAAAGGACCTTATTACTATATATTTAAGGTTTATTTTCGTTTTTTTATTATAGCCATTTTAGACGAAAAAAATGAAATTTTTGTGTACGAATTCTACCTAACTTCTGATCCCCAATGCTGGTTCCCAACTCTTAACTTACTGTGTTCGGTTATGCACCGGTAAGTTCCTNACTTCTGATCCCCAATGCTGGTTCCCAACTCTTAACTTACTGTGTTCGGTTATGCACCGGTATCGTGGTACTTAAAATGCGGCAAAACTACATGCATTAAAAATTAACTTACTCATAAATAAAATTACTGTACTTCTTTACTGACGATAGAGCGCAGTCATTCTTATTCGCATTGATTTATTCTCAGACGAAGATGGATTCCTTTCTTTATACTTATTTTCCAGCATATTTTGTGTTGTTCCACGCTCATAAGAGACTGGTAACAAGCACGTCTACACGCATGAAGTATTAGCCATTAGGCAGGTGACGTTAAAATGAAAAATAAAAATGAATGCCTGTTATTTATCCCGTATTTTTAAGAAGGTGAATCTTCCTTCGAAAAACCGAACACACAGAGCGATAACAATCATGTGTGTGTAATGCAATCCGTGAGAAACTTACGGCACACACCTCTGCACTGTCTTCCGACCAGCTTACATGAGAGTTATCGGTTGTCACCTCCCCTCTTCGCGGCACGCCTTCCTTATCCTGCGGCAAGCGGTTTCCTTCTCGGTTTTTACGAATATTGCGATTTATTTCTAAACTATAGAAAATAATCATATGCTACTGCAGACGTCTTTTGTTTCTGCTAGCTTACTGAAGCGGGGTGCATAAATTATTTCTTCGTAAACTGATTAGCCTGAGTTCCAGAATCTTTTAAATATTACCTTTTACAAAAAATGTAATATTTAAAAGATTCTGGAACTCATTGCTATTTTTTTTAAATATTATTGTTGAGTCTTCGAAAACATTGGTGGAATCATATTATAATGCCAAAAGAGTCGAAATTTCTAATTCGTTACGTCGGTCTCGACAAGTTGTGTGTCGCCTTCGAAATGTTGNGGGGTGCATAAATTATTTCTTCGTAAACTGATTAGCCTGAGTTCCAGAATCTTTTAAATATTACCTTTTACAAAAAATGTAATATTTAAAAGATTCTGGAACTCATTGCTATTTTTTTTTAATATTATTGTTGAGTCTTCGAAAACATTGGTGGAATCATATTATAATGCCAAAAGAGTCGAAATTTCTAATTCGTTACGTCGGTCTCGACAAGTTGTGTGTCGCCTTCGAAATGTCGATGTCGACTTCCGATATGTCGACCTCAGGTTCGACATATCGACCACGGCATCTACATGTCGCACAGATTTTCAAANGATGTCGACTTCCGATATGTCGACCTCAGGTTCGACATATCGACCACGGCATCTACATGTCGCACAGATTTTCAAAATAATATCGACACATCGACATACATTACATATCGATGTCGACATGGCTGGAAGGAGAGGAGGCAAACGGCTGTGCAGGAAGAGGTGGAGTGTGTGCGAGAGAAGGAGAACATTAGTTCACATTTTCCCCGGGACTTCATTAAAGTTTGTTGCGCTGGAATGCCTGGTAAGAAATAGTTCTCATGCAAAATTATATTAGACTGACTGAGCGCGCACGAATGCGGTGCGTTGTCCTCCGCTGTAATTTTCTAAACTTTGTTTGCATGAGAAGGAGGAATATCCTGCATGTAGAACTTTAGCAGAGCTTCAGGAAAGTTGGAAGTAACCGTGAATGGAGTACATACAGAACGTGCCGGAGTAAAGTAAATCTTAAGCAGTGTTTTAGAAATTGCTCAACCGTGAACAGCATATGGTAAGTTGTTTTCTAACAAATTTTTTTATTGGAGCTCTGCACGAAGTTCAGCGGTCTATAGACTTTTCACGGTAAAGTGAGAACTTTTGAGGCCCTAGTTAATTTTTCCTTTCAGCCATTGTTTATCCTTCCGCCACTTTTTAAAATAAATACTGCCATGTAAGTAATAAACACAGTGTGCATATTCCACCGCACCCGGAAGGTAACGTCTAAGGCTATAAAATAAATATATTTATTGACTATTATTCCAAATGAGAGGGTTTTTTAATAGTCCTCACTTTACAGAGAATAGTCTATTGCAGTTTTTCCACGTGAATTTCCTTAAATAAGTGACTCACTCGGTGACCGACGGAGCACGGGAGAGTTACGCACGCAGGGCTTGGTGCGACGTGTCATGGGTGCAGAAGAGGGCACGGGTGTTCGAGGCGTGGTGTCGGTGCAGCTCGGTGCAGGGGCAGGGCAGGTGGCTTCTCACGCTACTACCTGTGCGGCAGGTGAGAGGGGGCCCGGCTTCCCACGGTCCAGAAATCACTACCGCGGCGCGCGCAACACTGCCCTATGTGCGCCTGGCTAAGGTTTATTCTACTCAAGTTGGGAAGATCAATGCTTTTAGTTTGGAAACTAAAATTTATCGTCACTACGTAAGCGCCAGTGTCGCATGCATACAGGATTTTCTCTATTTTCTGCGTTAAAAAACCAAATAATTGCAACTATACCTCAAATATAAATTAACTTCGTAATTAAATAAAATATTTCCTTTTTTTTTTTTTATTATTCACGTAGTTTAAAATTTTAATCAAAAGTGACCTCGTGGAACACTGCGCACCTAGCGGTGGAAACATTCCCGGTGACACACTGTCCGATAAGAACACTCGTTTTGTTCCTAATCTGAGTAGAATAAACCTTAGTCTGGCGTCGTCGTCCCACCGCCCCACTTTGACTAACTACAAACATGTGGCGCATTTGACTATGAATTAAATTAATACATATTATTGGTAGAGACCTGAAAAATTCGCGTATTTATTTTGGGACAAGCTAGAATTCAAAACTTCTTACGTTTTTATTGTTAATGCTATTGGTACACCCGTTAGTTTACACCTCCTGGACAACTCTGAGCCAATAATAAATACACAGTAAAATGCAGACAGAATCACCGTCTTCCGCTAATNGGCGACAATAGTACGCGCGCCCAGCTCCCCATCGCCCCTAGGCGCAAGGCGCTGAACCGGCTTGCAGTACCTCCTTCCGTCGTCACACTTTCTTATGCAAATTACGCCTATAACACTGGGACTTCATTACACTACAACTGCACGGTTCTACTTTTCGCCAATCTCCTAAGCAAACTGCGCAGGCAAGTTATAAATATTCGATATTTTCTAAAACCATTTTAACGATTTTTTTTTAATACGCTTGATAAAATAAAAAACATAACTGCGAGGGTTTCGACAATTGGGTTTGATCTTTTCTGGCAAAAGTTGTATCCCCAGGACATTTCAAGGGGCCGCGGTGGTGTAGTGGTTAGATTACTCGCCTCCCACCTAGGCGAACCAGGTTCGATTCCGGGCGGGGTCGCTCCCGGATTTTCGCATGTGGGATATGGGAATCATGAAGAACGATGCCACTGGTCGGTGGGTTTTCTCGGAGATATTCCATTTCCCTCGCCCTTGCTCCATACTCACCTCGTTTCATCCTCATCTGCTCTCAATAACTCGGTGTTATGAGCCGCCCAAATCTCTCCACTCCACTCCAGGACATTTATTTTCCGAGATACGCGTAAACGCGCAAACAACGAATGTACGGAAAATATTTACTGAATACTAACTCTTAACCAATTTGTGTATTTATTTCCCGGCTGTGTGCCAAATGACTCGTCGGTAGGCACTTTGATTTCTATATACCTCGTGCGCGGTTTATTAAACACTCCGAAAATAACCCTTTGAAAACAAAATCCCTGCCTTTAATCGTTTCTACTTTAACGTGAACATTGACTTGTTTGCTCACTGTAAATTTGGCAGCGATATAGGAAAATGAATTCCATATAACGTCGTATTAAAAGTGTGACATTTAAATTTTTTATACGCCGAATTTATGTAATTAATTATATTGAGGTAATTTTAGTGTAATTAATTAATATAGGAGGTTCAACAGTATACTATTATCCACATAAGTGTAAGAGTTAGCATGTCAGTAGGGCCACCTGTTTTTCGTGAAAAGATTTACGCGCAGGCTAGACTTCAATATCCTATGTGCACACTTGCAGTCTTCGTTTGACCATTGGCCGCTTGTCTTTGTGCGACGACAGTGTGTTACATCGGTGAGCCAATCACAGACAGATAAGACGCGTAACAATTGAAATGATCCAATCACTAAAGTCGTTCTGAACTAGAGTGTTTTGGAACACAGCTTGTCCTGAAATCTTTTCGCGAAAAACAGGTGTCACTACATATCAGTAAGGTATTTAACAGTGTGGTACAGACTTACTGACAAATAAGACAATCTATCAAATGTTCTTTATTGCGTACGAAAATGTACAATAAATTTTGTTCATTTGAGTAATTTACGCTTTAATGAGTATTGCTGACGTAAATGTTACGTTGCAGAGAATCATATGAAAACTGCTGGACAAGTAATATTCCGTTGCCGGCGTCTTCAAAGAACGCAGGTGTTGTAATGTTACGGCAAACTCCATGCACTCGGATTCAGGCGACGCAGTATTACTTCGGTAACACTCGAAGTGTTAAGTTCTCGACAGTTACACAGTTAAAACCCGCGATCAAACCCACCGTAACGTGTTTCGATCTCGGCCATAAAACTCGCATTACGGGATTTTTTTTTTAACGTTAAAACACTGTCATTATTGTGAAATCTGCAATTACGCACAGGAAAAATACTAAAAACGTCCCTAAAATTGTTTTGTATCAACAAAATTGGCTTTGATCGTTGCTTCCTTTATTTTTGGTATGTAGAAGAACCAGTCTTTTTTTCTCGTCAGTCGTTTTCAGCTCGTAAGACGAGAATTTTGTGTAAATTTCGGCGGCTCTAATCCGCTTCACATCTTTCGATGTACCAAAAACTCCAAGCCGGTAGCCACCATGCATATTTTAAAGATAAAAATAAAAGCCTGGTGCATTCCGCTTGCTTTTAAAAAAATTTTAAAAATTAAGAAAAAGTTTTACTTTAAGTTAAACATATACTAATTTGGATTGTACTTTAAGATTTTCTAAATTACATTTTCTATTTACTTTGTTGCTAACTGATACAAAACAAAAATTTCTTAAAACTGTGACCTGGATTGGGCGCTTTGTGTGAGCAACGCAAAACGTCTTCGCCACAGATCTCCGAATTACAAAAGTTGACCCGTTCAGTCCGCGTGTTCATGATCGAAGACATGTTGCACATGAAGGGTATTGATGGTCGGAACTGTACACAGCAAGGAATTAGTGGCCTGTGTTTTGAGCGCTTTCCTTGCAAGTAATCTGATTTTTAAAATTTCTGCAGATCTCATTTGTGAATGTTTAATGCTAACATCAACGAACGAGCAATACGTTCTTCGCTGGCTGAGAGAAGCACTCTCGACACAGCTACAGCACTCGTCAAAACATTTAATGCTTGCAAAAGTCGAGCTTGTTAATTAATTCGGTACTGAGCGGGTTAAAAGGAAACATTTTAATCATCTGTATTTAATGAAAATTTAATTGCGACACCTATTTATTTTTTACGTTAATAAATAAGGTACGGTGTAAAAAATGCTGTTCCGCGATAGTTAAGACGAAAATGCAATCGATTCTCGAGAGAACGTCGACTTAAATCGCACTTCTCACTAAGCCAAGTGAATTACCTNTAAGACGAAAATGCAATCGATTCTCGAGAGAACGTCGACTTAAATCGCACTTCTCACTAAGCCAAGTGAATTACCTGCGTTTCCGAAGCTGCCGTTTCACTTTGCCAACAACACCAGTCGTGTATATGTGTAATCCTTCGCACGCATTTTCCCGTAAGAAACCAATATGCAAAAACGGCAAGTAGATAAGAAGCAAAACAGTTTGGTTAGGATGTAACTTCAAACGAGCACCGATTTGTGATATGCAAAATTAGAAGTAGCGTTACATTTGACATCAACATGGGCGCTTAACTACCTTCCTATCATGCGCGGTGCTCAGAAAAATTATCTACTGAATGCAGCTGAGGTGTTACTTTCCAGAAAAAAATTATTTACAAATTAATAAAAAGAGTGTCATTTGCATCACTATGATTATAGTGGCATTTATAGTAAAAATGTATAAACTGCTGATTGTATCTTGGTTATCGAGGAACGTTTTTGTTAAAGAATACTGAATCTCGCTCGACCTGCAAGGACTGTTACCTGAGGTTCNTCTCGCTCGACCTGCAAGGACTGTTACCTGAGGTTCAAAATTACCTGTTACATTTTATTGACTGCGCAGACCACGTTGTGCAAATTTTGTTGGTTAGCGGTGTCACTATGCAAAAAAGTATGGAAGAAGACGTTAGGCACAGAAGTAAACGTTTTACAGTTTATGCATTTTTCTCCTAAGCATTGTAAGTATAAATTATTATTATTATTTTTTACTATTTTGTTTTATTCCACGTCTTTGGAACATTTTATGATGGGAAATCTAATGATGTGGTCGCAAAGTTTAAGAATGAATAATAAGCAGGTAAAGGTATTTTTGCATTCGTAATGCGTACGTCGTGTATCCCCTTAACTCACTGCAACGCTGCATAGCAGTAAAACAAAACTGTAACTACCAATTACAGATTCTTCACGCCTCAATTAGGCGTAAAATACCCCAGGCGACATCCGTAATGAATCGCTTGACACACCTTCTCACGATCAGATTTGTAGATGTCCGCCATCCGATGAATATCATCCATCCATAAGAACACCAAAGTTGTGGTCGGGCAGATTAGTAGACCTGCTATCGGTAGTTGTCGAAGTACATCTGGTGCAAAGTGCACACGTAATTAACGGGCTTTTTTAAGGCGGTAATATCACTGGACGCTATTCCCCACCTGTGGGTCATAGGAACTCAGTTAATGTTAAATGGCACAGACTATAAGGTGCCCTGAAGGTTGAGGGTATATAAAACAATGACTTCATCACGTCTTGGTTTTAACAGGTTTATTTGACAGGAATTCCTACACACATTCCTGGCACTTTTGCGTGAAGTACACATACTTTCTCGGCACCTTTTGCCGAGGATTAACTCATACGTCATCGACCCTACGAGTTCTTAGCCTGAAGGGTTAGCCCCGATGCTGTGGGGGCATTAGGTGACAGCACACATCCCTGAATGACGCCGTTGTTACTTAACTGTACTTGTTGCGGGGTAGTTGTTCCAGCAGTAGTTGAGATCTGGTAAGTCTCGGACTGGCTGTTGTTGGCGTGCTGCACTCAGCTGGATTCCTTTCGATGTGGCGCTCCTCGTTGAAGCTCACCACTCGACTCCTGTTCGCGGAGTAGGGTTGTAACTTACTGATTACCTCCCTAAAACATCCCGGCGAGGGACCCTTGGCGGGCCCCCACCACAGGTCTCGTCGCGGAGTTGCACTGGACTACTTCCACTCGCTCGATGTGGTGCTCCTCGTTGAAGTACACCACTCGACTCCGCCTTCTCGGTGCAGGATTGTAACTGACTCGGCTGACGTCCGCGCTCCAGCTCCCAGTGCCTAACGCCATACGCGTCCCAGTTTGGTGGTACGACTGTTCTGGCTGAACTAACTCTGGTCCAGCGCCTCGTGGCGCGGAAGATTACTGGTTGTTTGTCCCGATATGGCTGACCTCTTAACACTGTATCTGGTTGTCTCTGCCGGGGCCCGAACCCCGCGGCCTCTCGGNTTTGTCCCGATATGGCTGACCTCTTAACACTGTATCTGGTTGTCTCTGCCGGGGCCCGAACCCCGCGGCCTCTCGGCATCCCGACGGACTTCCTCTCTCGGTGCGCGATTCTAACTGACTGGGTTAACTGCTCTCACATAACTGATCGACTGACTGATGCGACTGACTCACTTGGCCAGGGTCCGACCTCCCCGGCCTCGGTTAACTGCTGCACGGACTTCCTCTCTCAGCGTGCGATTCTAACTGATCTGGTTTCACTGATTCAACTGATCTTCCCAGCGGGGAGTATCGCAGCTTCCGACTGCCCCGATATGACTGACCTGACTGACACACTAACCCCCTCCTTGTCTCTAAAAATTGCTTTTAAACTATCTGGGCACCCACCCTAGATTCTTACACGTGCCTCCCTTGTTGGAAGAGGGGGGTGGAGAAAGGCTTTGAACAATGAATGAAAAACTTAATCCACACATTGGCCTCTTGTTGGCAGCAGGGGCAGGGGGCGGTGTGGGCCAGTTGCCCCTGCCATACACTGTCAGCTTATTCTCGGTGCGTATCACCCTTCAGCACGTGTTTTAATATATCTTTTGGGCGGAAATCGCCAGCATATCTCGTCATTCTTTAGGTGTGTACAAGTTTCAAGCAGTTTGCTAAGGGGGTGGGGGAGAGGCCCATGGGCAGACAGTGCTACCCCACCTTGGCTTGACCTCGGCACACGTTAACGGGTAACATGTGTCATCTCGGAGGCCCTACACTGGTTTAAGCTGGCGGGGGTGAGGGTTGTGACAGCGCTGCTTCTAACACATACTTCCAATATGCATTACGGGTCACACTTACATTTGAAAACGAGAACTGTCAGTACATAGTGTATATCTTAACAGTTTTTTTTAAGTCCACTATTTATTACTCTAGTTGTTTTTGTTGCATCTGTAACGGCAATAAAGTTTAACTAATTATTTATTCTTTCTCAGACTCGCATGAGAAAATACAGAATGAAATCAGCCCATTATTGCTTCAGAAANGCAGACAGTGCTACCCCACCTTGGCTTGACCTCGGCACACGTTAACGGGTAACATGTGTCATCTCGGAGGCCCTAAGCTGGCGGGGGTGAGGGTTGTGACAGCGCTGCTTCTAACACATACTTCCAATATGCATTACGGGTCACACTTANTAAGCTGGCGGGGGTGAGGGTTGTGACAGCGCTGCTTCTAACACATACTTCCAATATGCATTACGGGTCACACTTTCATTTGAAAACGAGAACTGTCAGTACATAGTGTATATCTTAACAGTTTTTTTTAAGTCCACTATTTATTACTCTAGTTGTTTTTGTTGCATCTGTAACGGCAATAAAGATTAACTAATTATTTATTCTTTCTCAGACTCGCATGAGAAAATACAGAATGAAATCAGCCCATTATTGCTTCAGAAANTTAACTAATTATTTATTCTTTCTCAGACTCGCATGAGAAAATACAGAATGAAATCAGCCCATTATTGCTTCAGAAATTCTGTAAAGTGGTTGTGTATGAAATAAAGTTTGAATTTTAATATTAAGGGCGTCGCCTACTTGTAGCTTTTTAAAGCGTTTGAGGCAGGGAAGCATGGGGGCGATAAGGGCGACACTGAGACGCGCTGCTAGTACCGCATCACTCCTATCCGCAAGTCGCTCAACTGGCGTGCAGTGTTTCCGTCATACTGCGTGTAACTACGGGACTTTAAACGGTGCACCCATCATTGCATTGAAAACCTGCAATTCTTGTAAGTGGTAAATGCCTTATTCTCCTTTTTTGTTTGGAAACGGTCTAATAATAACAGTTAAATTTATCCACTTATCACTGTTTGCGCATAAACTATGCATGTTAGATACAAAATGTGCGCCATTACGGTATTGTCGGTTGGAGTGTGAGACTCGCTTTGATACTAGCAGTGACATGTGTGCCTTACTGCATATACTCGTGCAGTAGGTATTATACTGTTTCCGAACAAGAGGAGAATAATGCACTACTACGCAGCAAGCAGATAAGTCATCTACACAGGAACTGCAGGCTTTGCATGCAAGTTAACTGACCATCAAAAGGTCGTTCATCCAGAAAGTCGTTGATTTTACATTGCAACCATTATTCGTGTGTGTTGTTTCAGTGTCTGTGTCTGTGGTGTTGCTCTCTGAATGGAATGCCGTTCACAAACGAAGAAGCATTTGACATGCTGATGATACTAGGAGAATGTCGTCGGAACTGCAGAGCTGCTGCCCGTTTGTNATTTGACATGCTGATGATACTAGGAGAATGTCGTCGGAACTGCAGAGCTGCTGCCCGTTTGTACGCAGAGAGATATCCACGGCACGTCCATCACTCGTACAATGTTTTCCATCATCTTGCATGTCATGTACGCACAACCGGNCAGAGAGATATCCACGGCACGTCCATCACTCGTACAATGTTTTCCATCATCTTGCATGTCATGTACGCACAACCGGGCTAGTGCAACCGACACGCAAAAAACGTGGTCGCATCAAACGAACTGTAGAGAATCCTCGCTGATAAGCGTTTGCATCCATACCATGTTCAACTGCACCAAGAACTTGTGAATAAAGACATTCTTAAGCACATTGATTTCTGCAACTGGTACCTGAGCAAGGACCGTGCTTTCCATCGCAGCATTTTGTGGATTGATGAGGCCACATTCAAGAGTAATGGTGACGTTAACATACATAATTTCCATTACACTTCCGTAGTCAACCCACATTGGCGCCGTCAAGCGGATAACCATCATGTGTGGAGCCTTAATACTTGGTGTGGTCTTCTCGGACATCGTGTCATAAGACCATATTTTTTTGAAGGGTACTTGAATGGTGCAGCGTATGCAGACTTCCTAGAGAATATTTTGTATCATCTGATCAAAGATGTCACTCTCGCTCTGAGATTAACACTGTAGCTTCAACAGGATGACTGTCCTGCTTGCTTTTCACGCAGTGCTCAGCTAGTTTCTGACATGTTATTCCCCACAAGGTGGATCGGACGAATGGGTCCTGTAACTTGGCAACCACGTTCTCCAGACTTGTCCCCAAATTACTTATTTTTGTGGGGGAGATTTAAAGACGTTGTTTAATGCGTGCGTCGAACAACGAGGGAAGACATGAAGGACAGAATCAGAGCAGCTTGTGGATCTCTCAGTTGTGCTGAGGTCCGCCGAGCAACCGCAAACGTAAGAAGGAGGGCAGAGTCTTGTCTGATGCAAAGTGGTCGACATTTCAAACACTTATAAAGAGTAATGTGTTCGGATGAGTGTTCCTAATTCCCATTTCACAGTAGTTCTCTCATACTATACCAGTATTTACAGTACACCCGACGTCCTTTTGATTGTACGTAAACTAGGTATGCACGCAAGAAAAACCACATGTTTCGTTGATTTCCATTTGATTGTAGTAAGAACAAAAATAGTTTTCGTTCCGTTTCATTGTGCTTAAACTACGCACGTCACAAACATATGCTTACATGATTTATTTTATGGTGAACATCATAAAACAACTGTATTTGTAAATGTTGTTTTCTTTTCGACGATCTATCCAACGATACCATATACGACCCCTGTTCCCATTTGCGATTTCAAAGCTCACCCCCCGTGCCTCNGTACCACTACCTCCGGTATGTTCGGTGAATGGAACGACTACCAATCGATGATTCATATAGTGTATAGTTATCACAATTTTTTCGCGAACCACCTGTGTCGTGTTGTTTCCGTGAAAAAGGGGCGATACGGATGCTGTGAATCAGTTTATTCAAAAAAAGATATTTTATATTAATTTAATTGTAAAACGCCTATGAAATATTTAGGATACAACCAAATATATCATGCATAGAGTAATTTTTCAAAAGTTTAATTCAAAAGTGTGAACAAACCTCAAAATAGACTGTAGTAAACTTTGTAAAAAGTTTTTTTTTTTGTAATTTATTTGACGTATTTTTTAAATGCGAAATTGAGAAACTTATATCTGTTTAGTAAGGACGGACTGGCGTACACCCTGAAAAATGTCAGTTGCTATTTCGATTCTCCGAAAGGTTACAGATTTTGGGAAGCTGCATGCGTTTGTGCTGTACTTCTTTGGTTCATCTGAAGTAACTTAACATATTTGCAACATTGTGTATGTCCACCTCTTACAGTTGACAAAACCGCGTGTCTACCCGTTAAAGAATGCGAATGATTCACCTTCAGACTCGCGCACGTTTGCGCTTGCTCACTTGCTAGGATCTTCGGTATGCATGTCACATTAGCTGGTTNTTCACCTTCAGACTCGCGCACGTTTGCGCTTGCTCACTTGCTAGGATCTTCGGTATGCATGTCACATTAGCTGGTTTCGTTAGGTGCGACCACCTGATGGCAACTGTTCGTTGAACTAGCTGAAATTTTCATCAACCAGTTGAGCTTCTGTAAAAAAAAATGTGTCAATCAATTGCAACAATGTGTTAGTCGGAAACCCGATGCTTAACTTAAGCGTGTTTGCTTTTGTTTTAAATACACGGTTATGCATATAAAGACCAAGAGCCATTGAACCTTCTGATTATCGTCTTGGTGGTCATAAAGTGNTTTAAATACACGGTTATGCATATAAAGACCAAGAGCCATTGAACCTTCTGATTATCGTCTTGGTGGTCATAAAGTGTGGCTTACGCCTGAAGCTGGAAATGATTGATAGCAGGTTTTTTCCTTAAACTTGAGGTACGTAAAAACAACTTACAGGTGAGAACTGATAATCATGTATTANGGACGAATGGGTCCTGTAACTTGGCAACCACGTTCTCCAGACTTGTCCCCAAATTACTTATTTTTGTGGGGGAGATTTAAAGACATTGTTTAATGCGTGCGTCTAACAACGAGGGAAGACATGAAGGACAGAATCAGAGCAGCTTGTGGATCTCTCAGTTGTGCTGAGGTCCGCCGAGCAACCGCAAACGTAAGAAGGAGGGCAGAGTCTTGTCTGATGCAAAGTGGTCAACATTTCAAACACTTATAAAGAGTAATGTGTTCGGATGAGTGTTCCTAATTCCCATTTCACAGTAGTTCTCTCATACTATACCAGTATTTACAGTACACCCGACGTCCTTTTGATTGTACGTAAACTAGGTATGCACGCAAGAAAAACCACATGTTTCGTTGATTTCCATTTGATTGTAGTAAGAACAAAAATAGTTTTCGTTCCGTTTCATTGTGCTTAAACTACGCACGTCACAAACATATGCTTACATGATTTATTTTATGGTGAACATCATAAAACAACTGT
Organism: Clitarchus hookeri; assembly: GCA_002778355.1. Lineage (NCBI taxonomy): Eukaryota > Metazoa > Arthropoda > Insecta > Phasmatodea > Phasmatidae > Clitarchus > Clitarchus hookeri. The sequence goes on from NQII01000736.1 coordinate 945,183, forward strand.
ATTTGTAAATGTTGTTTTCTTTTCGACGATCTATCCAACGATACCATATACGACCCCTGTTCCCATTTGCGATTTCAAAGCTCACCCCCCGTGCCTCTACCACCGGTTGTTCGGGGGAATGGAATGACTTCCAATCGATGATTCATATAGGGTATAGTTATTACAATTTTTTCGCGAACCGCCTGTGTCGTATTGTTTCCGTGAAAAAGGGGCGGTACGGATGCTGTGAATCAGTTTATTCAAAAAAAGATACTTTATATTAATTTAATTGTAAAACGCCTATGAAATATTTAGGATACAACCAAATATATCATGCATAGAGTAATTTTTCAAAAGTTTAATTCAAAAGTGTGAACAAACCTCAAAATAGACTGTAGTAAACTTTGTAAAAAGGTTTTTTTTTTTTTTTGTAATTTATTTGACGTATTTTTTAAATGCAAAAATGTGAAACTTCTATCTGTTTAGTAAGGGCGGACCGGCGTACACCCTGAAAAATGTCAGTTGCTAGTTCGATTCTCAGAAAGGTTACAGATTTTGGGAAGCTGCATGCGTTTGTGCTGTACTTCTTTGGTTCATATGAAGTAACTTAACATATTTGCAATGTTGTGTATGTCCACCTCATACAGTTGACAAAACCGCGTGTCTAACCGTTAAAGTATGCGAATGGTTCACCTTCAGACTCGCGCACGTTTGCGCTTGCTCACTTGCTAGGATCTTCGGTATGCATGTCACATTAGCTGGTTTCGTTAGGTGCGACCACCTGATGGCAACTGTTCGTTGAACTAGCTGAAATTTTCATCAACCAGTTGAGCTTCTGTAAAAAAAAATGTGTCAATCAATTGCAACAATGTGTTAGTCGGAAACCCGATGCTTAACTTAAGTGTGTTTGCTTTTGTTTTAAATACACGGTTATGCATATAAAGACCAAGAGCCATTGAACCTTCTGATTATCGTCTTGGTGGTCATAAAGTATGGTTTACGCCTGAAGCTGGAAATTATTGATAGCAGGTTTTTTCCTTAAACTTGAGGTACGTAAAAACAACTTACAGGTGAGAACTGATAATCATGTATTANATTGATAGCAGGTTTTTTCCTTAAACTTGAGGTACGTAAAAACAACTTACAGGTGAGAACTGATAATCATGTATTAATAATACTAACTCTGTTGCATCGTAATCACTAAAAACCCTAAACTCTGATGTTAAAGATATCATTACAATACGTTTTTCAGAGTTCGTTTTTTCTTAAATTCTTATAATGATATACTTAGAGACCCCGTCATTTAGCGTTATAATTCGGCAAAACTTTAGGAGACCCAACAGTGTATGTTATTTTCACGTATGGCAATAGACATCCTGTCATCCGACACGCCTTGCAGGAATGTGAACCAGCAGTAAACATTCAGCACTTCGGTGGTTTCATTCCGTGTGATCCAATGGAACAGGAGAACGCGTTCTGACTGTAGCAGCAGACAATGAACAAGCGAATTTTACTCGATGATGTAGAGGGGTATGAAGTCTAAATTAATACCATTTTATGATGAGAAATTGTAGGGTCTCTAGATATTCTGCGCGCAAAATACTTGCGTGGTATTTTCGTTTCAGTGTGGCGCATTTTATCCTGCAGTGCTTAGATAACTCTTCTCGTTTTGTTCTTGCCATTTGTAAATAACTTAACAATACAGTATTTAAAACTTAAAAAGTTTTTACCTTATAATTATAGGCGTCTATTAGTATGGGAGCGGGGCAAGTAGATCAGTTCCCCAATCTCACCCTCTGACAATTTCCAGAAAAAGTTTTGTTTGGCACTGAGTCCACTGACATACCAAAAGTCATGGGATACCGTGTAGGCAACTCATCTTGGCATCTATTCCACGTATGGACGAAACGCCTCTGGAGAGGTGTTTACCTATGCCGTTTAGATAGCTACCCACAGTTCCCTGCTATTTTTAGGTGGAGGATCTTGTGTGCGAATGGACACCCCACCACGTCCCATAAATGCTCGAAGGCGTTCATATCGGGCGAACGAGGTGACCACAGCAGTCGTTGTAACTCTCCAGAATGCTCCTCGAACGAGTTCTGGACAACTTGGGACCGATGATACAGTGCATTATCCTACTGGAATATTCCATTGTTGTATGGGTACGTGAAGTCCATAAAGAGCTGCGTTGCAATGCCATGACCAGCACACGCTCGCTCACACATTGTCAGAGAACAAATGATACAGGTCTGGCCACTTCCAAGACGTGCCGTTACATACCGCTGACCCATTACTTTTGACATGTCAGTGCATGTCTGAAATATCCCAACATATCTAGGTACCAATATTCATGAATCGGTCAGCGTCCGTGGGCGTGACGGTTTTCCAATCCCCAATCACAGTAGCGTCACATTGGCCCACTAAAAATCAAGATTAACTTTTTTCCTCCTCTGGAAAAGCTGTATTTTTGCGATTTGCGACGAACACATTTCATTGCCAGTGTAGTTAAAACAGATAATATTATTTATAAAAACAAGTTTTCCATACAATATGGGGTTTCAGTATTTATTTTGCAACTTATAATACATGTTTGTTGTCGTCGAAATGTGATGTGGAACTCTTTATATGTTACTAGCGCATAGCAAGCGAGCTAAATTTTTTTGTTGTGTATGGGATGGGG
>NQII01000736.1:948275-980534 GCA_002778355.1 Clitarchus hookeri
ATCACCCTTTTAGGACACAGACTGAGTCAGATGAGTTGTAGACGTACCCTCTGGCGGTCCAGAACGAAGCAGATTTCCCCCCTAAACCACACTTAGTAATAGAGTGCTAAAGAACATGGAGGTGAAAGAGCCGCTTACTCCGCCAACTCCATCCGCACGCGCCAACAAAATGCCGTCACTGACCAGCAACACGTCTCAACGCCGTTTACCAATCAGAACCGAGTGACTTACATGCCAGCCGGCAGCCCAGCCAATAGGGCACTTTTCGCAGCGCGTATTAACCGATCAGGCACAAGGTTCGTACCCAGAATCTCTCACAGTCAATCACAGAATGACTGCACCCACGTTAAAGGAACCACCACACAATTTCGGCTCTGTGTAGGTATCTAGTCAGTGCTTATGTAGTGTGTAACGACAGAGGTTTGAAGCAGGGAGAAGACCTATCAGTGCTGAGAGGAAAATGGCACTCATGACTGCGTTTAAGGACCATGGTTACCTCCGTTAAATGTACTTACAGCTAATAGTGTATCTGGCGACAGAGAGGGGAAAACTGGGGCAGACACAGTTAAAACCCTCTTGACAGGAAATATATTTAACGCTTAGTAGTTACGTTAATTAAAAATAAAAAGCTAATGGATACAGAAGAAGGTCAAGCTCTATCGGTTAAGTTGTTAGAAGTACTGGTATAGAGTGCGGTGGGACAAGCTTTCCGTTACAATCCAAGTGCACACTGATTCAACCTGGATGGGGAAGAGAACGTACCACTGCTACAGAATAGCTGAGTATACAGATGCAACACCATTGCTTGTGTCATGAACTCCGGCCGTACACCTCTACAAAATGTCGGCAGGTCATCCACGAGTTACTGTCTTAAGCAACTAACCTGTCAGTCCCCACACGAAACAATAAGATGTCGATCGTACGGAACCTTGCGAATTTAATCAGGCATACAGGAGCACGCAGACATGCAGGAAACGAGTTCGCTTAGACGAAATAACACTAGGTTCGTTTTGTGAGTGGTGGCGGTGACCTCGTAGTCCGGGATCGCAGAGGGAATATGGGGTAGAGAACGCGTGCAAATTGCGCAGTAGCTACTCTCCGTGTTCCAACGTTGGCCAGCCTTTTTTGTCGATAGACGCATATAGTATTTGAGATTAGATCAAGCGAAGTGACGCAGTGGTAAACATTGGAATTTGCGTATGAAAGGATCTGGGTTGGCTTCACACTCCGTGCCATTCTCATTTCGGTTTTCTGTGGTTTCCCGAAATCAATCTAGGCTAATGCTAGGATGGTTCATTACTACAGTCCATGGATGATTCCGTCCCGTTCCTGCTTCAAAACCTGTTATGAAATTAAGTGCTTTGAAACGTTTGTACACTTCATCTGACCTATTTTTAATGCAGCTTTTTTTGTGAACTCGAGTTAACCAAAATATTTTATTTACATAAAAGGATGGGTCTGTTTAGAAATCAATGGTAAACAAACGCGTTCATCATTGTCTACCATGTAATTTTGACAATTCTGTTCGCGATCAGCGAGTCAGTGTTAGGACATGCATAGAAGACAAAAATCGGTCTACCTCATGTTGTGTCTACATCCGTGGTAACCACACACAAAAAACGCAATCTAAAACTGCCAGACAAAAGAATAAACAGACGCCGTGTATTTTAGAAACATCACATGTTAGAACAGCCACTCAACAGAAACACACAACTTAGAACCAACATTCGTTCGAAACACAGACAACCGAACAGTCACACCAGAGATGCACAGGTGTTATAACGGTCATATGAAATAATTACCGATGGTACAACTATCGTACGGCTGAAAAACGTGCTGTACTTTAGAACAACGCATGTTAGAATCTTCTTAAGACCAAAATGCAAACTGTAGAGCCATCATACAACAGAATCATACATGTTAAAACTATCGTACAAAAAAACCCTACAGTTTTTAAACACTTATGTTATAAACGTCGTGCAGCCGAAATGCACAATCTAGAACGCGCTTGCTACAGAACCACATGTGTCAGAACCACATTCTACAACGATCAAACAGCCGAACCGCAGATACCACACACTAGAAAGACTCATATATGAACTGTCGTACATTTTAATCACATAACACAGAATTGGTGTTACTTAGAACACCCTGTATTGTGTGGTTTTGTGGTGTGTGGTTCTAGTTCTTGTGTGTTTATAAGATCTGACATCACCCCATTCAGATCACACAAGACAAAACTGGTGTTACTTAGAACGAGGTGGCTTGTGTGGTTCTGGTATATGTGATTATAGTATATGTGTTTATAATGGCGCATTCCAAGTTACTGCACTGGGCACGCTCTCAGCCCATTGCACCCAGAAATCTTGAAAAGTGCAATTATTACTGGATCGTCCGAAACGAGTGCTTGTTTGTTGGCCATATTTGCATTCCAATTCCCGCACTGAACCTGGAGGAGACAGTGCGACAATAATTGCACTCAGCGCACACTCTTTCAGTGCAAAACACATTTGGAACATTGAAAATTATTGCACTCAGCGAGTGCGCTAGAGTTATGGATGGGCCAAACAGTTACGTAACGAATTCCATCGTTCCAGTTCCAAGTAGGTAACACGTTCCAGTAACATGTTTTATGGCAGGTTACTGCGAAACATTTCTCGTCTGTCCCGATGTTACGGGAAATAACGATTACGTTTTCCACTGTTCCAAAGCTTAGAGTTCCAAGAAATAACGTTTGCGCATGTGCACAGTTACAAGCCAGATGTTCCAAAAAATAACTTTTACGCATGCGCAGTGGTCAAGGATGGGTTGACGTGAAGCAATCCATGATGTTCCAAAAATAACTGTTTTAAACAATGGAACGTTTCACTCGTGTAACGTGCTACCAAATAGTAACGGTTTATTAGAACTATTACGCTGAGAAATGTCCGTATCTACTGGAGGTCTGGAACACGCGGCACTCGGCCAGTGCGCGCCGAGTGCAGTCCAGTGCAATAATTGTAATACGCCGTAAGTTCTAGCATCACGTCTATGAACGAGAGCACAGTGGGAAGAGAGTTGAGCCGTTGTCGCCCGCAGAGGCGGCGTCTTGCCGCCAGCTCAGGAATGTTCGGTTCGGTTTTTGGCGCCCCGGGCCCACGAGATGGTGAGCACGCCAGCCCCTGTTCTGTGGGAAAACGCTCCCGCCGCGACCGTCTCACGCACAACGGGACATTCCGTTTCGCTCTATTACGCCATCGTTCGTAGCGTCAACTGTTGCGACGTCCGCTTGACTTGCTGAGGTGTCTTGCAGCGTGTCCGAAATCCGCGCTTTTCTGACACAGTACGTTTGTCTACCAAAAGAACACACCAAGGATTGTTGCTTTCAAGAAGTAATGTATACATATGTTGTTCGCGTTTAATAGGGCATTTTTGGAAGCCCTGCCTAGAAACTACTTCTATTGTAACCTTCCACCATAAAGCCGTTCACTCTGTGCATTTATCTCATGTAAATAATACATTGCTAGTAACATAAGCGTGTTCCTAATATGCTGATACGCACTCTCGCGTACACTCCTGGTCATTAAAATTGCGGCACCAAAGGGACACATTTGAAGGACCCCACATTGGGGGAATGCGTAGATAAGGATAGGACAATTACGTGGTTAGTTGTTCAGCTGAAAGCGCAGCACGTGTTTCAATGGCGACACTGATGCGCGTAATATAAGTGGTGGTTGGGGAGCCACTGAAAGGTAGTGGCATTGTGTTTCACCGCCATTCGTGTGCACAGACAGAGTGAACATGCCGCATCGAAGAGCACGACAACCATACAGGCAGGTTTCCGCATCTGACCGCAGGAGAATCGTGACAAACCGGTATTGCGAATTATCCTATTACGGAACCGATTCTCGCGTTGGAAGAAATGCAATGACAGTGAAGCAGATTTGCGATCAGCGTGTAAAGGAGGGACGGGCTGAGTGACGTACAGAAAGCCAACGGCCCCGTCGCGCAAACGAGCTCGAGAACAGACATCTGGTGCTCATGGCAATTATGCATTGTACAGCCATATCAAACACCATAGCTCAGGAGTTCAGGCATGTGGCACATCGATATGTGTCCGCACACATGGTTCGTCGCCGTCTACAGTATCAGGGCATCTTGTCTAGGGCCTGCTGCTCACCACCGGTGCATGCCATGTATTGGTGCATAGAAAGTCGGCCTGGAGGGACGAATGGCATGCCATCGTCTTCTCCGATGAATCCCGCTTCTGCTTGCAGCACCTCGATGGTCACATCCATGATGCAAAAGGGGCGAAGCTGAGCCTTAAAGGTAGGTTTACGGTCAATTTCGTGTACGTAAGAAACGTCTGCATAGAACGTTTACTATAGTCTATTCTCGGTTTCTTCACACTTTTTGAATCAAACTTTTAAAAAATCACCCAATGTATGACGTGTTTAGTAATTTCCTAAATATGCTATACATCAAAAAAAGTTTTATACCTCTGTTAACATAAAATGATTTTATTTTTCGTTAAATTTAAGTTTTCCCTATATTTTATGTATAAATTATATTTCATTTATAATAAATATGTATAAAAGCAGTAAAAAAACATTTGTGTTGGGAGCGCCTAGTAAGAAATAGTTCTCATGCAAAACATTATTACAAGAGAGTGCGCACGAATTCGGTGTGTTGTCTTTATATGCAATTTTCCAGATCTAGTTTAGCTTATTTTGCACGAGGCGGAGGAATATCCCGAAAGTAGATCTTTATCAGGGCTTCAGAAAGTGTGAATTAACCGTGAACGGATGATAGACGTTTTTAAAATCTGAAACCGTCGTTAATAATTGAGTTCGCCAGACGGGGGTGGTGATTTGCGAGAGTGCAGGTGGCGGTTGTGGACGGTTGCGACAGGAAACCGGCCGTGCAAGAAGGGTTGTAGAGGAGGTGCAGCGGAGCAGCACCTGCGCGCCCACCGCGGTATGACGGGACGACCCCTCGGGGACGTCTTCAGCAGCAGGTGCGGCAGCCCTCGAGCGTGGCCGAGGTGAAAATCTGGCGTGAGTGCGTGGCGTGCGTCTCGGCCGGAAACAAGTCACGCCTCGGCAAATCTCCCCGGGACACGCACCCGCGCCGGCTCTCGCCCGCCGAGTATCACAGTGGCACACGTCTCCTCGAGCTGTGCTTTACGACTCGTCTTTTTCTACTCACGCTAGGACGTGCTTTCTAATGGGATAGTTTGGCGTAGTTAACATTTCCCACCCCTAGGTGCACAGTGTTCCAAAAAGGACACTTTTAAATAAAATATTCATCTACGTGAATGATAAAATAGAAATATTTTACATAGTTACTAAGTTATTTTATATTTGATTTACGATTATTGCAATCATTTTGTTTTAAAACTTAGAAAATAGAGAAAATACAGTACACATGCGACACTAGCGCTTACCTATTGGCGAAATTTTTTTGTTTGAAAAACTTTTAACATTGATCTTCCCAACTTGAGTAGAAGCAACCTTAGTTTACGACTCGACAGTGAAGACTTAAGAATTGCACGCACGACCCGATTAGAATGGACAGTTCACGATTACTTCAAACTTTCCTGTAGTCCTGTTAAAGTTCTACTTCCAGGATATTCCTCCGACTCACGTAAACACTGCTTAACCAGTATATAGTCCGTTCGCGGTTTCTTCACACTTGTTGAATCAAACCTTTGTAAAAACATCCCTTATATGATGTGTTTGGTTGCTTCCTAAAAATGTTATGTATCACGAGCGTGTTATACTTGTTTTAACATGAAAGTAACTTATTTTTGGTTGAATTGAATTTAACTTACATATCATAAATGTAAATTATAATATTTCACTTATAATTTATATGGGTAAAAGTAGAGAGAAAATATGTGTGTTAGTAATGCCTAGTAAGAAATTGTTCTTGTGCAAAACATTATTACACTGACCGCTTACGAATGCGGTACGTTGGCCCTCTGGTGCAATTTTCTAAGCTTTGTTTGCATGAGGCGTAGGAATATCCGGGAAGAAGAACTTAAGCAGGGTTTCAGAAAGTTAGAAGTAACTGAGACTGCACTATATCAAATTACACCAAAGCGGCAACGAACCGGATTCGTGCGCACTCAATGTAATATTGCATTCCATAAGAACTATATTTTCTAGTAATTACCAACACACCTATTTTCTCTCTGTATTTGTTTACATTAATTATGAATGAATTATTATAATTTATAGATATAATATAAGTAAAAGTTTAATTCAACTAAAAATAAGGCACGTTTATGTCAACACATGTATACAAATCTTGTATTACGTGACGTATTTAGAAAACAACCCAGCACGTCATATATTTCAAAGGTTTGATTCAAAACGTGTGAAGAAATCGCGAATAGACTCTACATGGCAAACGATTGATCTAGCAACTAAGTATAGCCAGTCAATATCGTAGGGAACAAAAGCAGCAAATATAGCCTGGAAAAATGGACATTGGTGAAGGTTATTAGCATACCTATATTTCATTATTTATGAAAAAGGTTTAATTAAAGCGAATTTAAAAGCTATTCCAATAACTAAAACATGAGGAACAGTTATTAAAATACACGAGAACACTGTCGCCTGACTTAATTAAGTTAGATACGATTTCAAGGTACAACATAGCCTAAACCAAAGATGTAAATACAGTTTCCCGGCAACAACCGTCGCTGTGCTCTGATTGGCTACTTCGTCTTGACTTGCGCGTAAGAAATAAAATATCACCATATCGTAAGTCGAGCCAAGAATGTGCATGACGCAAACGTGGTGCATTGTCCCGTTGGTGCAATTTTCTAGACTTGGTTAAGCTTTGTTTGTATGAGGTGAAGGAATAACCTGAAATTGGAATTTTAGCAGTCATATTTTTGATCTAAGCAGATAGGGCTGATTGCTTCTCACCTCAATGGACAATCATTAACTTATATTATTTTCCAGTGTTTGAACTTGAGTGTTTGTATGACATTGTATATATGTTCACATTTATGTTCTACAAAGATGATATGGATGAATTCACAAATAAATAACGCACAAGGACTCAAAAAAACATAAATAATTATAATATTTGTCAGTTTCAGTGAAAATCACAGCAAATAAAGATAAATATGTATGCCACATGAAATTTGTTAGAAATAACAAGAAATAGATGTTCTGTTCTGCTAAAGGAAATACTGGAGTTTTACGCAAACGCTAGGTAATCTAATGGTTACGAGGGAGGGCTTCATTACATAATAGACATTCGAACCAAAGATCGCGGCAAGTATTTGCATTTGCAGGCCACTCGCAAGCTGCTAGTGTGTTACCTCGTGCATATCTATTGATGACAAATGTAGGCAGGTGCCTCTGTATATGAAATGGTATGCCCTCGAATCAGATGACGAAATGATTTTACGTATATTTTCCTTACGAAAGCAACACATATCTTGGGCAACTCGTAAACGCTGCTTGCAGTAATTCTATTTTCCTTAGTGCTTTTCTATCCCAGCTCCGGTCAAACTCCGGTGTCATTTCTCCTAGTTGGCTTCTGCGGATAAGAAAGCATCGACTCTTTTATTATTATTATTATTGCTGCGTATGGTATATGTTATTTAGAGTTCACTTGTAAAACCGAAGGCAGCTATTATAACTGCTACATATAAAAACTAACTTAATATTTGCGAAACTTGTATGGGCAACTTTGTAGCACTGTTGTTGCATCGGTAGGTCACAGACTGTGGGCCTCTATGAGAAAGAACTGCATGACAGTTTAGCACCTTGTGCGTAGAGGCGACTGAGGAGTTTGATTGTCTTGAAGTTTTTACCCGTAGCGTCACAGTGATTTTATCTTCAAGTAGCGAAATATTGCCAGGTTTGGTTGGTTCACGATTAAATGAAAATTTAGTTACGTTTTCTTTTCAGCTTCCTGCATATCCTTCCATTGCACGTAAATTTTGGAACTGTAATAAGCCTAATGGTCAGCATTCTCATGATAAACAACTACAACAAATATCTACTGTGTGTTATTATTCCAACAATTACTGCCATTGTAAGCAGTTGTGTCTATTCTAATTTTTAAGAACTATGGAATATTTCTATGTAAATCTTTTTTCAGAACAGAAATATAAGCTATATGTTGTTGCCAATTTAAACATTTGGTTACTTAAACATAAATGTTGTCGTTGAATAGTGTCAAAGTCAGCAAAAAATCGCTATAGGTGGTCGTCCGCTTACGATATTTTTCCTTCTGTAAAACAGTGTACAATGCTGTGTTTTGTCTGGACGGATTGTTGTATTAAAACTATATAGTCAGCGCTTAAAATTGAGGAAACAAGGGCCGGGCTCAATCCACGGCCGGGTTACTCCCGGATTTCCGCAAGTGGGAAACGTGCCGGACGAAACCGTTGGTCGGCTGGCTTTCTCGAGAAACGCTCGTTTCCCCCGTCCTTTCGTTTCGACGCTCCGCGTTTCACCCTCATCGGCTCTTCTAAGACCTCGTTAAGAGCCGCACAAATCTCTCAACTCAACTCTGAGGAAGCAGAAGACACGCGAAGCTTGTTTTTGTTGTTATCGCCGTCGCAATGGTTCCTTACAGGACGTGACCTTGAGACGATTACAATTTTTTACTTGGGAGGCTTTTTAACATACGTTAAAAAAAACGCAGCTCCTGTGACCACCAACTTTAAAACATTAAAATAAAATTTTAAAACGATGTTGATATGGTAAACNTCTGAGAAAAACGTGTATTTCAGACACACTGCAATGCTGTTCACTCATTAGGTAGGCGGGCGCCTTAAGAGCCGCACAAATCTCTCAACTCAACTCTGAGGAAGCAGAACACACGCGAAGCTTGTTTTTGTTGTTATCACCGTCGCAATGGTTCCTTACCGGACGTGACCTTGAGACGATTACAATTTTTTACTTGGGAGGCTTTTTAACATACGTTAAAAAAAACGCAGCTCCTGTGACCACCAACTTTAAAACATTAAAATAAAATTTTAAAACGATGTTGATATGGTAAACGGTATTTCCGAAATCACTGCCAAATATCTATCATTGAATTTTAATGTTTACGGTACAGTATCTACAGTTGGAGGCTATTTTCTGTGCAGAGGTTGTATTTGGAAGCGTTGTCTCAAAGCTTTTCACAAAAATCATACATTTATTGAATTCAATTACTTGAGTTCAATTTATTGAACTAAAAAGTTACTTTATTTTCTCTCAGCGAATTGTATTCAATAAGCTTTCAAGGCTCCGCATTAAAATTTATCACAAACATTTTAATGATACAAGTTTAAAGAAATACAAAAGTAAATATTTATATGCATCTACTACTCATGCATGACACAGAAATAATTGGCGAAACCCCAAAAAAATATTCTTCATTTTACTATACATTTTCTTTTTGAAAAATATGCATCCCTATTTTGTAACAACTTTAAATGTGTGCACACAAATAACATTATTATGAGATTACATTCCAATAAAACTGTCAGAAATTATGTTATACGCGAATGAAACTATAAATCCAAGAAAATATGGAACATATTCTAAACGAAAATATTTAAGGAAAATAAGACATTCAAGAAATTGAAAAAGAAAATGGCCGTTATCATGACGTTTATATGACGTTATACAGAATTCAATAAAAATAAAGGTTAATTAAAAAAAATTGTGTTAAAGAGCTTTTAGTCACCGGCCATTAGAGGAAAGTTGTTTCACGAGAAGCGGACAGTTGTGTTGAATGAAGTGGTGAGGCGGTGTGTTGCGTCGCTGTTGCGCGGAGTCAGCGGTGGAGTCCAAGGAAGCATGGTTCCTCCCGGGGCTGGATGTGCAGAGGTTGTGTGTGGGGCCGGCCCAGATTGTGAGCGTTGTTTCACCAGGTGCAGATGTTCCCCGGGGACGGTGGAGACACCTGCGCGCGCAGATAAGGCGGCCCCGCAGGTGTGTGTGCGCCGAGGGGAACCACGGCAAGGACTCCCTCGCCCGCTCATCACGCGCCGCGGCCAGGCACTATGCTTCGCCGACGGCGACGGCAACCAACCGACCTTCCTTCCTTCCTTCCTTCGCTTGTGACTACAGCAAGACGCCGATCGCCTTCAGCGGACATGTTCCCCCCTGCTACGGTCGGCCAACTCACCCAAACTGGAGCACCATCAACAGCCTTGCCAAAATTCTCCTGTCTGCGTATCCTACCACACGTGCGCGTGCAATTAAACATTGCTACGTCTAGTTTCTATGCATCTATAAAGTAACATTCTAAAATCTTTACGAACCAACTTTCGTATCCAGGCACCAACTGAAAGCATGCAAACACTTTTCATAATGATTAACTTACTGCAGTTCCAGACAGGTCATTTCTTTTTTTCTGAGGTTGATTTCAAAAGTAGCTATTATGTTAACCGCATAACAGCTATAACCGAAATAGGTTCTGGTCTGGACTTTGCGAGCGAATCTCATCAGCAGCTGCAGACGAGAGTTGGAGAATGACGTCCTCAACACTACACACTAATTAATACTCCCGAGGCTCAGAACACCTACTAAAGGCAAAATACATCCAGCCAACATCACTAGAGAACAGCGAAAAAAATATAAATAAATAAAGAAATGACCAACTTACTATCTGACCCAGTCAGCCAACCCCATCAGAAAACTAAAATTAATATCAAGATTCTCATAACTTGGCCATTCATTCCCGGAAGGAACCAGGAAACAGTTTTTTGGTAAGTATGCCAAAAACCCATATTTAATGACTTACCAAAGATTCACAAACATGATAACCCTCCGCCTTATTGTCAGTGCTACTGGTTCACTAACATGTCATTTAGCCGATACCTTATCAATGTTCTGACTCCGATTCTGCCGCGCCCGAGCAGCATATACCGTATAGAATTCAGTTCACTTTGTCGACATCTTAGAACAGCTCTTCACGTATAAATAAAATATCCTGATCAGTTTCGATGCGATCTCATTATTTGCCACAGTTCCACCTTCAGAGGTCCCCAAATCCTTCAAGGTCACCTTGGGCAACACCCAACAAGACAGCAAAAAGTCAAGTGGGTAGAACACTGCTTCGCCTCCACATTCTTCTTCTCACACGAACAATTTCAACCTCCATATTTAGGGCACACCAGTATGAAAATCGATACCTCCTTGTAGCTTCACTAAGTGTTGTGAGGTCATTCCGATTTAAAAATAACAGTCTCGCACTATAGCTGAAGCTCTTGTGGAACATGTCTTTTCAAAGTTTGGAGTGCCATTCGATCCCCATTCGAACCAAGGACGATATTTCGAGGCAACACTGTTCTATGAAGTCGTATATATTTTGGGCATGAAGAAGACTCGGTCTACAAAACATCACCCTCTATACCGAAAGGGATGGCGAAGAGGTTTAGCCGCACCCTTGAGCAGTGCCTGTCGACCGTCGTGGCAGGGAGGCCAGAAAACTGATACAAAAGTTGCACTTATTTCTTCTTGGTTATAATTCATTGGTCCACGAGGCAACCAGGGTGATACCATCGAAGATGCTATTTGTAAAACAGAGACCGGTTTTTCGGAGGGTCGCTGGGGGGAGAAGATTCTGCTGGTCCAGTGAACTCCAGGGATCTACGTAGCGGATTGAACGGCATACATGATTTCGCTTTGTACCGTTTAAGACATTTTAAATAACTTCCCCTATTTTTCATGTTTAGTGTTTAACAAATTCATTATATTAGTTTAATTTCAATTGGGGATATTTTTATTTCATTTTGATTTGATTGATTTTGAGAGAGATAATTATCTCCGTGAATTTCATTCATTTTAACTTATTGAGGGCCTTCTTACATTCACGTTTTCTCTGGCCTCTCAGCCTCACGAAATATGCTTCAGCCAAGTTGTCAAAGCATTTCCGGGCAGTTAAACTGCACATGCAGTTTCTTACAGTGTTTTTAAACACCTAATGTATTTTTCGTGTTGCCTTCGCATCCGGCTACAGGTTTTTTTTTTGTTGCAGTGTCCTTCAAGTAGTCTTTTTTTACGCTGATGCCACACGTGAAAAGCATCGAAAGCTGCCATTTGGGTAAGCTTATGCCATCTAGTGGCAATTCCTGAAGCTTAGCAACTGCCTTTACGAGCGCTCACTGCGCATCGACTGGCATTTTTCATCCCACTGACTCGCTGTGGTGAACATTTCACTTGACATGCAATTCAAGGCTGCACTTGTGATCAAGATGTAGTTTCGGGGATTTCATTTTTACTTCTCATCATGTAGTTTAGATGTGCAACAATGTAGTTTAGTGCTCGTATGATATGTTAGTGTAGTTTTCAACTTACATTATTGGGTAAGTGTTGTTTTACTGTTTTCTTGATCCAGTTTCANGTATGATACGTTAGTGTAGTTTTCAACTTACATTATTGGGTAAGTGTTGTTTTACTGTTTTCTTGATCCAGTTTCATGGAAACTATGATTTTTGTATTAATCCGTGTCCGACCTTTACAGAGGTTGCAGCATCACCGATCGCTGTTTCAGAGCTTTGCAGTCCCATTCGCTGTATCACTGTTATCTGAGTACCAGTCCGTACCGACCGGTAGTATGGGAAGACTGCAGCTTCACAGTCTAATGTGGTAGCTGTGATGGGGTACTCGTGACTCCCATCACGTTCGCCGAAGAACATCCATGGTGCTTTCTGCTTTCGTTTCTCTGCAGGCCATCTATACCTCATTTTCATTTTGATTGAACCAACAGTTTGTGAACTTCCACAGTTTGTGAACTTCCCACAGTCTGTGAATTTCTTACAGTTTGTGAACTTTCCTGTATTTACCTCAGCGATACAGGTCTGTTTGGCAACGTGATAACGAGCCTTAGCGTCACCTCTTTGCTCAACAATCCTTCCTCCTCAAACACACTCGGAACTTTGGAATTAACTGGGTTTACCATCATGCACCTGCATTATCTGTTGTTTGACGTGAGGTGCGAGCATGAGTTTACACAATGTTTACTCGTCCTCGTTTCTTTGTCTTCCTCTCTCTCTCTCTCGCTCTTTCTGTTTGCTGCGAAATAGTTCAGCTTTCACCTGCTTGCTTCTCTTTATCTTATCGCAAGGAGAACCCTCCCGAGCAAAGCGAAGCAGGTGTTTCTAATGTGCGCGGCGTAACGGCGCACTCACGTTGACATATTTTCCTGCTAATAATGCCGCGTGTCAGCGACTGCCAGAGGAGGCCGGTGGTAAGGTTGCTTCTACCAAGATTGGGACATACACTAAAGATGAGGTAAACCGCTTATTCGTCTTCTGCGCATGTACCCAACATTGACCTACCCCAAAGGAACACAATTTCCGAAGTCACATGGTCAACACTGATGAACGCCTTTGTTTATATCTTAATTTTTAAATGACAAGCACTATTATATGAATAAAATAANCATGGTCAACACTGATGAACGCCTTTGTTTATATCTTAATTTTTAAATGACAAGCACTATTATATGAATAAAATAATTTTATCAATTTGAATTTAATCAAATTGCATTACAACCTGGTTAGAGGAAGTATACATGCATCTCAAATCATTTGTTTACAAATAAGTTTTCTAACCTAAATTCCAAAGCATGCCGTTTTCGCTAGACGTGTTGGCACAAAATCAGTTGAGTGTTGGAACACGGAGATTGGTGTTTGCGCAGCCAGCGAGATCGGTCTACCTCATCTTTAGTCTATGGGTTGGGAAGATCAATGTTAAAAGATAGACAACCAAAACTTTTCGCCACTAGGTAAGTGCTAGTGTTGCATGTGTACCAGATTTTTCTCTATTTTCAACGTTAAAAATCATAGTATTGCAATAAAAATAAATTAAACTTAAAATAACATCGTAACTAAGCAAACATTTTCTCTTTTATTATTCACGTAGATTAAAATTTTATTTAAAATGACCTCTTTGGAACATTGCGCACCTAGCGGCGGAAATTTTCCTTATGCCAAACTATCCCACAAGAAAACTCGTTTTGTTCCTAACCTGAGTAGAATTAACCCTTGCCTGTGGCAATACGGAAAAAAATGTCTGGAATTTCAAAACCTCTGCGGCTGTATGTTCATTCATTTCCAAGGGGGCAGCAAAGATAAACTTGTCGGTGACGAAGTCAGAGCCATTGGTTAGAAAGTAGGTTGACAACACGACCGCGGCAGAAAATTGCCATGGCGAAATTTTGTTATTTTTAATGCAAAACTTTGCAATTTTAATTATTAACTGCGGCTTTAGTGTTTTTTAAAATTAACATATTCTCCGCGCATTCAAGAGTACGTGCGTTTGAAACTTAAAAAATTTTCTGGTTTCGTTTCGGTGTAAAAACGCGTCGTCAAGTAATCAGTGTTATGCAATATGGCGGTCGCAGCGGGTCGGGTTGAAGTGCCGAAATACAAGAAAATAAACAGAAGTACATATCACTTATTAATGGTGGATGTAGAGAACTCGCTTCATTATAAATGCGTAACTAACTTAAACATAGTTTTTTATAATGTGATTTTGACAGCTGATTGCTTATGAAGTGCCTGTTCGTGGCTGCCAACACAATTAAAGTTGAGTTCACAATTGAAAGCATAACAGTAACTGTAAAGCATAGGTCGTGGGCGTAAGAATTGGCCGTTGTAATTTCTGACCTGTTGATTCATAACTGCGCATAACAAAGAGCTCTTATACATGAGAAATCCTGACATAGTGCATGAAGGAAATTGTTGCATTTAACTTCCTATGCAGACGCCTTAGGCAACAGCCCATCACAGGAGAGTAGAACATTTTCGACGAAGTGGTTTATTTAGCTGTAAATATGGAGGTNGCCTTAGGCAACAGCCCATCACAGGAGAGTAGAACATTTTCGACGAAGTGGTTTATTTAGCTGTAAATATGGAGGTACCTAGTTATGCTGCGGAAACGTTACAAATTTCGCAAGATATACGAGTAAGTTTAGAGGTAAGTACAGGTGACAGTTTACTAGCAGACATTTTTATAAAAGTAATCCAACTCTTTACGATCGCAGAAGCAAAGATTTTAAAGACAAAAAACATGCCGACTTCTCTTTAAATCACCGTTAATTTTCGACGTATCACACTAAATATGTTACTAAACTCCACATTTGTCTGTGACGACAACCAGAATATGAAAACATGATTTACCAACACTGCCAACTGACGTCAGACAGGTCACAAAATGTTATTGGCTTAAAATAATACATACAAAATATCTCTCATATGCCCCCGGAGGCTGGAATGTTACGAGACTGGATTCAATTGTGAATACATTTCGCACGAGGTGTCTGGTCGTGTGTAATGTTCTGTTGTGTCCTATGCTTTGTGCTATGTTTTTTTGCTTGTGAACCTACATCGAGGGGGATTGATACGTTAAATCTTGGATTTAGTAGTTTTCTAGCTATGCTGTCTGTTTCAGAGGTTGACTCAAACTTATTGGCGCGACAGAGCGCAGATAGTATATTTTCAAACGTTCTAAACTTCTTGCAACACAACTGCCTTCACTACTTTCTAGTAAGTAACAGCTGAGAATAAAAATGTGATTATCTCATGCGAACAACTACAGAGGCGATAACAAGTAGAAAAACCATATATAAAGGTATCGGGAAGTATGCCGAGTTATGCCTATACGCCGGATAATTTTTTTTTTTGTACTTTTACAAGAAAATTCCATGGAAACCCAGTTGCCAAGAAAATCCTTTGCAGAGCTACAAACGGTTTTCTTGTAAGAACTGCGAAACATATATTTGTAATAACTTATTAAAAATGATAGGCTTGTATTGCGTTATTGAGAAGTAGGCATAAAACTATTTTTTTTTACTTCCAGAAAACAAATGCGATGTGTTAATAACAGAGAATAGAAAAACAAAAATATTTCAAAATATGATTCTCTATAAAAAAAAAGTTACACCTGGCCAGTACAGGGATCACAACACACCTCCCGTGTATAATTATCCTACATATTGAACGACAAGACCAACTTGACTTACCAATTGGATAACAATTTTTGTACTTAATATAGCAGCAGTAAATACCTAGAAAATAATAATGAAGTTGTTCGGTTATGAAAAAGCATTTCATTTTAATAGTTCTGTGTGGTTATGAAACCTTATCAGTATCAGTTAATAAGTAATAGCGTCACGTGTTTTTTTTTTTTACATCGTAGTCGTGTTATTGTGATTATTTTAGTTGTTTTAAGTGTTTTACGTTATTAAAACGTGCAATATATTTCGTTCACATGCAACTACACTTTGCATCACTTCTAGTTTTTGCACAAACAGCTATATACGGTTTTACTTTGTCGAGTGCACGCCATTTTGCTCGAGCTCGNGCCTTAGGCAACAGCCCATCACAGGAGAGTAGAACATTTTCGACGAAGTGGTTTATTTAGCTGTAAATATGGAGGAACCTAGTAATGCTGCGGAAACGTTACAAATTTCGCAAGATATACGAGTATATTTAGAGGTAAGTACAGGTGACAGTTTACTAGCAGACATTTTTATAAAAGTAATCCAACTCTTTACAATCGCAGAAGCAAAGATTTTAAAGACAAAAAACATGCCGACTTCTCTTTAAATCACCGTTAATTTTCGACGTATCACACTAAATATGTTACTAAACTCCACATTTGTCTGTGACGACAACCAGAATATGAAAACATGATTTACCAACACTGCCAACTGACGTCATACAGGTCACAAAATGTTATTGGCTTAAAATAATACATAAAAAATATCTCTCATATGCCCCCGGAGGCTGGAATGTTACGAGACTGGATTCAATTGTGAATACATTTCGCACGAGGTGTCTGGTCGTGTGTAATGTTCTGTTGTGTCCTATGCTTTGTGCTATGTTTTTTTGCTTGTGAACCTACATCGAGGGGGATTGATACGTTAAATCTTGGATTTAGTAGTTTTCTAGCTATGCTGTCTGTTTCAGAGGTTGACTCAAACTTATTGGCGCGACAGAGCGCAGATAGTATATTTTCAAACGTTCTAAACTTCTTGCAACACAACTGCCTTCACTACTTTCTAGTAAGTAACAGCTGAGAATAAAAATGTGATTATCTCATGCGAACAACTACAGAGGCGATAACAAGTAGAAAAACCATATATAAAGGTATCGGGAAGTATGCCAAGTTATGCCTATACGCCGGATAATTTTTTTTTTTGTACTTTTACAAGAAAATTCCATGGAAACCCAGTTGCCAAGAAAATCCTTTGCAGAGCTACAAACGGTTTTCTTGTAAGAACTGCGAAACATATATTTGTAATAACTTATTAAAAATGATAGGCTTGTATTGCGTTATTGAGAAGTAGGCATAAAACTATTTTTTTTTTACTTCCAGAAAACAAATGCGATGTGTTAATAACAGAGAATAGAAAAACAAAAATATCTCAAAATATGATTCTCTATAAAAAAAAGTTACACCTTGCCATTACAGGGATCACAACACACCTCCCGTGTATCATTATCCCACATATTGAACGACAAGACCAGCTTGACTTACCAATTGGATAACAATTTTTGTACTTAATATAGCAGCAGTAAATACCAAGAAAATAATAATGAAGTTGTTCGGTTATGAAAAAGCATTTCATTTTAATAGTTCTGTGTGGTTATGAAACCTTATCAGTATCAGTTAATAAGTAATAGCGTCACGTGTTTTTTTTTTTTACATCGTAGTCGTGTTATTGTGATTATTTTAGTTGTTTTAAGTGTTTTACGTTATTAAAACGTGCAATATATTTCTTTCACATGCAACTACACTTTACATCACTTCTAGTTTTTGCACAAACAGCTATATACGGTTTTACTTTGTCGAGTGCACGCCATTTTGCTCGAGCTCGNCATCACTTCTAGTTTTTGCACAAACAGCTATATACGGTTTTACTTTGTCGAGTGCACGCCATTTTGCTCGAGCTCGCGAATACAGCTCAGTATAGTACAAACATTTTTTTGACGTCTATTTCAAACATGGCTCTTCTAGTTTTACAAACAAGTAATTTTAAAATAAAATTTCTTTACTGTTATAAAATTAGTAAATTTACAAATAATTTCTCAGTAAAAATTACAAAAAAAAATTTTTGTGTGTTTTTTGTCGGAACGCAAAATGTAAAACAAATTCTCTACTGGTAGATTTCGGAGCAAAAGACATAAATCCAAGATAGAGGGAACCAATCCCCTTTAACGGCCCAGCCTAACAATCCTACAGCCGCAAACTTTAAATGGGGCCTCAATGTTAAACGAAATTCCTTCCAATAGCATCAATTTTAAAGATAACTGTTTCAAACAAAAAGTATCCTACGTGAAATTTCTTAAGTAATGTTGCTATATTACGATATCTTGCCAATTGTTTTGTTTAATATATTTTTCTAAAATGTAGTATTGAAATTTACATATAAAAAGACGAAAAAAATATTTTTTGAAAGAATTATAATACTATACAGCAATATTCTCTCAGAAAGTCACGTCAAAATGACGTAGCTTGAAATAGTCATCTTTAAAATTGACGCAATGAGAAGTAATCTCGTTTAAGAGGCTGTCTCATCTCTTATACAGAAATTATTCGTTTTATTGTCATGGCATAAGAGTTAGTGTCATTACTGAAAACGATTCATTGTAGAAGTATTACATTTCATGGTTCTGTGCAAATTCTTGTACCTGATTGTTAATCGGTGTTCCCTGGTTGTCATTAAAAGGCGAGAATGGAATAATATTTCATTATTTGTATTAGGTTATTTGTTGCGTAAATTTGCGTCAGTAGTTCATATATAATGTCAGTAATGATGGGTAAGTAAACTAGCTAAGCTTCTATTGTCACATTTTTCNTTGCGTCAGTAGTTCATATATAATGTCAGTAATGATGGGTAAGTAAACTAGCTAAGCTTCTATTGTCACATTTTTTAATATATCCTCCTAAATTTAAATTAGGGAAGAAATAAATAAATAAAAATTAATATGGTGGGTGACACGCACTCTTAACATTGATTCCCCATTTGATATTCGTGGCTCTCGGATTGTTAGGTAGGGCCGTTATTACCTGCCAAGTGCGTGGAGAGGCGGAGGAATACAAGCTGCCACCTGGGGATGGATGGAGTATATAGCCGATGTGCTCGAGCGTGCAAAATCCTTGGAACAGTGTAGTGATGAGCTAAACAGTTAAATTCTTGTATCAGTTATAACGGTTACAGTTACTTATAAGTAACCAGTTATTTAAGCATTTAAATTTTAACTCTTACGTGTTATATAAAAATGAGACACAACATTTAATGCTTGATGTCCAAAACATTTCACAGGCATCAGGCAACGTTTATTTATTGTTANTAAAAATGAGACACAACATTTAATGCTTGATGTCCAAAACATTTCACAGGCATCAGGCAACGTTTATTTATTGTTAAAAAGGTGTTTTGCAAATAAGTTGTGTTGATTTTGCTTACAGAGAAAGAAAACTTAAATATCAAAACACTTTCATTAACCGTATAAGATACAAGGTTTTCTCTTAAATATAGATTTCATACTTTTCGGCTATTGCCAAATAGCTTGTCAAAAAGGGAACAGTTGCAATGTTATGGGTTATAATTCGAATGACAAGATAAGCTGATGATACTCATATTTGTGTTATGGACGTTAAACAATGCAGACGTCAATAGATACATTATCACCATCTACTTCACAGACGTTTAACTAGTACTGAATACTTACATTCTACATACGATACGTAGCGCTAATATAGGGAACGTAATAGTTAAATGGTAACCGTTAAACTGATTATTTGGAACTGTGCCGTAACAGATAAATTCATTGAACGGTTAAATATAACGATTACGTCAGATAACGCTCATCGCTAGAACAGTGACGTTCACAGCAAAGGGGAGACGCCTGCTCTTATGGCGGTGCCACTCTTATAGCGGGCGTGGAGAAACAGCAGGTAAGTTTCGGAATGTTTCAGGATCTCCCGTGAAGGAAATACCCGCTAGGAAGTCGCAGCTTCAGACCCGCTTCGCAAACCGAATAGCGATGGGATGTTTGTGCAGTTTCTCGCATGAAAAGGAAATAAGGGGAAAAAAATTAACTCAATAAAAATTTTTCATATTTTGAAATACTCAGGACTTCTAACTACAAGTCTTTCAGAAATTTTGTTTTTTATTCATTTCAGTATTTATTACGCCCGTTCGTTCTATCTGCATCAGTGCAGAACACGGCTTTCTACAAAATAATAAAAGAGTATGAGCCTAATTTATCATGAGCAAAATGGTTGCAGTGTTTGAAAACATTAACTTGTTACTGAAGGGGATATCGGTCAAGAAGGTTTCTATTTTTCAGCTAGATTATTCACTTTGTTGTTACCTTACATGATATTTGCGCTGTGTTTTGCCCGAACCCCAACAGTCTTTGCTCCCACTAGTGTATACTGCATAGGCTATATCAAAGAAATAATGTTTCGTATAAATAATGCGGCATCTTGCGTTTTCATTGTTTTCCTGCGAAAATGTTTTAATGTGAGGACCGCTTCAATTTCTACATGGCCTACGACTGCTGAGTCCAGTCGAAGTTAAAAATAATATAATTATTTTTAATATCAATGTATTAATTATTTTAACCATCGCTATGTATATGATTCGTGTTATTCTGCCATTAGCATATTATATAACAATAAGAGCTAATTTATTTTCGACGCAGGTTAAATAAGAAATTTTACGGATACATGCTACCAAGAGTTGTAAAGAGGAGACAAGCACTTTAATGAAGTAATTTCTCATTACTGATTCAAGTTTCAGGCGTTCATTGATCCTGCTATGTTACAGAGGAAAAAAATCTACAGGATCGCAGGCCTTTAATGGCAGTACGAAAATGACAGGAGGGAAGGCTAGAAATGGCTAGGTAGACTCGAGATACATTAGCATTCGGTTCTCATTTTACACGCACGCACGGCTAAGACGCTTGGCCAGCGCAGGATGACGCCAGTTTCCCATGCCTCATAAATAATGGATGCGGTGTTCTCGACCGCATCCCATTCGCTAATTATGTATCGCCTATTCTCCGGTAGACTCGCATTATTCTGACGACGCTGAATAATTACCCGGTGCTGGTCCAGTTGGTTGTGCCGGAGGCAAGCAGAGCCACCCAGGTGTCCGCAAGCCTAGAGGAGAATCACACGACGCGAAGGAATTTTCATTCAGGCGAATCTGCTGTGAAAAATTTATAAAGATCAGTTATGGAATACGTTTCCAGTTCTGGCTTCAGAATGTTCTGTAAGCTTATTGTAATTCTGACTGCCGAAGGAGCAGTGCATATACGGGATCAATCACCTGAGACTTGCACCGCAGATATCTCGCAAATGAAAGGTGCTATTGATGTGCTGTTTTCACAGAATTGAAGTTTAGACAAGGGCTCATAATTGAAGCCCAGACACAGAATTTAATACTTATTAGAATGTGTATTTAGTGAACAAAGTTACATTTTTTTTTNTCATAATTGAAGCCCAGACACAGAATTTAATACTTATTAGAATGTGTATTTAGTGAACAAAGTTACATTTTTTTTTCAAATTGATCAATTGCTATTCGCATCAAGAAAAAAAACTAGGGGAAATTAGAATGTCAATTGTTTTTTTTTTTGCATGGTTCTAGTGCGCGTGGTTTACGTGCTATCGTAATATGACAATATTAAATACATACAGTTGTCTGCTCCATTTAACTGCTAAGTTACTAGGCTACGATGTTCGTATGTGTGTTAAGATTTTGTTTCCTTTACACAGATAGCACTGGGACCTCATTGTCAGTACTTTGTGATAGCTCATACTGACTAGACGTCGGACCTGCTGGAAGATGGTATTTNCATAATTGAAGCCCAGACACAGAATTTAATACTTATTAGAATGTGTATTTAGTGAACAAAGTTACATTTTTTTTTTCAAATTGATAAATTGCTATTCGCATCAAGAAAAAAAACTAGGGAAAATTAGAATGTCAATTGTTTTTTTTTGCATGGTTCTAGTGCGCGTGGTTTACGTGCTATCGTAATATGACAATATTAAATACATACAGTTGTCTGCTCCATTTAACTGCTAAGTTAGTAGGCTACGATGTTCGTATGTGTGTTAAGATTCTGTTTCCTTTACACAGATTGNATGTTCGTATGTGTGTTAAGATTTTGTTTCCTTTACACAGATAGCACTGGGACCTCATTGTCAGTACTTTGTGATAGCTCATACTGACTAGACGTCGGACCTGCTGGAAGATGGTATTTACTAATGCTCTTTTTTCTTCAGAATTCACAGAAATTGTTTATTCACTTTTGTGTTTCTTAAGAGAGTGTTGATACATGGTACAATTAAATGGAGCATGCAACTATATGTATAAAACATTGTCATATTACGATAGCACGCAAATCACTGCCACTAGAATCCTGCAAAAATCACCATTGGCATTATAATTTCCCCTAGTTTTACTTTCTTGATGCGAATAGCCATTGATCCATTTGAAAAAAAAAATGTAACTTTGTTCACGAAATACACGTTCTATTAAATATTAAAATCTATGTCTGGGCTTCAATTATAAGCCCTTGTCTAAACTTCAAATCTGTGAAACCAGCACATCAATAGCACCTTTCATTTCCGAGATATTTGCGGTGCTAGTTTTAGGTGATTGACCCTGTATTACTGATGTTCTGCTCACGGAACTATTTTCTCTGTAGAAGAATGGAATTCGAAGAGAAATTTCAGAATCTCAATTTGGAGGACGAAGAAATTGGATGTTCCCTGGTGTGAAGATAGTAAATTCACTTGGGGAGAAAAAACCAGTCCCAGGGTTGTGGGCCGGTTTCGGTTTTCTTCTTTTGACTGCCCTGGCCGACACTGTAGCCTTGCCAATGTATTTTTCTAACACTAAATTTTTATCCTATAGCAGTAAGGCAACAGTACGCAGCATGTAAGGAGCATGAGTTGTCTGTCTAGTAAGTGACTAAGTTATTTATTAAATAGTTTGATGATTCTGGCGTACTTTAAGGGTCAAATCTGTTTTATTTTGAGTAACACCAACAACAGAAAAATTTTTTTCAGCGGGTAAAGTAAGCGAATTGATAAGAATAAAATTAAAAAGTTCCGTTATCTTTTAAGATAAAAAAGCNTTTTTTCAGCGGGTAAAGTAAGCGAATTGATAAGAATAAAATTAAAAAGTTCCGTTATCTTTTAAGATAAAAAAGCATTCAAATATAGGGATGCAACTCAGCAGCAGTATGAGTGAACTTTACACTCAATTGTTTTTCACATGGACTCCCCACGGTGTTACGAATATTTGCACTAGGTTCATACCGGCATTTCGACTTCCTTATGTGATAAGTCAACCGGTTTGTAGCTATAACCGTGCCTGTAATTGTGTGCGTCTAGAGAAGAATAACGTTAACTTGGTTTTAATGCGTGTCGTCTCTTCAGAGTTACATCGAATTAATAATGTATCCGCCAGAATATGAGTAAATTCCAAACAACTGTCGCACACTCAAATATATCTGACAATAAAATATGGAGACGAAATACGGCCATTAAATTTTTCCTTCCAGCAAATTTGAACAAATAATCTTGAATGTGATTTAAAATTTGTCACATTGTAACGAAAATATGGCACACTGTCAAATTTTTTACCACGAAGATCTAATCTGAATTTTTATTTAAAAGTTATTTTCAAAGTGAGATACTGCTATTGTGTCTATGCAGTCCATTAACAGAAAGAAATGTAATGAATGTTGTGATTTATTTTTGCTTCTGTAGTAAATTTTAATTCGATTTATCATAGTTGTTTCCTGCACAATGAAACCCAATGCTTGAGCTCTTAATGTTATGTGAAATATTCATTCAAAATAGCATTCATGCTCAGACATCTTTGAAATAAATAAATAATCTTCATAACCTATTTCGTTTCAAGCTATTGTTCGTTATTTTAAAGTTTCGTGACGTCCATTTTCTCGTGCACGATTCTGAAAAGCCAAGCCCTTCAAACATCAAAGAAATTTTATAACCGGTCCACTTTCAAATATTTCATAGAAACAGAAGCCATCTAACTTTTTCAGACAAACATGGCGGCGTTTATGACGTTTCGATGACTTCACAACTGTCCAACTTAATTTTATCAATTTTATTGGAAGCAGTTTGACTGAAAAATTTGACAGTGTGACAAGCAGAGACGATTGAACATTACACATAATTACATAAAGCTACTGTCAGAACGTTACATGTAAAGAAACAAAACAGCCGTGCTACTGCGCTACCGTAAGCATAGTTTAATTAAGGTATACATACAAAAGGTTTGCTTGTAAATATAAAAAAATATCACTTCTTGGGCATTTTTTAAATTCCAGAAATTAGGTTGTGAATATTCATTTGTACGCCNTAAATATAAAAAAATATCACTTCTTGGGCATTTTTTAAATTCCAGAAATTAGGTTGTGAATATTCATTTGTACGCTCAAAAATAGAGAGAGTTAAAACTGTGCATTCCATTGATTTGCTGGTAGATAACAGTTCTTTAACAGAAGATTCAGTAAAATTATTCTACCGATTGAAATCACAGGTTGTATTATATATATGTTTGTTGTGTGTGTGTGTGTGTGTGTGTGTGTAAACTGCAATAAAGAATTCGCTACTCCTTGCGTAATTGCAAGGATATCGCTAAGAGTTAGGATTGGGCTAACAACTCCGGTAAGAGTTTGGATATGTAATATATCATTCCAAGGTATGAAATATATCCGATTGATATATCCATATCCGCTTATTATAACCGGGGATCTGACTCATTCCAAGGAGCGAGTGAGTAAAAGGGATGTGTATCTAATATAATATCACGGATACAGGTAACTCCAACTCTCAAATAAATCCGTGGAACTAGAGAACAGAAATGACAGAATACAGTAGGTACAGAGATCTCGATCCGTGTATGATAATAATTATGACGATTGACGTGTCGTGTAACCATTATTGAACTTTAAACCTTAAGTATGTATATCAATTTTGTAGTAAGTGCCAAATAATAACCATAAATTGAAAACTCTTTTACCGACAGCGCTAAAGCAAAGGCGAGATTACGTATTTCGCACGTAGATATTTATGTAAGTTGCATTAAGACCGTAAAAGCTGTGACGGTATGATAGTACTTACCTGTTAAGATAACTTTAGGAAAATTATATTTGTCCGGAATATTTAGTAGTACGTAGGTTAAGAATGCACTAAAGTTAGAGGTTAATAATTTTTTGATTTTCCTTCATACTTTCACCCCCAGTTTCTCAAACGCTGGTTAAATGATAAAATGGTTGCTGGATTAGTCGGAGCGGAGTTACTTGGACATAGTATATAGTAATTTTATGGAAAAGGAAGAAGTTATGCTATATCCGTGCTCAGATATATATCCAAAGATATAGGTGTGTCCGGAGTTACCCAAGCCTACTAAGAGTGTCTCATGTTTTTGTTGTTCCGGCGTCTACAACACAGTATCTCAGAACAGGTTTTACGGCCCAAAGGCCGGAACACCTACATCCTCTCGCACTGTAACTGTACTCGGATGAGTAAGACAGTGTACGGCACTTTCTCCTCTTCTGTTCTTCGGGCCATTCACTGTTCTTAGTGCCGTACTCGGTATTCTACCGGTTTTCTCGGTGAAACCTGTCCTCCTCGCCAATCAAGGATATTCCGACTTCTTACATTGAAGCCTTTACCCGAATACCACCTCATGGATAATCGGAGAGCTCTTCTCGCCACTTTTCGTATTCTTCCAGCCTTTTTCCAATTTTGGCGGCAAACTCATTCCAAATCCAAGTGAATGCCCTTTATTTAAGTGATCTCTTGCAGCCATTGCCTTATGTCTTCCGTTTTTAAGCACTCTGTGATGATGTGCTGCATTGTGCCATCCAATGCACACACATCGTACAGTGGTGACTCCACCAACCGCAGACTATGACGTTTGGCCTTGAAGTTTTCGTGGCCGGTGTATATTTGTACATGGTAAGGGTTGAGCGTGATTCATTTTATTTCAAGTCGGTTTTCCACATTCGTTAACAGCTCGTATGTGACTCTCCCTTTCTCAGATGTTTCCCATTCTTCTTGCCACTTCTGGAGAACTTCGTCCATTACCTCTTGTTGTTAAATCTTCGATAGTCTGTCAGTCCGTGATCTCTCCGCCATAATGCTCCTGTATCTAACCAGTTTATCCTTTGGCAACACTTGAGCCAAGACAGGAAGTTACTCATTGGACACTGTTCTATATACCTTAGTGATAGTCAGCAGTGCTGCCCTTTGAGCAATAATGAGCTTCCTTTTAAGCCTTACAAGCTCAACTCTATTATGCCATATAATGGCCCCATATTATGGAATAATGGTCTTGCTGGAAACATACACTATGTGCTTCAGGAAACTCATATTTTCATTCATAACGACTCCTTGATATTCCATCTCATGCATAGACTCCACCGAGTCTCCACCAAAGTATACAGTCTCCAGCCTCTGCATTTTCCCTTCGAGCAGCATAGTCTTCATTTTATACGTGGCAAATTCCAGTTTTTTCTTGTTTGGACCATGTCCAAATCTTCTCCATTATAAATTCTACCTTTTCTTCAAGCTATCGCCTTGCATTTCCTGATATGAAGATGAAGCCATAATCAGCATAGCCGAAGGCCACACACACCAGCAGAAGACCCAACTCCAAGAATCCGTCAAAGAGGACATTCCATAAGATCGGACCTAGGATGGACACTTTGTGAGCCTTTTCTTCACTTGCACATTCTGGGCAGAACATGTGCTCTCTCTCTCTGTCTGCGAAGAAGTCCAAAATTATCCTGTGGATGTTCGTTGGACATCTCTTCATCTTCAGCTGGTACATTACTTCCGGCCATCAGGCATTGTCAAAAGCTCCTGCTATGTCCAGGAACACCCCAAGTATATACCTTGCCTGACCGTTCTTCACATATTTCATTACATCGTGCAGAGTAAAGACTGTACCCATTCCTTTGCGGAAACCATATTGTTTCTCGCCGAGGGTTCCTTCTGCTTCCAAAGCCATGATGAGTCTCCTGTTTATTAGCTTCTCATAGACTTTGCCAAGTACTGGAAGCAAAGTTAGAGGTCGGTAGGATTTTGGATCTTTAGGATCTTTCTTGCCTTCCTTTCGAAGGATACACAGACTTCCCTTCTTCCATGGGGTCGGAAACTCATTAGAGTTGAGACAGTCGTTGTATATATTCAACAATTCCTGTTTTATTCTTGAGTATCTTCTTTTTATTATTTCTGCCCCCAAACCATCATAGCCTGGGGCTTTTCCATTCTTCAATAAGTGCACCACTGATATTAGCTCTTCCATATAAAGTGCATTAGCTATCTAAGGAATTTCACCCATTTGCTGTCTCTTCCTGACGTGCTCCTTTCCCTCATTTTCCTGGGAGTCATCAGGCAGGAGTGCATGCGGTTCTATACACCTCTGGAGGTCAGTGCAAGTCTCGCCATTTATCCCTATGCTTGGCGGAGGTATTGCCTTCTTAATTTTGCCAGCTTCAGTCTTGGTGACCAATTTGAAAGCATTCCCGTTACCCACTTGTGTAACATAATCCGCCCATGACTGTTCCTTTTTCGACTTAACCCGGTTGAAGTAAGCCTGCTTCTTTCGCTTATACTCTTGAGCGAATAGTTCTCTCTCCTCACCCCTAAGTCTGTGAAGTCGTCTCCTGTCTCTTCTCACTTTCTTCCTCTCATTCTCCAATACCATATCCCACCATGATGTGTTCTGAAACCCTTGACTTGTTTTTCAGGGATTTTCCTTACAGGTCTCAGTGAATATTAGAGTGACAAATGTTTGGAGTTCACCTTCCATATTTGCAATATCCAAATAATTTATTAAGATGAATTGGCTGATTGTCTCGCCTGATTTTTCTGTGTTTGGCGAATGCCAGAGCTCAGACTTCCCATTAACATCTGCACCAATTACCGAGGGTTTTCCTTTAACAAATCGATCACCACTTCCCATATATTCAGATGTATTTGTGTTTCATACCCAAACTGAAAGTATGAGGACAAAATCCAGCATTTAGTTGTTCCCTTGATTTCTTGCACACATATGTGATGTGTGTTAGAGACGCTGGCCATCATCATCACATCCACATTCTTGTTTGTCTTCTATACTCCATCCTGAGGTTTGACCCCTTTGGTGTACACAGTGCCATTAAGTCATGTTACCTCGTCAAAAGGCACATATGGTTCCTGAAACAAGACCATATCGAGTTTCTGCTCCACCACAATCCTGTTTAGCTCAGCAGCCACTGCTGCCGACCTTTGCATATTTAATTGCCCACATCCTATGATATTACAGTCCATAATCGATCCTGGCGAGTTCCACCAACAGAGCCTTCTGATATGCTGGACAGTCTCTGGAGTTCACCCTGTGCTCATGTGCAACACCTTTCTTTAAAAATTTTACACATGTCTCCTTAAAATTACTATGTGACTTTTTCGGGCAGTTTTCATACACATGACCCTTTTTAGCGCACTTTGAACATGTGGACTGTCTCTTTACATTTCTTTGCTATGTGTCCCCATTGTTGACACTTATAGCAACAGGACACAGATATATAGTCTCTGACCCAACATATTTCATAGCCGACATAAAGCCTCTCCTTTACCATGATGGTATTTCTTGTTTATGGGTCACATTCCAATACAACATTGACTCTGTTAGTGTCCCTTCGACCAGTCCGATGACTGACCACCACATTTTTCTTAAATTTTTCCACAGACATCCCATCTTTGGACTATAAATTTTGTCTGTAGATTGTTTCCACTAGACCGCACGTGTCTTCTGACCAAGGCACATTGTACACGACTATCTTGGGACCTCTTGGTGCCTCTAACTTCAGGCCCAGCACTTTTATTACAGTCTGGTTTTTGAGTTTATCTAGAGTTTCCTCATTGCCAGCCTCTATGAGCACTCCACCATTTCTGATGCCTAGCATGTTGCGGATTTGGAATCCTTCAGCCTTTGGATCGAAATCTTTCTTGATCTTATCCATGGTTTCTATGCTGGTAGTCCCTTCTTTGTCTGGGTATAACATCACCACTTTCCTAGAGGGCTGTGGTTTTATTTCATCACCCTTTACCGTTTAGGCATAGCTCTTAATACCTGGTATTCCTCTTACCACGGTTTGTCTCTCTTTTTCTCTGGAGGTACCCTCACCATGGGTCTCCATTTGCTGCACCTTGCTAATTAATTTGACATTTTCAATCAGTACTTGGTCCAGCAGGCTCTGTAATTTGTTGACCTTTGGTACCAACCAAATCTCTACCATACAAAAGTTGATCATACTCCTTTCTATGCCATTTATTGTGTACCAGATTTGCTGGTGCCATTTGGACTCTTTAGGGGACATCTCAAATTGCTCACAATCGAAATCTTGGTCCATCAGTCGGTTCACCGCTACCGTGGCCTCTGACATCGGAAAATTTTCTCGGCCGAATAATCCCTTGAGTTCCATTCGCTTTTCCTTTGAGTGTTTCGGTTTGACATTCAACAGGAAAGCATCTTTCATGGACACTTTAACCTGTTTAAACGGGCTTGTTTTAGATGCCATTGCGCACTTACATCACTGTAAGTCCTGCACAAATTAGCACTATGCAATAAAACCGTTCAACAGTTCTAGACACTACAGTTCAAATAACACACATACTGTCCACTCTGTCCACACTACTAGTTCGGAGATGACTCAACTTCCTAGACCAGGGGCCAAGGCCCAAGGCCAGANAGAACCGTTCTTCTTTACTCCCTCTTAGCCATCTGCGAGGAACCCCCGAGAGGTATATGGCCACACAGAAATCCACTGGCATAGGGTCGGTGGACTAATAACCTCACAATGCGTTTCTCCAACAGGCCACGCAGAGACGGAGAGCACAGTACCTCTCTGCCCTCTTCAGGCTCTATACCTGCAATCCAGAGGCAGTATTTTTTTCATCAATGAATCAACCCTCATCTCAGTCACCATGCACTGGGTTGATTCCCTTAAGGGGCCACTTCTTAAGGAGGTTTAGCTAGGGGCGGCACCATTCCGGGCAGTATCCCGAGAAAACCTTCAGGTCAAACTGGAAGCGGTAGTCTTCCTTCCCCATAATTCTCTGTTATGAGAGGGAGTTTCTTTAACACTGATTCCTCGTTTAAATTCCGTGGCTGCAGGCTTGGCAAAGCCCTTAATGTTATGCGTACAAAATAAATTAAATATCTTCGGTGTCCACAAATTTAAATGTCACACTTCTGGTACGGCACTAAGACCTCGAACCACTGTTTCCTCAACGACTGCCAAATTTACTGGGACCATACGAGTCACTCTTGAATAAAATATATGTATTATAACAAATTGATAGAGTGTATCTGAGTTCGTGAGATATGGGTGTCTTAATAAAAATAAACGAACAATTTTTATTTCTCGATTTATTTACAATGGCATAAATATACACATACCTCTTATTTGCGAAATACAACTACCTATCCCTCCTGTTAACAGTTATTATTCCTTTCACTGAGAGGAATTCATATGCTGTTATAATTAAAGTCATAGCTGCCTTTGTACTAGTTACAGTCACTTAATCTCCACTTATTAGTAGCAATCATGCTATATGTACGATCAAAACATCTACTGCCGTAAGGGTACATAATTCCAAATGTCCGCCACTCACGCATCAAGTCTCATTTTCCTACATTTCAGTCGAGAAGTCTGAGTCTCTACTCTTCCTGTGGTCGCACACTACACTCGCTGGTCACTGCGCCGTCGTCCGTCGTCCCGATGATAGCACACATTCGGCACTACTGGCCACTCAAGACTGCTGACACAGCGGCACGTCACTTCTTATATAACTGGGATGATCTAGCCCAGAACCTTCTTCGGGCCTCAAGTTGCACTGAGGGAGATGATGACGAGAACATTCGCGCAATGGCTCACAAGTCGTTCATTCTTCCAGAGGCAGGACCAACGTTAATCCTGTTAGCGTCATCGCGGCCCATGTGGTAGCTCTGCTTCTTCTCTCAGGGTACCACTGACGTCATCCTGTGGAAGACAGTGGAAGCCCGAAGGAAGAGAGGAAGTGCACGGGGGCGAAGTAGCCGCGCCGCGTATAACTCTATGAATTCCCAGGGATTTTTTAAAAGTTGATTTTAAAATTGTTCAATTAACCGCTTATAACCTATGCCTGGCATGGTCTCTTTTCCCAGACTACCGATCCATTTGCGCAGCCAAGGCTGTGGGAATGCAGCAAGAGGGAGACTCCTCACCTTTAATGGTTTTGTTTTTCCAACACGCTGTCCGCGTAAGGCAACTTGGCACCACTGTACAGTGCTACTGCTACCAGAATGCCAAACCGATGCAGATAAAAATTCGTCCACTCTTCTACTCGAACGCTACTAAAACCTCGACAGCTATCGCCAAGTGGTATGTTACGAGTGATAACTTGCAAACTCTTCTCATGCATTGCTTGTGTTAAGGTTAGAGGACTAGGTTATCCGCATATTTTATTTCGCTATGTATACTATCGTTTTGTGGAGAGTAAGACTTGCTATTCAGACCAAATGACATTGAATGTATGTGTGTATGTGTAGGTGCGGGCGTTTTGAAGGTTTCCTCCCTAGCAAAGAATTTTAAACGCCTCAAGGTCATGTCCGGCTGTAAGGAAGCATTGCTACGGCGATTGAAAATAGCATAAACAATCTTCCTGTTTGTGTTGTTACCTCAAAATTTTAAGCTGAGACTATGACGTCTTAAATACAGCAATCTGTTCAGAAAATATACAGCATTGTCGATATAGTTCAAAACCATGTTTTACAGAAAAATAAATATCGTAAACAAAGCGCTACTTGCAGCGATTTTTACTGACTATGACACTTTTCAACAACCACATTTATGTTTCAATAACCAAATTTATAAATTGGCAACAAAATATCGACTTTTATTTATGGCATGAAAAAATATTTTGACGGAAATATTCCATAGTTTTTTTAAAAAAGAGAATACACACAACTGCTTACAATGAGACGAGCATGGCAACTAGGAAGGCTCCTTAGCTATAAATA
This sequence comes from Clitarchus hookeri, assembly GCA_002778355.1. Taxonomy (NCBI): domain Eukaryota; kingdom Metazoa; phylum Arthropoda; class Insecta; order Phasmatodea; family Phasmatidae; genus Clitarchus; species Clitarchus hookeri. The sequence continues at coordinate 980,346 of NQII01000736.1, forward strand.
CAGAAAATGTGGTAAATTGGTATTATTGTTATCATAGTTACCTGTAAAACGTTACAGAATATACATATATACCTAAAAATAACCTTTGTTTTTTCAGTATGTACAGTTTCTTTGCAGAAATGCGACGTAAATAATGGCTAGTGTCTACTAAACAGGGAATCTTGAAATATGTTGAAGTGTTGCTTGTAG
>NQII01000737.1:0-27102 GCA_002778355.1 Clitarchus hookeri
AGCAGGAGGGGGGAGGGATGGGGGTAGTGTTTTCCTTACGTGAACACACAGTAGGAGTCGTTCGCCCCCGTGTAAGCTTTAAGAGGCGATGAGAGGAGAGGCAAGGGAGAGGAGTTCATAACCCTCCGTGGCGCGACCCTCGGTTGGTGGTCGTGGCCTTTTAGTAGTCACCCCGGGAAAGTTGACCACGCAAGACCAGAACTGCTTCTGGTATCCCAAACTCCGCTTGCACCACCCACTATCACGAACCGACGATGGCGACTGGTGTTTCGTCTTCTGCGCACGTCTCCAACGCTGGCTAAAGCTCGGACCACGATGGAAAACGTGTACGTCGTGAACGGCGAACATAACAAAACGAAAGTAGGTATTCTTGGAAACGGTTCATGGTCATCCGTGTTCCACACACCCATAGGTAAAGCTTCGTAAAGAGGGACGGGTTTAAATTTAATATAAAAAAAAACAAATAAGTACATTTGGAAAGTTTGTTTTAAAAAAGATTGCGGTAGATAAAACTGATTACGTGGATTCTTCAAGAATTTACAGTATTTTGACAGAACCGTCGGTAACTGGTCCTTTTTAAAAGTTAAATGTACTTCCTGTGAAACTTAAAAAAAACTACTTCAGTTTAAAAATATAGAATTTCATAGACAGGAAAAGAAATGTTCTGGTCAAATTACATGAACAGTCATTGTCATTACGAGCCGTATATTTGTGCGTTTGTATAGGTGAAAAATCTAAACATGTACTAAGTATTGCTAAAAGGTTGGTAACAAATTTCCACTAAAGTAACCTCTGGGTATTTAGGATGGATGGAAAGAAAACTACAGTGATTTTGTCCCTAAGGTGGTCTCCTGGGTAGGCCGCCGAACGGTGTGCAGAGCTCCAGCAGAAAACGTTTTATTAAAAAACAGCCAAACGTGTTAGAGTGAGGTCTGCTTACGCATAGCATTCAAGAAACGTTACGCGTCTGTATACGTTTGTCAGTTTCTTCATTTCTCTCTAAAGCATGTTTTTGTGATAGTGAAAATTGCTCAGACAGGTGTTTTCACGGTCATTTTTAGGTGTGAACATTCTGGTACAAAACATTACAAAAGGAATAGAGACGTGCATCAAACCTTTATTTTTATTATTACGTCATAAAATGGTAGGGTATCCGCTGAAAGTCTCACAGAGGTGCGTTATCGACGGCAAGACTGCGCGCTAGTTGCCTCCCGCCAAGAGAGTGCTAGGAAAAGAGAAGAATAAGGTATGGCCTCCCGCCAAGAAATGGTAGGAAAAAAGAAAAATGAGATATAACTCGTTTCATTTATTTCAATATGTTTTTATTTTTTAGAAAACTTACATTTTTATTTTGTTTTACTCATATAAAAAAGTACGTCTTAATTATGTTATTTGCTAATAAAAACTTCATCACAAGAATCAAGTTAATTTATGTCCATGTGTGATTGGCTAAACATATTACGTCTATATTCATTACGAACCACACATGTGATTTTATCTGTTTGTCGTGTATAGCGCCTGCAGCGTCACGTGGGTTCCCTCCCTACAGCGGCGAGCGTTTGGGAGAGCCCTCTCCTACACTGCCTCCCCTACGTTACCTCCCTCAGAGCTGTGCGAAGATTATTTTCTCATTTGAACTTTGCTGTACCTACCGTAAACGTGCCTGCTGTCATGTGAACCAGTAGGACTGTTGTGAGTGGAAACACAAGACACCGAAAAAGCCAGTATTTTTGCAGTGGTGAACATAGGTGACTCACTTCTAGCATGTCTTTAAGGGCTGTAAATATGTACAGACCTCAAAGAGTTAACAATAACACTGTCAAAATAATATAGTCAAACAGAGCGATGGTTTTAGGTTTCATTCGGTTTTCCAACAGACTTCTGCTTCTATTGACGGAAATAATGTTGTTAAAGCTGCGAAAATTACGCGAGTTCACTTAGTGCCAGGCTATTTTCTTCAACTGCGGAGCTTTATCATGGGACATAAATCCATTTGACACTCCCTGGAGGCCGNTTAGTGCCAGGCTATTTTCTTCAACTGCGGAGCTTTATCATGGGACATAAATCCATTTGACACTCCCTGGAGGCCGACGAGCCAATGACAGACTGCGTGGAATTTGAGTAATGGAATTGTATGAACAGTCTTATAGATGCAGCTGCCAGACGAATTCGCAAAATTTCCAGGTCTCTAGCATATGATCACACCCTTGTTGCATTGATATGTTCATTCGCCATTTCCACGATCGGGGACACGTTGCAATTGAATGAAATTTTTTGATCGGTACAGTACACCGCAAGGTATCGGTGCCCAGACTTCCTCGCGACTTCTCTGGTTAGGTTAAGTTAGGTTAGTGATTTGTGGCATTTCCTACACCTGTTTTGACATGAAAGGTCAATGTCAATATCATGGATCACGCAGCACGTTGTTCACTGACTGCTAGAAAAATGCTGGAACACAAGTACAGCACGCGTTAAAAAAATTACGTTGATTGCAACACTTGAACTCAGAAATGAATGTGTGACCGAACGGGTTAAAAGCCGGTCGCAGGAAGTATACCTACTAACATCGCAAAGATCTTATTCACGTAGAGTGCTAACGTTAGTCAAAACCACTTTGTTTGACACTTCCAGCGGGCAAAACAGATGTCGAGTGCTGGGAGGAGACTAACTGGTTACTCTGATGTTGGCGTGCGAACTCTCTCGCGTTATTTTCTGGCAGCATGTCTGACTCCACATTCTTCATTATACTCGATTAAATGTCGTTTCTTGGTTTCTAGCACAGCAAGAAAGGCCCCTTTTATATTTTTATTTGCTTGACCATTATCGGGCTATTTCGTAATTGGTTGTTTCTTATTTGCCCAGGAGTCTCACGGGGCTTGCCGAATGAACTGTGCTCCAACGGCAGAAACAATGCAAGCGTGCAGTTTCAAACATAGGCTTCAGCAGAAATTCTTCGTTTCCGCGTCATCATTTCGGATTCATAGTAACGACTGACAATGTACGATTAANATAGGCTTCAGCAGAAATTCTTCGTTTCCGCGTCATCATTTCGGATTCATAGTAACGACTGACAATGTACGATTATATAAATTTTGCATTATACGAGTTGTTTTATTTTTGCGCGTAATTTTAATTGTGTTATCTGCTTGCTTCAAAATGTCGAGAACACATATTTTATCAATAAGTTCCTGCATTTTTTCAAGCATAAAATAACTCACAGAGAAAATTAGGTACAAACGTATTAAACAACTAGTAAAATGTAAATTCTCTATTATCTAACATNATAGGCTTCAGCAGAAATTCTTCGTTTCCGCGTCATCATTTCGGATTCATAGTAACGACTGACAATGTACGATTAAATAAATTTTGCATTATATGAGTTGTTTTATTTTTGCGCGTAATTTTAATTGTGTTATCTGCTTGCTTCAAAATGTCGAGAACACATATTTTATCAATAAGTTCCTGCATTTTTTCAAGCAGAAAATAACTCACAGAGAAAATTAGGTACAAACGTATTAAACAACTAGTAAAATGTAAATTCTCTATTATCTAACATTTTCAATAATAATTCTGAATGTGAAATTATGACACGAACGACGAATTTCTGCAAAAGGGGTGGAGCCGAGCCCTAAAGTCTAGTTTGTCGCCAAATAACAACGCGAAATTTGCATAGGAAGCAGTGTCAGATGCCAAATGTGTACGCTTTAAACCTTTCACTCGCATATAAATATATCTATTAGTTAAGCTTTGCAATAAACAATTTTTTTCTGCAAATGTACTGCTATCAATATGCCCTGTTTAAGATCTACTTGTGTGCACATTGTGTATTCTTCCGCCACATGCACTCTAAATCTGTATCAGTGATTTCAATAAGTAGAATTATTTTACTGAAAATATTCAGTCAATGAGCTGGTTAATCAGTTGAATGCACTAAGATTTCACTACCAGGCCAGTGCAATTCACCAGGAACCTGTAGAAATAACTATTTAATCAATGGATACCAATAACAAAAACTAACAGTAGAATTTTACCAATTTAAGTGGAGCTGTTTAAACACATCTGCAGTCAAATTCGCTGATTTGGAACAGTTTTAACTGTTTCCTTTTAGAGTGGGTAAAATTAACGTTGCCATGTGCCTCATTACTTTATTCATGCGTCGGTCAAGTGAAACTGTACAATTATCACAGAAGTAAATATGTTTTCTATTGTTCTTAAAATTAAATGCTTTAAAAGACAGGTGAACAAAAAATCTCAAGTTATGTGCACAAATGTTTGCCTAAAACTTTTACGTCAAAGTTAACACGTGGAGTTACTTTCTCTCCATCGCTACCAACTTTAATAGGTGCATGGCAGCATCTAGTGAAGCTAATCTTGACACCAGGATCCACTGGTGATTCGTGTTCGGGGGAGGGGGAGATGCCCCAATCGTGCCACTCCCCTCACCAGAGTGATGTTTGCACATCACTCTGGCTAAAGCCAGCGCCACACAAATGAAAGATGTCCAGCCCCCTCTCTACTAGTATTTTCCCTACCTACTAATAAAAAGCACGGTTTCAACCCATCTGTCTCCTGTAGCATTTTCTGATAATTCTGATAATGCATGCAACAACTTTTTAATTCTTTACTGTCGAAAGGGCTTTTACGGTGTCTATGCTGGTTCTTTCCTTTATCTTCTTAGTATAGTAGTTTAGCTATAAATACACTCAGGGAGGTTGTCATGCCGAAAGTAGGCCATGGCAGCCCAATCCCTCGCTGCCGCGATGCATGTATCCTTGCATGATTTCCTTTCCTTGTAGGCGTATGGGGCTTAGCCCTGAGATGCACTTAACTCCCGTCCCTACCGCGGGCACACATAACACTTAGTTTTAGAGTAGGCTAGAAAAAAAAATCTTGAAAGTTGTGTAGACACCACAGGGGCTGCATCTTGTTCAGTAGGGTCCTCACGGCAAGCACTTCNAAAAAAAATCTTGAAAGTTGTGTAGACACCACAGGGGCTGCATCTTGTTCAGTAGGGTCCTCACGGCAAGCACTTCATCATGTGTACTAGGCTGTGCGTGGTTCGCTCGGCCTCTCCACGTGCGTGCCACCGGTTCGCGGTCCTGTATCGCGTGCGTGACACGTGAAACGAGTGGCCCAGTCACGAAAGTCACAAGAGAGTGCAAGTGCTCCAAGTCTATCTTAGCGTCATTTGAACTCACGGCATTCCCGAGTATCTATGCAGGTGTGGCTCTCTGACGTAATGGGACCAATCGAAATGTGTTTCTGCTTCTCGGTGTTATTGGCAGCAGCTCTTTATGAGACTACGGTATGTATAGTGCTGGACTCTGGTTTCTGCACTGGAAGGGTTACGTTTCTATTATATACTGTGCTATACTGTATTTGCAACGTAACGAGTAATACTGTTTGTTGTATGAGTTATAAANTACGTTTCTATTATATACTGTGCTATACTGTATTTGCAACGTAACGAGTAATACTGTTTGTTGTATGAGTTATAAATTCCGGTAGAAAAATTGAACTGGCTGATAAATTCCAGATTAATCGTATCCATAGGAGCCGACTAATTGTTTCTAGAAGGGAGGCAAGTCTCAAGCTTAATATGACAGTACCTACGTTCATTTAAACTTTACGCTCTCTTCCTCCCTCTCCCTCTCCCACTCTCTCTCGCTCTCTCTCTCTCTATCTCTCTCTCTACCAACCACTGTTAATAAACCCAGGTGAGGACGCCCCTACCGGGAGAAAAGAGGGGGAGGGCGACCACCCCCTTCTCCCCTCCCCAAATACTCGGCGCCTATGATCTTATCTGTAGAATTNAGAGGGGGAGGGCGACCACCCCCTTCTCCCCTCCCCAAATACTCGGCGCCTATGATCTTATCTGTAGAATTTTAGGTCCGTAAATACGTTCTCAGAGTTGGGTTGTGTGGATTTATGCCTATGTGCCCACATACGCAATAAACTCTTGAAAACGTAATCTAACACAAGCCTTGCTACCGTCATTTTGCAAGAAATCTCCACTAGACGGCAATTTACAGAGGTCAATCGGCGACTAGATTTACACACTTAAAACATAAGGCGGCCTAGCACTTAATATGACTGAGCATACGAAACTAGCCATCTAGTGCCGATTTACCCTCGTTTCTAGTGGCAGTGGCGACTAGATTCCTCTCTGCATACGGCCCTATGTGCCAGCTGGACGCGGCAAATTCACTTCTGTCGCGACGTCTCAGGTCGAACTCGCTCTCTCTTGCACGGTGCTTGCGGCTTGCGAATAGGGTTGCCACCTTTTTTTCAAGCAAATAGAGTACATTTCCTTTCTAAGGTAAAAAAAAAAAGTACAACATCTTAAAATAGAGTATTATTTATTTAACCTACTATTTTTTTTCCATATATATTTTTTGTTGCTTCTGGCAACATCTAACAAATATTTATTTTCAAAGAACGTTTTCACGGCGTCTTTACAATCTATGATCATATTTAAATATATAAATAATTCATTTTTCCCACAGGCTTTTGTACTTTTGCCTTCGTTTTGTTTGCTTTGTATGATCCGATTCCAGTAATCGTTTTTTAGGTGTACTTAGAGATATACAGTTATCTGCATCCATAACTGAAGAATTATCACACACAATTTATACGTACAACACTACACACCAAGCAAAAACGGAAAACAATAATTTGAACTTCGAAATTTTCCAAAACCAACAGCAACACAAGTTACACACACAAGTGGACAAGTTGACATGATAATGTTATTTGACATTGACATTTTAGGTTACGTTCAAAAGCGACAGTGCTGCTTTGCATTTAATTTTATCTACGCGATGCGTTCTGTTCCACGCAATATTCGCTTTACCTTTTTTTTTTTTTTTTTTCGTAAACAATTAAATAAAACCTTCAAACGTCGAAATAGATAAAATAAAGTATTTTCACGTACTTTATTGTCCTCATAAAGTATAAAGTACGTTTAACCGAAATAGAGTACAATACTTTATTATAAAGTACGGGTGGCAACCCTACTTGCGAACCACTTTAGTCTAGAGAGCAGACCATTTTCCTCCCTCGGTTTCTATTCTCAGAGGGTTACACCCGAATTTCGCATGTGGGCAAAGTGGCGGACGCTGGCTTTTGCCAGTGGATTTTCTCCAGATACTTCCGTTCATATAGTGTGGCATTTTCTCTGTCAGGAAGTGCACGTAAGTTGCACCAGTGTATTTCAATGGCTGACAGTTGATTCAGCTTCACGGCAGAATATTTTTAATTTTCCTAAAAGTAATTGCACGAATAAAAAAAAATATTGAACCTAATTTTAACACAACTTCCTAATCTTACGTGAATGTACAAACATAAATTTATGCCAAAAATAATCTAAAGGAAATACGTACGAAAACAAGCAAAATAAATAGTAAATAGTGTTTTCTCATACTGCCCTCTGTAGTGTAGAATGCGAACCAAGTCCATCAGGCAAGTTACTTGCAGCACGCTGGCGCCATTAAAACGCCCAAACTGCACAGACAGAGACAACACGGCCACACAGCGCAGATGAACACTTCAAGCCTGTAACTGGAATAACACGCCATTTTCACGAGAGGAAAATAAAAGCGCATCGGCTAGAGTTGCGCGCGCACTCGAGCCCACCACCACGAGGGGCTCCCTAAGTGGTTTGTTGTTGCCTTCCGACGCTCGGTTGAGGCTGCACATGGGGCGAGCCCGCGTATTTCTCCTACGGTCTGGCGTCTTCCCCCCAGGTTGCCAACGAGGCGTCCCGGCGTGCTAGTCGACCGAGCAGCGTCCATATTTATTTTCGAACGCCGTCCCAAATCGAGGCGACGGCTCGTTNCGTGCTAGTCGACCGAGCAGCGTCCATATTTATTTTCGAACGCCGTCCCAAATCGAGGCGACGGCTCGTTACGCAGGCGCCACCACTGAGATGGAGGGGAGGGAGGGAGTATACCCGTTCATCACATCGAGGTGGGGCGCCGCTAGAATGTTAATGAAGGCAGCTGCCCGCGTATATTCCTTTAATATTTCTTTCAGCCTTTGGCGGAGGAACCGCCCATAAATTAACATAAGAAATTAGCAGCTAATTTCACGAGGATTTATCCTAGAGTTTCCAAAACAAGTTCCCGTCCTCTAAAAAAAAAAGAGAGAGAGAGAGAAATGTTTTCTTTCTTCCTCCATGGAGACTTGAAAAGTGGCAAGATGTAAAATACTGGACTCTGAGTTATTTTCATGGGACGCAAATTAGACTGACAACTGTGGGTGAAAAAATTATTTGAATTTATAACACTGAAATATTAGAAAAGTGTGGGATGTGGGAGGAGAAGGAGGAGGAGGAGANGAAAAAATTATTTGAATTTATAACACTGAAATATTAGAAAAGTGTGGGATGTGGGAGGAGAAGGAGGAGGAGGAGAGAGAGAGAAAGAGAGAGAGAGAGAGAGAGAGAGAGAAAAAAAACTCCGTGCTCATACAACCTACACTTGCTCCAATATTTGTTACAGACTTTCACTCATTATTTTTCTAAANAAAAAAAACTCCGTGCTCATACAACCTACACTTGCTCCAATATTTGTTACAGACTTTCACTCATTATTTTTCTAAACATCTCAAGATGAATGTTTGTTTCTTTGTCATCTGTGCGTATAATAGTTAAAATACAGTTACCTGTTTAAATGTTATATTTTGCAAATGCTTGCGGATTTATTTACGCGTCTCCTCTGTCACTTATTATTAAGGAATCTGACTGTAAGGGGCAACACAATTACTTTTAAATATTATAATTGATTGTTTTTTGTAATTTTTTTTCTGAGGAACATTTTTCAACATGATTAAAAACTCACATTAGTGGCAAGAGAAATATTCATATAAAGCTGCACTTGTAAATAACTTGTGTTGATGTTAGGAGTATTACATAACATGCTGAAGAGTTTCGTAACTAAGTCAAGGCTTAGAAACATGTACAGAATAATGACGTTCAACAAATGTTTCGAATTAATTCCAAAGGAAAATCTTCCCAATAAAAAGAAATTATCCAGCTGTTTTATAATCAGCTGAATCTTGATAGATGTAGTTCTGCTAATATTTCTTTTATCGACGTTCTCATACCGATAAAGCGGCATGTTACCTACTACATGGATTAGGTTTACAAAGTAAGTAACATTCAAGGCTATTTTTTTTATACCAGTTCGGTACTTGAGGAATATTTTACATCAGGCAAGTACTTTGCTTGGTTCGAACCCAGGAGCCGGGAAGTACAGATTTTAGAATGCTTTGTTCAATCCAGACGGATCCGCTCGATCTACACTTGAAAAACTGAGGTTTCCTTCNAGTACAGATTTTAGAATGCTTTGTTCAATCCAGACGGATCCGCTCGATCTACACTTGAAAAACTGAGGTTTCCTTTGTGTGAAATTTATATAATATAGGATACAGTACACGTAAGGAACAGTGAGGCCAAGGCCAGAGTAAACTTAAAAAAAGTAAGCCAATAGTACAATTTAAAAAGTCATGGCGAGTCCACTNAGTACAGATTTTAGAATGCTTTGTTCAATCCAGACGGATCCGCTCGATCTACACTTGAAAAACTGAGGTTTCCTTCGTGTGAAATTTATATAATATAGGATACAGTACACGTAAGGATCNAATTTATATAATATAGGATACAGTACACGTAAGGATCAGTGAGGCCAAGGCCAGAGTAAACTTAAAAAAAGTAAGCCAATAGTACAATTTAAAAAGTCATGGCGAGTCCACTTAAACAACTAATGTAATAGTACGCTTAAAAACAAGAGTACAATAAAAAACAGTGTAAGAGTACACTTAAAAAGCCAATGCAAGAGTACACTTAATACTGGGTGGCCAAGTGGTTCGCTTTCCGAAGCATTGCCTGTAGGGCTCACGCCAGGTTCTCGCAATTTTGTCTCACAATATGCCCTATATAATGAACAATTTCGGCTTCCAGATAAATTCAGTACATAGTCTATTCGCGATTTCTTTACGCTTTTTGAATCAAACCTTATGTTTCGGTGTTTCCTAAATATGTCATTTATCACAAGCGTTTTATACTTGTTATAACATAAAAATACCGTATTTTTTTGTTAAATTGAACTTTGATTTAAATTATGTACATATAGATTAAAATATTCCATTTATAGCTAGTGCGAATAAAATCAGTGAGAAAATAGGAGTGTTGGTAATGCCTAGTAAGAAATAGTTGATATGCAAAATATTATTACATTAAGTGCGCTCGAATGCGGTGCATTGCCCTTTGGTATAATTTTCTATAGGCTATTCACGGTAAAGTGAGCACTTTTGAAAGCCCTCTTATTTGGACTAATGGTCAATAAATATTTTTTGTTTTAGCCTTAGACGTTAACTTGCGAGTGCGGTTGAATATACACATTGTGTTTATTACTTAAACGGCAATATATATTTTAAAAGGTGGTTAAGTGATAAAACCTGACTGAAAGGAAAAAATAACTACGGCGTCAAAAGTGCTCACTTTGCCGCGAACAGCCTGGGTGAACGGAAACTACTAAAGGGACAAACTTTAGGACCGGAAAAGGAACAAAAAAGTATTTGCCACGGTAGATGGCACTGATGAACGGCATCATTCTCTCATAACAACACTCACAGTGTGCTTTTGTGTGTTGCATTCAGATTGTGTGTTTGGAGCCAGGGCGAAGCACAATGGTCCGTTATTCATTCCATGAGCAAGCCGAGATGGTGTTCGTATACGGTCAAGCAGACGGAAATGGTGGCCGCACGGATTTACCGAGCCACGCACCCTCACAGACAGCACCAGCCAAATCACAAAACCTTTGCAAGCCATTTTTGGGCGTCTGTGTTAGCGTGGGTCCTTTCATACAGGCGAACATGGAGGGCGGTCGCTGCATGTTCGTACACCAGATCTGGAGGAATATGTTCTACGCGTGCAAGGATTATTGCCAGTTATTTTCCACCACAGGACAGGTTTTGTCGCTGGTTGTTGCAGCAGGCCACTACCACTATGGGATTTCTGTCGTCAGTTCTCTTCACCTATGAAGCAACCTTTGCTAGAGATAGCATAATTACACTACACAATCGTCATCTGTGGGCTACAGAAAATCGTAGAGGAATGGTTGAATCGATTCATCAGCAATATTTCAGCATCAATGTTTGGGCAGGGATTATTGGCGACCACCTTCTTGGACCATTTGTTCTTCCACAACGCCTTAAAGGGCAGACGTATCTGGACTTCCTGCGGAACACTCTACCTCTGCTGCTTGAGAATGTGCCGTTGGCAATACAACAGGTAATGTGGCTGCTGCAAGGTGGAACGCCGGCCCACTTCCTCCGCACTGTTTGTCAGCACCTCAACAACAGCTGCCCTGGAAGATGGACACGACGAGGAGGCCATGTTGCATAGCCCGCGCGATCACCGGACCTAAACCACCTTGATGCTATTCGGGTACAGGCTGCAACATTCGAAAGAGTGAGGCGAGGACGCTTGTACTGCAACCCATGGCGGCCATTTTGAACATATNTAGCCCGCGCGATCACCGGACCTAAACCACCTTGATGCTATTCGGGTACAGGCTGCAACATTCGAAAGAGTGAGGCAGTCCATGATGCGACGCGAGGACGCTTGTACTGCAACCCATGGCGGCCATTTTGAACATATGTTGTTCCTGGAGGCAAGTAATGCCATGTAATATGTACCGGTACCACTTGCTTTATTGCAGCCTCGCCGTCTATTTCCAGACATATGTCGATATCTACTTTTTTGTTCCTTTTTCGCACAGGAATCACCCCCCTGGCGTTTGTCCCTTTAGTTTCCGTTTACTTGGTTAAGCTTTGTTTGCATGAGGCGGAGGAATATCCTGGAAGTAGAACTTTAGAAGGGCTTCAGAAAAGTTGGAAGTAACTATGAATGGACTATACTAAAGTAGCTAAAAGGCGAGAGTTATCGTGAAAACGTTCATATAATTTATATGCGTGGCTAGAGATGAGTTATTTTTGTAATATGATGTGACAGTATATCCGGAGACTCGTGTTTAAACTAAGCGGCAGTCCTCTGTATATTCGCCACTCGTGGGCAAACATTAGCCTCCTTGCTGTTCCCACACACTGAAGTTCTGCCACTCTCGCGCTGAATGTTTATTGTGGGCACGAGAAACGAGGCCTGTCAAACAAACGACTGTGCGGCGTTCCAGTTACGAAAATAAATCAAATGGAAGATGCTTCGGAGCCCGCAGTGGGTCCTACAACAGAGTTGATGCATCCGCTTATTCTACAGCGTTGTTAGATTTTGCACTGACACAATGAGAAAATAAAAAATCGTGACTGCTACAAAATATTTTGCGGGATTTCTCAATTCCATTTTTTTATGGCGAATAAAAATTATTGTTTGGTGGTCAACAAATTTTTTTGTCACTAATTACACGAAGAACAGTTATTTTGCAGTCGTTATCAAACAATGTTGTTAATATTACGGAAGTATTTTTAACTCGCAACATTCTCCTGTCAACGTATAAATACTTGAGCACAGGCCGAGAATCCACCAATTGCTGGTTTTTATTCGAAGTATTTTCCCTGGAAGACCGCGTTACAGGAGACTGGTTACGTTCGTTACTGGAGGACGTAGCTAGCAGCCACGAGTGCTTGATCGCTGCTTGATTGCACACGAGACTGCGAAGTCTCTCCTACAGGAAATGGAAATTGCGGAGTACTCAAGTCACTACGCGTGCCTGTGTAATCGGTAGAGCCACCGCGCTTCTGTAGTCCATTTGCGGTTACTTCCTATTTTCTGAAGCCCTGCTAACGATCTACTTTCAGGCTATCGCTCCGCCTCATGCAAAAAAAGCTCAACCAAGTCTAGAAGATTACACCAAAAACAACGCACCGAATTCATGCGCACTCAGTTGAATAATATTTTGCATGAGAACTATTTCTTACTAGGCATTACCAACACACCTATTTTCTCACTGTTTTTGCTCATTTTCATTATAAGTGAAAACTTATTTTTTATTTATGAGATATAAATAAAATTTCTAATTAACAAATTTAAGGTACTTTTATATTGCTTGTGTTTCGAAAAAAATCACACGCGTCGTACATGGAGTGATTTTTCAAATGTTTTATTCAAAATGGCGAAGAAACCGCGAATAAACTACACCAAACCTGGTGTGAAATTCGGTCTTACAACGTGACCATCGCCATGACGGGAGTCGTGCTACATGGTGTAACAGCAGCTTTGGCAGACCTCGCAGAAGATTTTAAGAGCAATGTTCACCAAAAAAATTCATAATTTTGTATTTGTACGAAATACCAATCAACGTGTAGACATTACTTGTAAGTGCTCTTTCCTCGCATTAAAAATTTCAAGTCGCGTGGTTTTGGCATTATGGCATGTTAAAACCACAAGTTTAGTGTTTTGGGATGTAATTACAAATAAAATAAACGAAAACTTTAAAGAAAATCAAACAAGGGCGACTCAAATATCATGTCTTAGTTAATTTTAAGATATGCATAGCAAAATGTATTTGAGAAAAAATCATAACAATGTGCAACGATTTTCTTATTTTACAGAATTTTAAAAAAATCACGAAAATATTTTACAATGTGAGTTCAAATACTTCTTGAAGTAACTCATGGTATTCTTACTTCACTCTGAACTGTCTCATTTCGGTGAATTAGTTTTACATCCCCAAAACACTAAAATTGTGATTTTGACGTGTCATTATGCAACGTAAATGCGGCCTGGATTTTTTTATTTGAGGAAATAGTACTTGTAAGTAATGTCTACAATTTGAATAGTATTTCATACATAATAACGTAAATATAAAATAATGAATTTTCTCGTTACTGGCGTCCTTAGAACGGGTTTACAAACGGAAGAACGCAACGACGCAACGCAAGAAAATTACGATCGTTTATAAACATCGCACAACGAAAGACGTTACCAACATTGTAAAATAAAAATACCAAACATACATTTTTTTTCGCATATTGCTTTTTAAAGAAAATGTTTTTTTCTCTTTTCAAACATATCTGTTTAGTAAAGATATTTGTTAAAAATTTTGAGCTTTGTCATGTTACTGGTATATAGTTTTTAAATGCAAGATAGCGATACTAAACTATATTAATACTTAATTATACTCTTTATGACTCAATGCATAAATGTAGGCATAAATATATTGTACAAGCAAATAATAATATAATAATAATGAAAATCACAGCGTTCTGTACGAGTCGAAAACGATTTTGCAATCGATCAAGGCTAATTTGGAAGGCGCAAAACGCAAGAAGTTGAAAGTTGACCAAAGAAATACGTACGTTCGACTCTTGCGTCTTTGCGTTTATTGCGTATTTTATAAACCCGGCCTTACGGGACTCCGTAGTATTGTCTGTTGAATCAGTGTTTGCACATATACACGCGTATCTCAGTAACGTGATGGTCTGAAATGACTATTTTTTGCCAGGAAGGAAAGAGACTATTATCTACAGCAGCCACTTTTTACTTTTATCACATTCAATATATTTAAAAAGAAAACATTTATATGGCTTTCCCGCAAAGTTTCTTTAAGGTAAAGAAAAAAAGTACAGAGCGGCATCTGTAGTTTAATCCAATGGCTTAGAGCGCGTATATAGTAATAGTCCACTATTAAAGATCTACATTGCGAGGAAATTCATGTATAGTCTATTTGCAGTTTCTCCACACTTTTTGAATCAAACATTTGAAAAATCACCCATGTATGACGTGTTTGGTTGTTTCCAAAATATTTAAACTATTACAACCATATTATAATTGCGNTGAATCAGTGTTTGCACATATACACGCGTATCTCAGTAACGTGATGGTCTGAAATGACTATTTTTTGCCAGGAAGGTAAGAGACTATTATCTACAGCAGCCACTTTTTACTTTTATCACATTCAATATATTTAAAAAGAAAAAATTTATATGGCTTTCCCGCAAAGTTTCTTTAAGGTAAAGAAAAAAAGTACAGAGTGGCATCTGTAGTTTAATCCAATGGCTTAGAGCGCGTATATAGTAATATTCCACTATTAAAGATCTACATTGCGAGGAAATTCATGTATAGTCTATTTGCAGTTTCTCCACACTTTTCGAATCAAACATTTGAAAAATCACCCATGTATGACGTGTTTGGTTGTTTCCAAAATATTTAAACTATTACAACCATATTATAATTGTGTTACTATAAAAGTACATTATTTTTATTTGCATTGAACTCTGACTTATATTCTATCTATAAAACATAATATTTTATTAATAACTGATATGAAAATAATATAGGCAGAAAAAAGGTGCGTTGTTAATGCTTAGTATGAAAAAGTTCTTATGGAAGATAATATTACACTGAGTGCGCACGAACTAGGCGTGGTTTCACTTTGTGGTAGCTTTCTATATTTATTTAAGCTTTGTTTGCATGAGTCGGAGGAATATCCTGGCAGTATAACTGTAGCAGGACTTGAGAAAAGTCTGAAGCAACCGTGAATAGCCTATACCCGGGGATGCATAGCAAAACCTTGGGACTGCAGGTTGGAATGCTTCCTTAGGGCCGAACGTGACCTTGAGACTTTTAACAAAGTTTACAAGAGATTCTTCTAAAGGAATCGTTGGTAAAGTCCACGGCAAAGTCTATTCACGGTATATTCACACTTTTCGAATCAAACCTTTGAATAATCACCCCATTTACGACGTGTTCTGTTTTCTCCTAAATATGGCACGCATCATATATCTTTTACATTTCTGTTAGCATAAAAGTAACTGGTTTTATCTTAAAATGTATTTTTACTTATAGTTAATCCATAAAATATAATATTTAATTTATAATTAATATGAATTAAACACAGAGGGAAAACCGGTATGTTGGCAATGCCAAGCAAGAAACAGTTATTATGGAAAATATTATTAAACTGATCGCAGACTTATTTAAGGCTCCCGTCTACCTACAGCTTTTCTCCGCGTTTCAGACCGAGAAACGCAGGAGCGATAAGGGCGACACTGCCACGCGCATCAAGTGCGCCATCGCCGCTAAGCGCATGGCTCTGAACTGGCGTGCTATGTCCTCGTCGTAATGAGACTTTCAGCGGTGACATTATTATAATGGTGGATAGTCTGTAGAAAGGTTCAATACAGGGCCCCTGAGTAGTACTGCTTGTATCTGATGCATATGTTTTGAGATACAGAGCTTTGAAAATACTGTTTTTAGGCATTTTGGAGTACTCTGAAATGGTGTTTCTAATATACGTGACGTGTTGAAAGCACCCAGCAGTCCTCGTCTGAAGTGCGTGTTCGTTTCGCAGAAGAGCACATTGTACGCACGTATAATAGTTTCCTTTGGAAAACGTGTATTTCAAACACTCTTCGCCGCAGTACAAGCGCCATATAGGCGCCACCCACCTGGGGCTCGAATTGCGTTGCGAAGTGTTTGGAATTCGCGTTTTTATTTACGAAACTACTTAACGTGCCTCCATTACGCCGATGTACGGAAAGAAAACACACTTTATACGAGGTACGGATAATACTCCATGGATAGATATAACTCGGCAACGCCAACAAAATATCTGGAGAAAGAATGCGGTCGCCGGTCTTGACCTTGTTCGAAGAGATAGGACGGTGGCGGGG
Source organism: Clitarchus hookeri (assembly GCA_002778355.1). Taxonomy (NCBI): domain Eukaryota; kingdom Metazoa; phylum Arthropoda; class Insecta; order Phasmatodea; family Phasmatidae; genus Clitarchus; species Clitarchus hookeri. The sequence continues at coordinate 16,633 of NQII01000737.1, forward strand.
AAGGTGTAACGAGCCAATCTAGGGGAAGTAACACTCTCACCCATACCTACCGGGACCCATTAAAAAAAAAGCCAAAGTTGAGGAACCACTTTAATGCCTTATGCGTAAGGAAGTGAAGGGTTGTAGGATTAATAAAATAGTTTATGTATGAAAGTATATTTTTCGGGGCCCACCAAATGTTAGTCTGCGACCCACCAGTGGGTCACCACCCATACTTTGGAAAATACTGCATTAAAGAGTAAGTCATGGCATGTACGAGTAAAAAAGTCCTACTATTCACAGTGAAGTCCGAGAAATTATTGGTAACGTAATTGCGAGAAAGTTTCTGCAAAACGTACTTATCCCATTAAAAATTCCACGAAACGAGCAGCAACTGCGACAGGAAAATCGGTCGAGAAAATATTTAAAATACGTAACAAAATGAGTGTATGAAAACTTACAGACAAAAAAATTACACCAAGGAAAAAAAACTAAATACGAGTAGCAAGTTTGGGATGACTTTGAATTGTGCGTTGTTCAACGCACAATTCAAAACTTTTATGCCCTCAGAAAAGAAGTACTTCCTTTAAAAAAGACATCGTTTGTACAACGAAAATACAAGAATGGCACAAGGTAAACAATATTGCCTATAGAGAAGAGATTTCTAAAGCAGAACTACTTTGCGAATGCTTAGCTCCCAAGTATTATGTGGGGCCGCGGTGGCTGAGCAGTTAGCCTGTTCGTCTCCCACCAATGCGAACCGAGTTCAATTCCCGACCGGGCCACTCCAGGATTTTCACACGTAGGAATCGTGCCGGACGTTGCCGCTGGTCGGAGGGTTATCTCGGGGATATCCCGTTTCCACCGCCCTTTCATTCCGGTGCTGCTCCATACTCACCTTAATCACCCTCATCGGCTCTCGAGACCTCGATGTTAAGAGCCGCCCAAATCTCTTCACTCACACTCACTTATGGTGCACTTTCAGGAGTAGAAAAACTTGCATAAAAAACGGCATGTTTTAAACGACGGTGATTTGATTAACAGTGGACGTTTAAAGTTTTACTGGTGTTTGGAGTGAAGTGGAATGTAATATGCATGTATTTAAGTTGAGTCTTTTAAGGCGTATTATTATGTAAAAATATTCACTCTTTTGATAGACAGATTCCACGCAACATTTTTGAACATTGTGTGCCTGTCTTTATTAATATCTTCTTCCTTATGGTATCATTTAAATCACGTTTCTTTGGTTCCAGTTCTGCTCCTATCGAATATTTTAGCGTTATTAAAAGTTTTGTACCATGTCCAGGAAATGTTTTAAATCGTTTTTGCATGCACGACAGTTAATGCTTTTTAAAACAGCATAATTTAAAAATAAAACATAGTAACAAGGGTTGAAATATAAAAATTGTGTATACTTTAAACACAATTTATTGTTAATATAAAATAATTTTACTGCGAATAATTTTTGTAGGTCCGTCAAATGAATTAAAATTAATGTTTACTATGCATAGTATTAATGATGGTTTAGATTTGCAGCTTGTCCTCTCTCATATTTATTGTTTATGATTTCCTGTCTCTCCAACAAACCTATCTTTATTCACTTGATATAATGTTTATATTCGTCTCGAATGCACAATATAACAAATATCACTGTGATGTATCTGAATACTCGGGGAGCGTTAAAACATTGAAACCTCGTATGTCATATGATGAATTTATAGGGAAACCACACTACCGTTTTTTGTCATTCCCGAATGTGCCACATGTGTATGGTTGCACCATACATCATGCACATTATAAATGCTATTCCCAAGCCCTCCAACATGGCTAAAAACTACTTTTTCACACTGCCATAGCTCATAAGACACTGGTTGAAAATATGCGAAACAATTACAGGGACCTGCACTGAATTTTGCTTCAGACATTCCAACAATAAAATGATAGGGTCACCGCTTAAAGTCCCATAGCTACACGCATCACGGCGGAAACACTGCACGCCAGTTTAGCGCCTTGCGCGTAGGGGTGATGGGACACTAGGAACGCGTGCCAGTGTCGCCCTTACCGCTCCCGCGCTTCCCTGCCTCAAACGCGCTATAAACCTCCAAGTAGGCGGCGCCCTTAAGCTTAGTTTGCACGAGGCGGAGGGACGGCATGGCAGTATAACTCGAGCAGGGCTTGAGCAGGAGAGAAAGCGGGCTGGTCCAGCCGGGAGGCCGGGCGGTCAGCTGGCAGCGTGGTGCGGCTGGTATCTGCGTGACCCCGGGGGTATGATGGATGACCCGCCGGCAGTCCGATAGCGCATCTCGGACCCAGCCTGCGCGCCCAACCACCGCCTCCGTGTCTATGGTCGCCTCGCCGTGCACCGTACGCCGTTCTAATTCCGGACAAACTTCCGTTTCCGAAGGGGGAAAAGGCTTGTTTAGTTAATTTCTATATTCGTAGGAACGCGAAACTTCAAATGCTTTTGCGGCTGTGATTTCAGGGATCCGCCGTCATTTTCCATCTTTGTGTTTTGCCCTGAAGGGACGTAAGGTATGCGATGCGCAAAACAGGCAACTGGTAATTGTAATCACGCTGAACGTAACGATGTCATAACCGGAGAGAGAGAACTGTGTACGGCGCTCCATCATCACGCTCGCTAGAATGTCGTTGGCCAACGAACTACACCGTTACACTATCGACCGAACATTGCGATGAGAGGTGTTCGGAATCACCTCCCTAACTTCACAATGCACAAGCAGCTTGCCCGAGCACAGAGACAGCCACCTCGGTTACAGGTACACACACCTGTTTTTCGTGATAACATCCCACGACTAAAAGTTTATTTAGCATGTTTTTTTTTTTTTTTTTTTACTTGTTGCCAGATATATTTTTATAGCGTTACAAATAAATTAAGAGTAAATTTCAAAAAGCCTTCGTGCGGAATGTGTATAACTGATGTAGAATTTTAACAAGCAAATGTTGTCGACTTCAAGTTTACTATAAACGATTTAGTAGGTTTTTTTTCTTTTTAATAAAATGCTGTAAACATACAATATTTCAGATGAAGAGCATATCTGGCACGTAGTTTCCAAAAAAATTGTTTGTAACAAGTACAGAACTGTTTTTGTTTACGTATATGTTAGTTTGACGTGTGTCATTGTACTTCCGCTCGTCCAACACTCCCTGCATGACTCAACAATAAAAGTCAACATTCAGCGCTTTGGTAGCTTCTTCCCGTGTGTCCAAGTGGAACGTCAGTGAAGATATGTGGGCGGCTCTTAACATCGAGATATTGAGAGCCGATGAGGGTGAAGCGAGGTGAGTATGGAGCAGCGCCGGAATACAAGGGCGGGGAAACGGGAGATCCCCGGGAAAACCCGCCCATGTGCTAAAATCCGGGGGCGACTCCGATGGGAATCGAACCCGGTGCACCTAGGTGGGAGGCAGGTGGAACAGGAGAATGATTTCTGCATATGGCGGCAGCCATTTAACAAATAACCTCTGCCCGAGTGTGCAGAGGACTGAGAAGATAGCTTGTGATCACCTTACATTGTGAAGTGGTAGGGTCTCTACTGATCACCCATGCACACTAAAACCGAAACTGCTCCGAATTAGAAAATTCGACTGCAGGTCTGTTGAAACTGTTCCGCTCGAATCAGTAGAATTGTACTGATCATTTTAGTTCCTGATATTCACTGAGTAACCAGAGACTTCATCTGATTCCTAGTGAACTGCACTGGCCTCGCAGTAAAACCTCAGCGTAGTCCATTGATTTGCCCTTAGATAACATCTCGTTATCAGAAGATTCTGTAAAATGCTTCTACTGATTGAAATCTCTGATTCATATTTAGAATATGGGCACTGCATTTAATTACGTCCAGTTTTCATGTGCAAGATAATGGGCATGTTGCAAATGAAGGCTGCTTATGACCTGTACTGTACGCATCAAAGTGTCTGCCTTGTAAGTAACCTGATTCGTCAAAGCTTCTGCGCTTCTCGTTTATGAATGGTTACTACAGATAACACCGAGCATGCAGCACGTGGTTCACGATTTATCAGAAGCACACCCGTTCACAAGTACAGCGCGCACCAAAATATTTCATGAGTGAAGCAAATTTGCCCTATATATTAATTCGGGACCGTACGGGTGGTGGTTCAAATAAAGATAATTCCGCACATACACTTGTTTAGACAATGAGGCTGCTTTTCGTAAATATTTCGTTTCGCAAAAGGACCCACGCGTTTATATACAGGCTTGTCCGCCTAACGTGGAAATCCCCAAAATTTCCGGAACTGTTGCAGATCACGAGTTGCTGTTTTTGCTAAATTAAATTAAGTACGGGGCAAGTAATTTGAAGTAAAGTGACTATTCGTAACATGCGTATGGAAATAAATAATTAAACCACATATGATTTTTCCTCTGGAAACATAATTTTTTTCAGCGGCATCTGAAAGTACGTGCAAAGGGAATTCAATGATATAGCATATGCAATAGAAAGTAACATAGAAACTCCAAGAAATATTGTGCAAATATGATTAAGTTAAGTGGGCAGGTAGCATGGAGCAGTGGACCTGTACTCACAGTTGTAAGCAAGCAACACGCGCTGTGGCTCATCCTGGTGGGACCGCTTCCTAATAGCAGCGCAGCAAGAGTCACCATAATCTGTTATGGTAAGTGGTATTGCAGTGTGTGACTGTACGTAGGCAATGAAGTTCACGAATGAGGAAAAACTGGACACACTACTTATTTACAGTGTGTGTGGCATAAATTCCAAGCAAGCCGCCTAAATGTATGGTGAAAGGTATCCTAATCTGACGCCCATCTCACGGCAAACAATACGAAGAATTTGCAAACGTCTCTTGTGACGAGGTGATTAGAATTCCACAACACAAGTGCGACGAAAGACTGCTACGGGCGAGACGCATCAACACGATGTGTTGGCACATGTCTATGCAAACCCCCAAATGGGTACGCGAGAACTTTCCAGGTTCATAGGAATAAGTAAAACAAGTGTGTTAGTGATATTGCACCAACGGAAATTCCATCCAAATCACGTAGCTCTTCATCAGGCATTATTGAAGGTGATTTCCAGGAGCGTGTTCAGTTTTGTTGGTTTGCTCTGATGTATGTAAGGGATGACAGCTATTTTCTAAAGAACGTACTATTTACCGATGAAGCGACCTTCACAAACCATGGGCGCGCAAATTTAACGAAATATGCACTACTGGGCGACGGAGACTCCGCTTTGGGTCCGGCACGTGGAGCACCAGCGACAGTGGAAAGTGAGCGTGTGGTGTGGAGTCGTTGGAGGCTACGTCATAGGGCCATACTTCATTCAATGGACAATGACCGGCTGTACGTACGCCCATTTCGTCAGAGAGACCTTACCAGCATTTTTGGAAGACATACCGCTGAACGTACGTCCTGATATGTAGATTAAGCATGATGGTTGTCCTGAGAATTTTGCTTTGGTGGCGAGGCAAGTGTTAAATGAAACGTTTCCAAGCCGGTGGTTAGGGCGTGGTGGTGTTGTAAGATGGCCAGCTCGCTCCCTCGACCTCTCACCTCTCGATTTTTTCCTGTGGTGAACACTAAAAGATAGGGTGTACAACACGGTTCCTACGACGCCAGAAGACATGCATTAACGCATTGTGGAAGTTTGCAGCGGCATTACTCCAGAAACACTTCAGGCCGCTTGTCGCTCGTTACATGTGCGTTTACAGATGTGTATTGCTGTCGATGGTAAACACATCGAGCTCATGCTGTGAAGATACCTAATTTTAAGCGTTTCAATCATAACTGAGCTATTTTGTACTATGCATGCTTATGCGATTGAATTTCTTGTTAGCTTGGTTTGTTCTATTTTTGTTGTGCATCTGTACGCACTCGTTACTCAGTACAATTAATGCCTAGGAAACAAATCTCCTAAATTACGTTGGTATCTGAATAACATATAAAGTATTGATATCAGAATTGCACTCACATTGTCCGTCTTCCCTCCGCTGCGGTGCTCTCCTTTGTCCAATATCGCATCCCGTGCCACTTGCCCCATTGCGGTAAGCTCTACGCTGCTATAAGGAAGCGGTCGCGCCAGGATAAGTCACGGTGCATGTTTCTTGTTTACAGCTGTAAGTACATACATTTCCACTGCCCCATGCTACCGGACCACTTAACTTAATCACATTTGCACATTATTTCTTGGCGTTTCTGTGTTACGTTCCATTGCAAATGCTTTATCTCTTAATTCCTCTTTGCACGTTCTTTCAGGTGCCGTTGAAATAAGTGTATGTTTCCAGGGGAAAAATAANACGGTGCATGTTTCTTGTTTACAGCTGTAAGTACATACATTTCCACTGCCCCATGCTACCGGACCACTTAACTTAACCACATTTGCACATTATTTCTTGGCGTTTCTGTGTTACGTTCCATTGCAAATGCTTTATCTCTTAATTCCTCTTTGCACGTTCTTTCAGGTGCCGTTGAAATAAGTGTATGTTTCCAGGGGAAAAATAATATTTGGTTTAATTATTTCTGTCCATACACGTGTTACGAATAGTCACTTTTCAGCAAATTACTTGCCCCCATACGTAATTTAATTCAGCGAAAACCGCATTTCGTTATCTGCAACCGTTCCGGAAATTTTGGGGGTGTAACGTTAGGCGGACCGTTCTGTATATATAAAAATAAACAATATTGTTACGTGTCGCTGGTCTGCGCTGTTGACATTGGACCGCCCCGCGCGAGCGGGAGGAAGAGAAGGGAAGAGTAGTGATGATAATGGGGCACCACGTTAATGGAATGATTTAATGGCAGTCGAGCTAACAGCAAATCAAGTACAAAAAGCGAGTCGACACGATAATCTCTATTGCGGCGCACGCTGCTGACTCTGGTTGTATTGATTTCTGCGTTTATCTGAAGAATGCTCTGAATAACTGACCTCGTTCTCTCAGCGTGACTCGGGGTGCGCTGAACCTTCCAGGTGGTCAAGGCGAACGATATAAAAGTGTAGCAGGCCTCCGAGCCGGGAGTTGAGTGTAGTAGTTGAGTGGATGAGTGGCTGAGTTCCGAGCGATAGACGACGAGCGGCGAGAGAAGTGACCAGCGGGAGGGAAATCTGCGACTGCGAGTATCAAGCAGTGAAGAGTGCGGCTGGCAGGCTGGACTATTGGACTAGATGCGTGAGTGAAAGACGTTACAAATAATGGCAACAGATAGACTTAAAATGTGTTAATGATGAGTATGAATTAGTTGAAAATAACTAAACAGAGTCATAAAGCAGGGCGTTAATTAGAGTTGAAATAGACATAAAATATTGCGCTCACTGAAAAATAAAAAGAGTAAGAGTGGAGATAGATAATTGAATGCTGTAAATAATAGCTGTGTGAATAAATTAGAAAGCAAATTTAGTTCTTTTATTTTTATTAAGACGTCGATCCTGCGAGAACACTGCACGCTAGTTCAGAGCGATGGCTCGCGCGCTTATCGGCCGGGAAAAGGAGGAAGACGACACGGGCAGTGTATCGTGGCCTCGGCGAAGTTCGCCGGCGTGTTTGGCCACAGTAGCCGTTGNGCGCTAGACGTGGCCTCCGCCGTTCCAGTCGCCCTCCATCCTCCACACACTGAAGGCGTAGCTGAGCCTCTCGTGAGCCATGTAGTGGCAGGACGAGGTGACCGTGAGACGAGACCCGGGGCTGGCCGGCCCAGAGGGCTGGCTCTCCGAACCTGCACAGCGAGTCCGCAACCGTCACACACACACACACACACCATGCACCCTCCGCTGTACACACTCCCCACCGCTATTCTCCATTCGCGGTTACTTCCAACTTTTCTCAAGCCCTGCTTAAGTTCTACTTCCGGGATATTCCTACTCGTCACATCAACAAAGCTTAGAAAATTACACCAGAGGGCCAACGCACCGCATTCGTGCGCACTCAGTGTAATCATATTTTGTATAAGAACTATTTCTTACCAGGCATTACCAACACACCTATTTTCTCACTTTATTTATTAACGTTTGCTATAATTGAAAAAATTATCATTTATAGGTCAAAATTAAGTAAAAGTTAAATTTAACCAAAAAAATAAGGTGCTTTTATATTAACACAAGTATAAAACGCTATAAAACGCTTATGTCACGTCACATTTTAGGAAGCAACCTAGGGCCTTATAAAGAGTAGGCATATCTTTATAGTGCCTTAAAACAACCAAACACGTCATACAAGGTGTGTTCTTTTTTCAAAGGTTTGATGCTAAAAGTGTGGAGAAACCTCGAATAGATTATACCTCTACTCGCAATACATAAGAGGAGAAATTTTGAAGTAAGGTCCATTTATAAATTGTTACCAGTCGAAACTGAGAATCGAGATATTTAATGCGCTGTTCCATTGTTTGGTTCAGTAAAGGCTGTTCACGGTAAAGTAAGCCATTTTGAAATCAACCTTTGAAAAATGNCGCTGTTCCATTGTTTGGTTCAGTAAAGGCTGTTCACGGTAAAGTAAGCCATTTTGAAATCAACCTTTGAAAAATTTCACTGCCTCTACCTGCATGTATTTTAACATGCACATTGATGTGCGTGAGAGCAGGAAAGTTCGTTACAACAGAATAAAAGTAGTTTCCATGTTTTGATGTTGAATTAAAATTATTAGATAAACATTTCTGANCGCTGTTCCATTGTTTGGTTCAGTAAAGGCTGTTCACGGTAAAGTAAGCCATTTTGAAATCAACCTTTGAAAAATGTCACTGCCTCTACCTGCATGTATTTTAACATGCACATTGATGTGCGTGAGAGCAGTAAAGTTCGTTACAACAGAATAAAAGTAGTTTCCATGTTTTGATGTTGAATTAAAATTATTAGATAAACATTTCTGANAAAGTTCGTTACAACAGAATAAAAGTAGTTTCCATGTTTTGATGTTGAATTAAAATTATTAGATAAACATTTCTGAATAGAAAAATGATTTCTTTCGGTTTTTTTAATGCATGTAAGTGTAAGAAAGAGTAAATATGTAAAATATTTACTATTCCAATAATTTCACAGTTTTACTTGACCGACCATGAATAAAGTGATCAGACCCATTACGGTGTTCATTTCGCATATGGTGGAAGAACACACAAAGTGTATACAAGTAGATCTTAAGCAGAGCTTTCAAAAGTGCTCAGTTTACCGTGAATAGCGTATAGCTATCTGCCGTCCATTATGTTGCAGTTATATTCGTGCGAGTAATTTAAAATGAGTAAGACAATAAATAATCCCGCCAATTATAATGTTGGTGCTATAATCCGGCTTTACTTATTTTTAAGCTAAAAACAATAGTACAGCTGAGATACACAGGCAAATATGTGAAGTTTATGGGCCAAGTGTGCACGATAATGCTCGACCCCACACAGCAAGCCGAACTGTTGAAATGTTGCGGTAACTTCGCTGGGAAGTTTGTGACCATTCCTCCCTACAGCCCGATCTGACACCAAATAATGGTTTACAAATGATGATGAACTCAAGAACACTCAGTGTGTTTATACCGTCAGCCGAAACATAAGTTTCGGAAACCCAACTTTCCAAACTAAGGTTTTAGTGAAGTGTTTATGCCGTCATACGAAACTCCGTTTTGGAAACATGTGTTTCGTGTATTGTTTAATGCCGGAAATCACTAGTATCAAAACAATTTTTTTTTTTTAATNCGTTTTGGAAACATGTGTTTCGTGTATTGTTTAATGCCGGAAATCACTAGTATCAAAACAATTTTTTTTTTTTAAATCCTTTTTGATATGGTGATACGAAAAGGAAATACATTTTACAAAACATCATAAATATGACAAAAAAAGTTATACAAAGTTGCATGCATACATTGCTTGAAAAAACATAATTAAAAAACGGTATTTCATAACTTTTTTTTAAGATGCAACATATTTATTGTGTATTAATTTTTTTCGTACCTACTGCAAAATTATATTATCACTCCGCNTTTTTTTTAAGATGCAACATATTTATTGTGTATTAATTTTTTTCGTACCTACTGCAAAATTATATTATCACTCCGCATTTGCACACATTATTTTATAGCAATTAAACATATTGTTTTACGTTTCAACATATCCTAGTTGTACTGATACCTGCCAAATGCTGAAGTTTGGAAGTAGGTATTGATTCTGCTCTGCGGCGTGAGGCGCCAGCACTNCCAAATGCTGAAGTTTGGAAGTAGGTATTGATTCTGCTCTGCGGCGTGAGGCGCCAGCACTGGATGCTAGCCCTCGGTGATAGGGCGTAGGAATACGTCGACACTGCTGTCTCTAGGTCCAATTTACTAATAAATTACACTTTATTTGTGAATTCACGTAATCGAGTTTTATTGTTGCTTGAACAGGTTAACTGGTACATGAACTCACGAGACAAACTCCCCTCCCCTTTTTCTATGTAGGCTACGTATGGTTTAACGCCGCGATTGGCGTCGTGGAGGGGGGGGGGGGCAGGATTCTTCACACCTGGTGTAGAACTACTTATCTGACACTGC
>NQII01000737.1:27405-44155 GCA_002778355.1 Clitarchus hookeri
GCAGCTGTGTCCGCGCCCTGGTGCCTTCCATTGTCTCCGGATGTCGTCTGCACGTGCAGGAACAGTTGCACGTGCAGAAACCTTTGGTAGCGCGCCTTTGCAGCTGCGAGGCTCCTGGCGTCACTCTTCCGGCAAGTCCACAAAACCCTTAATCCTTATTGCGGTCGTCCGCCGGTGAGCTTCGCCAGAGCGTGTGTTCTGACGAATAAAATATAGGGACGCAGAATGCGTCAGTACATTTCATTCCATATTTATAAACGAAACCGAAGTTTCATTGTTTATTCAGCGCACGAAACCTAAGATTCGACGCGAAACTTGAATTACAAACCTCGGTTTCGAGATATGGCGAAACCTTACTTTGGCGGCGTTTATAGAGTAGCCAAACTCTGCTTGCCGAAACCCAGGTTACCGAAACTCTGTTTTCAGGTGTCTGTATAAACGTACTGACTACGAATCAAAGCTCTAGGACACAGGCGGCGCACTTCTCTGACAGTACCTGGTGACTAGAGACCCGGAAATTTCGCGGATTCATTCGGCAGCAAGCTACACTCCACAGTGCGTTGTGTACTCAAGCCTCAGTTACGTGCACTGTAGAAAAAAAATTGTAATTTTTAAGATGTATTGACAGCCTCCAAGTAGCGTACGTACGTACGTATGAATAAAAGTAGAACACTGCAAAAATACACGCGGGCATTCACATTCGTAATAAAAGGAGGCAGAGTAGCTCAACTTTAACTTCTACGTATGTACGTACGTACGGCTGAACTCTCAACCAATTAGAATGTCCGATTAAATAAAAATATTATTATTTTAACTATAGCTATTTACGTAAATACATAAATATACGAAATTACGTTTTATTTAGAAAACATTTTAAAATTGCACCTTGCTTTGCTCAAAGCATGCAAAAATAAAACACAAAATGATAACCTCGCTTCGTACAGATACGTTTGTGTTTGAATGTCTGACAACAGAAAATGTACGTACGTTTAAAAGAGGCTGTGAATCTGCCTTTACTGAGAAACTGTTAGTAATTTTACAAATTGTGACGGTTTCTGCCGACATATGCAAATAGGACTCCGTCTCTGTTTCCTCACGAAGATGTTCGATTTTCAAGGAATGGAGACCTCCCGTTAGTGCGTCATCAAAAGGTATCATAAAGTTTAGTCTGGGTTGACAAGGTAAAAAAAAAAAAAAAGAAATACAGTTACAAAAATAGATTTTCCCCTTTTCCTGACGTATCACAAAAATATCAATTCCCAATATCGGATTACAAAATATGTTTAAAAGTTGAAATAAAATCACTTTATTTTAATTTCCCCACAAAGACATTTCAATTTATATATATATTTTGTTTTATACAAAATAATAAAAAATGAAGATTACGTGTATTTTAATAATAATACAATTCCCCCTGCCCCCCGCATAATTTCCTTTCCTAATAAAGTCCCTAGCCTGTCTCCCTGAGCAGAGGAGAACCCAAGCCTTTTGTACCAATTTGTCGTCGTCTTCTGGAACAATTTCCGACATTCACGGAGCGGAAACGCCCCCTGGTGGCGCCAAGGCTGGCCGGCGTCACGTTTCCATGGAGACGCGCAGGGTTAGGAAGGGGCAGCAGGTGAAGCTTCGAAGCAGCACACTAGCGTGCAACTCGCCATTTGCTGTCCAACACTCATGCAGGCAACAGCAGCGAGATGGTCAGTTAAGCGGGTCCCATCGCACCAAAGGTAAGTCATGTCCACGACCCTCGTGTAGAAACAGCAGTCCAAGGCGAGGTGAACTTAGGCGAATTTTTTATGTGCGCAGGCTGCCACATCCCTCCTCCCTTGATACTCGACCACGTCGATGTTACGCGTCCAGAAAATTTCGAGGCGTCGGCTGGCTAGACCGTTACCCCAGGCTTCTTCTCACGTGGAAAACGTGTCTCGATGATAGCAGCAGGCAGCAATAAAACAGACATACGCCAGGGACTTAAAACGACGACTCGTAGAATGTAATTTCATACAATTTCAACTCTTACAAGGTAGAGGCCGCTTTTAGCAACTCATGCATACACAAAAAATACCCATATACAATACTAAGTTCAAAATCTATCTGGATATTTTAACTTTTAGGTTTACTTGCCGTACATTCCCGTAGGTACATAATTTCCTTTACTCAATCAACACTGAGTGTTATCATTAATATCTTTAATACTCTTTAAAGTAAATATCATTAATACCATTCTAATTACTGAAAATACTCCATTTCTTTAAAACATCAAATTTCTAAATATCTTTTGGATGATACAACTTGTATTTTCACATCCCAAATATAAAGACAGCTTACGGTATTTTATGGGGAAGGGGTGGCCCCTTTTATACTGCATTTGTGGGTAAATAATATTTTTTACACTGGGAAATATAAACATTTTCAGAATTTCTCGGAGAATGTGCGTCAATAATCAATACTGTCACGGGCGAAAGGAACCTAACTATTTGGTACTTGCCGCGCCATTTCACGGCTAACTTAGTACCAAAAAATCGATTTGTTTTAACTGAGGTGATGAGCTACAACTAAGTTTAAATCACCTGATTTAAAGTTTAAGTCTTTATATGAAACGGTACTCTTCTGTTCCTTTTTTTTTATTTATTTTTATACGTAATAAAGTTACGCGTCACATCTGCCCATATTTCTTCCAAATTTTTACTACTCACATTCTCCAAACAAACGCTATGGAGTGACCACACATTTATTAACGGGTGCATCAAACGTCTTCCCAAAAATACCTCGGATGGAGCATATTTATGAGCACTATGTAATATATTATCAAAACACAGTAATAGCAAAATATAACACGTCATCCCAGTGACGTTGCGTATCAGATTGAAAACTACGTCGGGCAATTTTAATGTTTCGATTCACCAGTTCTACAAAATTTTCCTGAGGGTGATGCGGAGCAGTTTGCACCATCTTTACCTCCCATATGAAATTTAAATCTCTGAACTCCTGAAAAAGAAAATACGAAGCATTGTCAGTTACTACAAACACGGGCGAGCCAAAAACACTATGTAATCTATGCATAACTACCTTACAAATTTATCCTGCCTTTAAGGCACGTAACTGAAAAAATAAACAATATTTGCTGAAACTGTCTATGGCAACATGGACATATACGTACGTATCCAGAGGTACTCCCAGGCAATGGGCCCATCATGCCAAAATAAATGCGCTCCCAAGGATACAATGCCACCATACCGACATGTTGCCCTTCTGGTTTTTCATTTTGCGACTTTGCATGCTGACACGCGTCGCAACGCTTGACCCAATTTTCCAGATCGTTCCGCTCTCCTGGCCACGTAAAAAGTTCCAACACACGGGTTATTGTTTTACCCCGTCCTACGTGTCCCCCGTTAAAGGATACATGGTAATATTTAAAAACCATCGCCCTTTGTTTTTCAGGTACAAAAACTCTGAATTTAACTCTTTTTGTCCACTCTTCTAGAAATCCTACATAAACTACGTAATAAGAATTTCCATCTTTAATTTAAGACCGTATCTGTTTACATTCCGTGTCAATATTTTGATGTTCTTTTATATCAGTGAAAGCGCTGGGAAACTTTTGCAACGTATATAATTCCAAATCATTTATACCAGCAGATACTGAATCGGGCAGCGGACTATCCATGGCCTCAAACTCGTCTTCGCAATGCATGCGTGACAGCGCATCCGCTACAGAATTATCGATTCCTTTTATATGCTGCACGGCAAATCTAGAACGAGCGAGGCGCACTAACCACAGTGCCAATCTACCAGCTGGCTTTTGTGAGTTTAACAACCAGCTAAGAGCCTGGTTATCCGTAAATAAAGTAAACGGAGCAAGATCTAAATAATCGGAAAAGTTTTCCATTGCCCATATACAACTTAAACACTCCTTTTCATAAATAGTAAATTTCCGTTCTGCCTGAGTTAATAATTTACTGGTGTATGCTATCGGCACAAAATGGCCATCTTTCTTTTGATTCAATCACGCCCCCGTGGCCATGGAACGTGCATTACAGTGCAAAAAAATCTTCAGAGAAATTTGGCAAATGCAAGACAGGAGGATTAGCTAACATTTCTTTAAATTTTTGAAAAGCATTTTCTTGTTCCGCGTTCCACACAGAAGGTAAAATTTTTATTTTCAACTGATTTAATGGTTTTCCAATGTCAGAAAAATTTGGAATAAATTTACTATAAAAAGCAATTATTCCTACAAATCTTTTAACACCTCTTAAATTCTTTGGTAGTGGAAAATTAACAACAGATTTTATTTTCTCAGGATCAGTGCGTAAATTACCCTCCGAAATAATAAATCCTAGATATCACACATGTTGTTGTGCCCAACTAATTTTTTCTGGGTTCACCGTCAGACCAGTCTTTTCTTAACCCGTCTAACACTGTCCCCAAATGTTTAAGGTGTTCCTCCAACGTGTTACTGTACACGCACACGTCATCAATGTACGTAAAGACGAACTCATGCAAGTACCGTCCTAACACGTGATTCAACGCTCGGGGCATTCGACAGCGGAAAGGCTTAATTTGTAAAGCAATAACGGTCTCAGGGGAAAAACTACATTTAAACATTTTTCTTGCTACATCAATACATGCGTGGGTGCTGCCCAAACAATCAAGATCCTATATCACGTCATGTGATAAACTTTCAAAAACACGAAAAAGCATTTTCCATGAAAATTGTTCAATTTTATTTTTAACACTGCTAGAACATTTGATTTAATCAATCCTCCGTCAGCTAAGGAAACTACGACAGACTCTCCCCTTTTTATTTGTACGGTACCAACCGGCGCTTCACGCAACATTTTATTATTATTTCCATGTTTTATGAGAGACGCAGAAGCACCCGAATCTACCAATGCNCGAGTTCCATGTTTTATGAGAGACGCAGAAGCACCCGAATCTACCAATGCGGACATAGTTAAATTTCCAATTAGTAATGGAACATACAACATTTCATTCCTATTAAACAAATTGGTGTTTGAAACTGAACCTAATCCAGCAGGTTTTTCTCCCAACGGACATTTTAATTGAAGGTGACCAGGATTACATCATCATCACTCCCAAATTTCCGAACGTGGGAGTCGTGCCGAACGATGCCACTGGTCGGCGGGTTTTCTCGGGGATCTCTCGTTTTCCCCACCCTTTCATTCCGGCGCTGCTCCATGCTCACCTCACTTCACGCTCGTCGGCTCTCAAGACCTCGGTGTTAAGAGCCGCCTAGATCTAGTCACTCATTCACGAGCGGACTATACCCGCAGCCGTCCGGAAGCTGGAGTCGCGTCACCCGGAACCACAGCATCCTCATATTCTCGTGAATGGCGCGGTTGAATCACGCCACCCAAACCCGCCTTGCCGAAGAAGACAGTTCCCGCTAAACACTCTTGTAGAGAGAAACTCTTTAGTCCTATTCGCACCAGTTCCTGCGAACACCGCNTTAGTCCTATTCGCACCAGTTCCTGCGAACACCGCAAATGTCACTACGAGTAAGTATAGATCTACGCTGATCGTGGTATGGATTGCACTTTGAAATCAACCGTTTAAAAATGTCACTGCCCCTACCTGCATATGTTTTAACTGGCACACCGAGTGGCATGCGCTCAGTAAAGTTGGTAACCGCGGAAGAAAAATATTCCCACCATTTAACGTTCACTTAAAAGTTTCAGGTTAAAATTTGTGAATACTGAAATGAGTTTTTTTGCTTTCTGTGTTTTTTATGCATATAGCTGTAATAATTAGAAAATTGGTAAAAATTTAAATTTTCTAACAAAGTTTCCAGGTCCTTGGCAATGTTAATTTTACATATGGCGGTAAATACGCAATGTGCGCACAAGTAGATGTTGATCAGGGCTTTCAAAAGTGCTCAGTTTAAAGTGAACAGCTTATATAATCCATGCACGGTTACCTCCAACTTCTCTGAAGCCCTGATAAAGTTCTACTTCCAGGATATTCCTCCACCTCATGCAAACAAAGCTTAATCGAGTATGGAAAATTACACCAAAGGGACACCGCCATCGCATTCGTGGGTACCCAGTGTAATAAAATTTTGTATAAGAACTATTTCTTACTAGGCACTACCAACACACATATTTTCTCCCTGTTTTTAATCACATCAAGTATAAATTAATTATTGTAATTTATAGTTCAAACATAAGAAATATTTCAATTTAATTNCCAACGTGTTACTGTACACGCACACGTCATCAATGTACGTAAAGACGAACTCATGCAAGTACCGTCCTAACACGTAATTCAACGCTCGGGGCATTCGACAGCGGAAAGGCTTAATTTGCAAAGCAATAACGGTCTCAGGGGAAAAACTACATTTAAACATTTTTCTTGCTACGTCAATACATGCGTGGGTGCTGCCCAAACAATCAAGATCCTATATCACGTCATGTGATAAACTTTCAAAAACACGAAAAAGCATTTTCCATGAAAATTGTTCAATTTTATTTTTAACACTGCTAGAACATTTGATTTAATCAATCCTCCGTCAGCTAAGGAAACTACGACAGACTCTCCCCTTTTTATTTGTACGGTACCAACCGGCGCTTCACGCAACATTTTATTATTATTTCCATGTTTTATGAGAGACGCAGAAGCACCCGAATCTACCAATGCAGACATAGTTAAATTCCCAATTAGTAATGGAACATACAACATTTCATTCTTATTAAACAAATTGGTGTTTGAAACTGAACCTAATCCAGCAGGTTTTCCTCGCAACGGACATTTCAATTGAAGGTGACCAGGATTACATCATCATCACTCCCAAATTTCCGAACGTGGGAATCGTGCCGGACGATGCCACTGGTCGGCGGGTTTTCTCGGGGATCTCCCGTTTTCCCCGCCCTTTCATTCCGGCACTGCTCCATGCTCACCTCACTTCACGCTCGTCGGCTCTCAAGACCTCGATGTTAAGAGCCGCCTAGATCTAGTCACTCATTCACGAGCGGACTATACCCGCAGCCGTCCGGAAGCTGGAGTCACGTTACCCGGAACCACCGCATCCTCATATTCTCGTGAATGGCGCGGTTGAATCACGCCGCCCGAGCCCACCCTGCCGAACAAGACAGTTCCCGCTAAACACTCTTGTAGAGAGAAACTCTCTAGTCCTACTCGCACCAGTTCCTGCGAACACCGCAAATGTCACTACGAGTAAGTATAGATCTACGCTGCTCGTAGTATGGATTGCACTTTGAAATAAACCGTTGAAAANCTAGTCCTACTCGCACCAGTTCCTGCGAACACCGCAAATGTCACTACGAGTAAGTATAGATCTACGCTGCTCGTAGTATGGATTGCACTTTGAAATAAACCGTTGAAAAATGTCACTGCCCCTACCTGCATATGTTTTAACTGGCACACCGAGTGGCATGCGCTCAGTAAAGTTGGTAACGGCGGAAGAAAAATATTCCCACCATTTAACGTTCACTTAAAAGTTTCAGGTTAACATTTGTGAATACTGAAATGAGTTATTTTGCTTTATGTGTTTTTATGCATATATCTGTAATAATTAGAAAATTGTAAAAATTTCAATTTTCTAACAAAGTTGCCAGATCCATGACAATGTTAAATTTACATATGGCTGGAAATACGCAATGTGCGCACAAGTAGATGTTGATCAGGGCTTTCAAAAATGCTCAGTTTAAAGTGAACAGCTTATATAATCCATGCACGGTTACCTCCAACTTCTCTGAAGACCTGATAAAGTTCTACTTCCAGGATATTCCTCCGCCTCATGCAAACAAAGCTTAATAGGGTATAGAAAATTACACCAAATGGACACCGCCACCGCATTCGTGCGTACCCAGTCTAATAACATTTTGTATAAGAACTATTTCTTACTAGGCACTACCAACACACATATTTTCTCTCTGTTTTTAATCACATCAAGTATAAATTAATTATTGTAATTTATAGTTCAAACATAAGAAATATTTCAATTTAATTNCTGTTTTTAATCACATCAAGTATAAATTAATTATTGTAATTTATAGTTCAAACATAAGAAATATTTCAATTTAATTAAAAATGCTTATGTTAACAGAAGTATAAAACGCTTGTGACACATGGCATGTTTAGGAAACAACCAAACACGTCCTCATACATTTGGAGATTTTTCAAATGTGTTGTTCAAAAAGTGTGAAGAAACCGCAATTAGACTATAGCAAGGTCCCTTAACTAACTTTCGGTGACTAGCATTTCACTGATCGTTGCAGCGACTCGGGTTTTGAGCGAAGCCATAAGCTCTCTAGTGATTTAATTCTGACAAACTGCACATCAACTGTACAAGGCCTGGAACACATATCCCCCACTGAGGGCGAGAATGTGCCTATTTTCACCTCTCGGGCATAAAAGATTTTCGGATGCAGCTGCATGTCAATGAGATGCATTGCTTCCTTTTGTGTAGTTTGCGGCATGGTTATTGGTTATGCTAGACAACGTCACGTAAAGTAAGGTTAAATTGCGTTTTCTTTTACGCGGTGGGGCACTTTTCTTCAAGAAACATGCAGAAATCAGCTCACGGCGTAATACATGTTAATTAATCTCTTATAATATTGTAAACATCTGTACATGTCAGTAATGTTTATTATTTAAAACTTAGATGTATTTATTTTACATGCTCCAAAAGAGGCGCCCTCATTGTAATATTAGCTATCTATGAAAAACTGAAACGGTACGTTGAACCGGATGTCAAAAGAACAATTTAGAAAAAAAAACAGAATAGAAATTATATACACACAGGATCCATGGTATTATGCTAATAAAGTCTGAAAATTAATATTGTTCATGTATGATGTAGGTGCTAGAAAAAAAATTTTGCTGTTTAGAAATTACGGGTCCTAGGAGTGGACCAATATAAAAAACTGCCCGAACCAGTTGAATTTGACCGGAGGTATTAAAATTCATGGCCGTCATCGTCTTCTCGGGCTAGCAGAAAAAGTATTTGTCAGATAAGTTTCTCCAGACTAGTGTAGTGAATCTACTGAACTGAAACCACATCCCCAGCATTACTAAGTGTCTAAAAAGTGTCTACCCAAGCCGGAATAAGGAAGAAAAGTTCAAATACCTAGGTCAAATTAATCTCTATTATTAAGTTATTGCATGTGGAAATATATTACAAAACTTTTGTATGCCTAACGTAGTGCAACAACATGACAACTTCAACCTTTCCCTGTACGTGTAAAAGATAACTACACTAAAACGGTAGCTGTTTGTGCCTTCAGTGTAAATAATGCGCGCGTTTAGGTAACGGAACAACATTTCGCGTGCTTCCACGTCGCTGCATTCTCGCAGGGAACGGAACTCGACCCGGTCGCTTGGCCGGACTGGCATTCATCAGGCGGAGAGCTGTTGAGAGCGGCGACACGAACAAGAACTGCGTGACCGATAGCTGGAGAGTGCCTGTGAGTGTGAGATAAAGAGTGGCAGTCTGAGGGCCGAGACGTCCGGTGTTGTCGGTTTATTAAGGCGCCTTTACGAGTCGCTGATACTGCCGTAGAGTGAATATAGGGTAGAGTGATGACGCTAGCTGCGCATACCAGTCTCCGTGTTCAAACATAGGACTGCTTTTCTGCCAATACGACTATCATAGACGACGTGTACAGGTTGTGAGGTAAGAACGCTGTTTAGTAAGTAAACAAGTGCTTTGATATGTTCGTATAATTCCTATAACCAATTTGTATTGCAATTTGATTATATTCTATTTGGTGAAAATATTGTATACATATTAAAGTGCTTGTCTTTTGGAAATTTAGATACAACAAACACGTTCATCACTGTTGACCTTGTGACTTTTTGACAGTTGTATTGGCGTGGGGTAGGTAAATGTTGGGTACATGCGAAGAAGACGAAAAATCGATCTATCTCATCTTTAGTATATGGATATACTGCAATCTGAAAGTTAATGTCCGTTTTTCAAAGTGGAATTACAACAAACCGTCTCGCCCGTCCGTCAATCACGTAATCAACCGCCAACCAGGCGGTTCTAATAATTCCACCTGTCCGTCAAAAGTTTGGCAAACTTTAATATTTCACGGACGGACGGGTGAAATTACCGCGTTCTAAACTTGTACTTTTTATTACCCTTCATTACCAGTTCATTAGAAGGTGGTTGGTTTAGTGTTTACAATGTTTTGTTTTTCTCTTGTTCTTTTTTTTCACATTTGTTTGCGTAGCTGTTTAATGCAGTGACTGTGTGATTATAATAAACAACATAGATACAAACAAATATCTTATGGAAATCTCTACGATTTTTTTTCCGCCTGTTAATTGCTGCCATTCCTTATGTCCGCAAACTATGCTGTTTTTAAAGATGTTGAAAATATATTTTATGTGTAAAAGTTTGTGTTTGGTTCGAACTGTGTTTGGCATTGAACATTCCTAAGCAATCATATTTCAATGAAAAAAACTTCACGAATTTAAGTGGGAAATAAGCATAGGCTTAGCTGTCATCAAGAGGAACTTGTATACTTTTCACATTTCCCCCTACGGGGACTGCACAGGAAAATCCTAAAAATGCTGTTTTTTTTAATTAAAAAATTCCATTTCCAATTTTTTTTATTTAGTTGTCATATTTAAATGAAGCCAACTTTATGTAAGCCAACTTTTCTGAAGCCCTGGTAAAGTCCTACTTTCACGATATTCCTCCACCTAGTGTAAACAATGCTCAAGTTTATAAAATCACGCCAAAGGGCCCGCGCATTTCAAGGCTAAATACGATGGGAATCATTAGAAATCGGGGCCCCGTGCTCATGTTCTGTGGTCAGTTTTCAGGATAGCAGCATTATGGTGTTTTGGAAAAGAACGTCGAACTTCTCTGATTTTGTGCAATCGATCATTCGTCAGGAAGTGCCAATTTTAAAGCATTTTCTCATTTCACCAAGTGCTTTAGAAATCAAACCTTACAAAAAATCTTGACTGCAACTGATGCATATATTTTGACGTAAACACTGACTTGAATGCTCCCAGTTAGGTTGGCAGCGATGCAGGAAAAGTAGTTCCATATCTTAGTGTCGTATTAAAAACCTGGTGTATAAAGTGAACACTGAATTACTTTCACTTAGTTCCTGTTTATTTTGTACGTGAAAAAAGTAAGAACTCCCGTATTAGTGACATATTTACAGTCTTAAAAATGTCACTGTTTCACTTGAACAACGCATGAATATAGTGATAGGGTTCACGAAACTCTTAATCTTACGTAAGGCGGAAGGACAGGAAACGTGTAGAAAAGGAGATCCTAAGCAGGTTTTATAAAATCACTAAATTAACAGACGACCGCCTATAATGAAGTTATACTAGCAGAAAATTGAGAAACATTTATAAGACTTTAACATTAATTTAAATGAATAGTGTAATATATAAANAAGTTATACTAGCAGAAAATTGAGAAACATTTATAAGACTTTAACATTAATTTAAATGAATAGTGTAATATATAAAAGGTATTAATTTCTTTTAGTTTTAGACATATTAGGTAATAATTTGCGTAATAATGACATACTAATTAATTTTGCTGCCAAGTCCACAGTGTATCTTTATCGGCACATTATAAATAATTGCATGTGGCGGAATGATACATAAAATCTAAAAAACAGAAACTAAGCTGGGATTTCAATTAAATTAAACTTACAGTGAGCCAACTCTGTCCTGGAGTAAGTTTGTAATATAACAGTGCCATGCGTTTCCCTGACGTGAACGAAAAATATTTTATGCCAGAGACCACGCCTTCTAATTTCAGCAAAGTCATAAAAACACAGTAAACTTGGCGTATTTAGGAACACCATGACGTGTTAAAGCCATTTCAACAAGCCACAAGACACAGCGACATGGGTCGAGTGAAATGTCGCCTCCTTGACCTGTCTGCTTCGGAACGGGGACACGAAAATAGTCGCNTATACTTTTCACATTTCCCCCTACGGGGACTGCACAGGAAAATCCTAAAAATGCTGTTTTTTTTAATTAAAAAATCCATTTCCACTTTTTTTTTTTAGTTGTCATATTTAAATGAAGCCAACTTTATGTAAGCCAACTTTTCTGAAGCCCTGGTAAAGTCCTACTTTCACGATATTCCTCCACCTAGTGTAAACAATGCTCAAGTTTATAAAATCACGCCAAAGGGCCCGCGCATTTCAAGGCTAAATACGATGGGAATCATTAGAAATCGGGGCCCCGTGCTCATGTTCTGTGGTCAGTTTTCAGGATAGCAGCATTATGGTGTTTTGGAAAAGAACGTCGAACTTCTCTGATTTTGTGCAATCGATCATTCGTCAGGAAGTGCCAATTTTAAAGCATTTTCTCATTTCACCAAGTGCTTTAGAAATCAAACCTTACAAAAAATCTTGACTGCAACTGATGCATATATTTTGACGTAAACACTGACTTGAATGCTCCCAGTTAGGTTGGCAGCGATGCAGGAAAAGTAGTTCCATATCTTAGTGTCGTATTAAAAACCTGGTGTATAAAGTGAACACTGAATTACTTTCACTTAGTTCCTGTTTATTTTGTGCGTATAAAAAGTAAGAATTCCCGTATTAGTGACATATTTACAGTCTTAAAAATTTCACTGTTTCACTTGAACAACGCATGAATATAGTGATAGGGTTCATGAAACTCTTAATCTTACGTAAGGCGGAAGGACAGGAAATGTGTAGAAAAGGAGATCCTGGGCAGGTTTTATAAAAAGCGCTAAATTAACAGAGGACCGCCTATAAGTAAGTTATACTAGCAGAAAATTGAGAAACATTTATAAGACTTTAACATTAATTTAAATGAATAGTGTAATATATAAAAGGTATTAATTTCTTTTAGTTTTAGACATATTAGGTAATAATTTGCGTAATAATGACATACTAATTAATTTTGCTGCCAAGTCCACAGTGTATCTTTATCGGCACATTATAAATAATTGCATGTGGCGGAATGATACATAAAATCTAAAAAACAGAAACTAAGCTGGGATTTCAATTAAATTAAACTTACAGTGAGCCAACTCTGTCCTGGAGTAAGTTTGTAATATAACAGTGCCATGCGTTTCCCTGACGTGAACGAAAAATATTTTATGCCAGAGACCACGCCTTCTAATTTCAGCAAAGTCATAAAAACACAGTAAACTTGGCGTATTTAGGAACACCATGACGTGTTAAAGCCATTTCAACAAGCCACAAGACACAGCGACATGGGTCGTGTGAAATGTCGCCTCCTTGACCTGTCTGCTTCGGAACGGGGACACGAAAATAGTCGCCGTTTGTCGCTTCTGTTTACGGCTGTCCTAAACCTGTTCGGTCACGCTGTAGGTTGCGATTAGCTCCCGTGATTATCTGCGAGAATTACAGCGACTTGAGGTGCTTCGAACCTCGGTAACATCGTTCGACGATCACGGCTGGGCGATTCACTTATTTACACACTGCTGTGTGCACGACAGGCAATGGCTAGAGAATAATTCGCGGATTCACTTTGGGACAAGCTGGAAATCAAAACACGTGCGTTTATTTAACATCAGCCATTGGTCCACGCGGTGTTTGNGATTCACTTTGGGACAAGCTGGAAATCAAAACACGTGCGTTTATTTAACATCAGCCATTGGTCCACGCGGTGTTTGGCACCTCCTGGTGGACGGTGTCCAATTGTAGCCCTCCACTGTGACAGCAGACAACCAATGTGCAGTTGATGTCGGCANCACCTCCTGGTGGACGGTGTCCAATTGTAGCCCTCCACTGTGACAGCAGACAACCAATGTGCAGTTGATGTCGGCATATTTGTACATAAGACTGTACAGTCTAGCCTGCAGGCCACTGAACTCACGATTTTTTCCTGTCTCTAGCAATGGCCCGGTCAGATAGGCAAATAAAAGGTTTCTCCTCACCCCCACAACCAACAACAGCAAACCACCAGCGTTTTTACTCCTGACGTGGAAACCACCCTGCATTAAGATTATTTTGTCAGTAATTAGGGGTCACCTGTTTTTCGCAAAATATCCTGAGATTAGTTGTGCTCTAAAACCCTTTAGTTCTAATCCACTTTCGTGAATGGAAGTTTTTTAACTGTCACACGTCTCAGATGTCTGCGCGCCAATCACGGGCGTTCAGTGTTGCATTGACTTAATTATGATTGGCCTAGCCAGGTTACAAACTGTCGGCTGACAAAGACACCCTGTATATGACCTAAGGCATGTTGTAATTGTGCACGTAGGATATTTGAGTCTAGCTTGAGCGTATCTTTTCGCGAAAAAAAANATGACCTAAGGCATGTTGTAATTGTGCACGTAGGATATTTGAGTCTAGCTTGAGCGTATCTTTTCGCGAAAAAAAAACAGGTGGTCTACCTATCAATAACCAATGCCAATAACCCGATAACCTACTTGCCAGGCGGGAGTTCTTCCAATAGGGTATATATTTCGCAAGTTTTATTCGCAGACAGGTGGNCCCGATAACCTACTTGCCAGGCGGGAGTTCTTCCAATAGGGTATATATTTCGCAAGTTTTATTCGCAGACAGGTGGTACTGGATTGAGTTCTTGCTGTCTCGTATAATTGTTATCATCGCAATTTCTCACGGCGTATATAAGAAACTGTGTCATATTGCTCTAATCACGATTTAGAATTTTGGAACCTGAAAATGCTCTGAAGTATACTGTAGACCCTTCTGGTGCAGACTCAATATTTCCTTGCTTCTCACAAGTGAACTGTAAAAAGTCTAAGGGTTTGGTGGAAGAAGTGCTTATCACACTCATCCGTCAAGATTAGTTTTATTCAAAAATAAAACTGGTAGGCCTACCACCTGACGCTCACATTCATCACAAGTTCGTTGTTGTGGGATAGGCCTAACATTAGACCATGGTTTTCGCTACTGAAGATCNGACGCTCACATTCATCACAAGTTCGTTGTTGTGGGATAGGCCTAACATTAGACCATGGTTTTCGCTACTGAAGATCATTAGAAAATGCACTTGCTCCCGTCTTTGGTGAACGAAGTGTCTGTCCCACAGTGGTAGCACGCATCTCCAGGTCGCTGAAAGGACGTCATCTTTATGTTTAGCTCCAGTCAAACTTGCTTGCGTTCCAGTGTTCCAGTAATCGACTACNTCGCTGAAAGGACGTCATCTTTATGTTTAGCTCCAGTCAAACTTGCTTGCGTTCCAGTGTTCCAGTAATCGACTACGGCTGACGGAGTAAGTGATATGCCCCATTTCGAAAATAATTAAAATCTTCTTTTGGTAACTGCAAAAATTTAAACTAAAAAAAAAATCTTCGAATTAATTTTAAAATATTTTTTTCGTATGCCATCAGTGTTTTGGTGTAATTGTGAGAAAAAGTCATGGCCAGAGCGAATTGTGTCCAGATTCCATCACTAGTGCGTGCAGGTTGAATAGCTAAGGGGTGCCAAACAGACCAAGAAAACACCCTCTGTCGCGAAGGGCGCTGTGTGTGTGTGAGGACCTCATAACCATCTATTGGNGCCAAACAGACCAAGAAAACACCCTCTGTCGCGAAGGGCGCTGTGTGTGTGTGAGGACCTCATAACCATCTATTGGCCCTATTATCAGCAAAGAAACTCATTCAAGAAGTATTCCATGTACCAGGAGCTTAAAATTTCGAGGTTATAAATTATTTCTTCGCGTATACACACGTACCAAAATTATGTGTGAATGTTTACGATGAAAAGCGTGTACACAACGGTACATAACTAGAGACCTGAAAAATTCGCGAGTTCAATGACCTGTAGGCTATGCTCCATTGTCGTATGTGAAATAATGCAAATATCACTGTTCATTGGTTGCTTGTTGTATTAGCGGAAGACGGTGATTCGGTCTGCATTTTATTGCGTGTTTGTTATTGGCTCAGAGTTGTCCAGGAGTTGTAAACTAACGGGTGGGCCAATAGAATAAGCAATACAAACGTACGAGGTTTTGAATTCTAGCTTGGCAACTGAAGTGTGTGTTCGTTCTTGTTTTATACACGTTAGAGGACGAATTTGTGTGTTGGTAGCAAATTGACATTCCAGCTCTTCCACTGTTTCACTTGTAGAGCGTATGAATTAAGTGATCAGGCCCATGGCGGCGTAAGAATACGAAATGTGAAGGGAAGTAAAAATTCAAAAGTGCTCACTTTGCCGCGGCCAGCCAATATAAGTGACTGAACAGAATTCAGGCTGAAATAATTTAACGGGGTGGACTTAGAGGCGGATCCATAAGGGGGAGGTTTTTTTTAGCATTTCAATTAAATCACAGTTGTAACATTTCAAATTAATCAGAAGGTCGTAATTCACAGTTTCCAAACTTTTTATTCAACTCGTTCGTTGTTTAAAACAAATTAAGAAATAAATATATATTTTTCTTAAACACAACAAATCAATCTTATTAGTCTCTTCTTATTAAGTATTCGCATTTTAAACATTTCGCAGTAACTATTTCATTAACATTAAATATATTTTACCACATTTTTTTATTTAGTTAAAACAACTATGCCCATTCTTGGCTGTGGTTGTATGATTTCTTTTATAGAAAATGTACGTACGATTTTACATCAACCTGTAGTTGTTACGTGCTCTCTGATTGGCTGTCGTCTGACCACGCCACATCTCTCCTCCAACCAGAAATGGCGATAAGATAGCCAACCAGGAAAATTTTCTTTAGTTCGTTTCATAACATTCAATGTTTAATACCCTCTAAGGAGAAAATGAATAATAATAATAAAATTTGGAATACTGTAAAT
>NQII01000737.1:48563-59888 GCA_002778355.1 Clitarchus hookeri
GGGGGGGGGGGGGAGCTAGTTTTGCATTGCCTGGTGTCCCGCATCCATGCTGCCCAAGGAGTTCAACAGGTATTGCTTCGAACTACACTTACACTTGGCGCATGAAGTGCGTTGCTTGGTAAAAAGCACGCGTGATTCTTTGTAGTGTTGTCTGAACCCGAAAAGCACTTAAAAATGGTTTCTTACCGAAATACCATTTTCAAGTTCAAGTTCTCATCTACGAGCCAACGATGATTTTTTTTGGGCGTGTAAGTGGCTAAAACGGAAGTTTTCATAACCGGTTTTAGCTGCTAAATTTTTTATACAGGTAGTTTAGGGTTGTNCAACGATGATTTTTTTTGGGCGTGTAAGTGGCTAAAACGGAAGTTTTCATAACCGGTTTTAGCTGCTAAATTTTTTATACAGGTAGTTTAGGGTTGTTTTTAATACCTGCATTATACTTATATATTTATTAGAGTGCCATGAAAATATAGGGTCACCTCTTAAAATTACGTCCAGGCAAGTCTCCAACGGAAAGACAGCACGCAGTTGAGCACCTTGTGTGTAGAGGCGATGAGGCAATTGAAAAGCGAGCAACAGTCGGCCTTACAGCTCACGTGTTTCAAGGCATCGAACGCGCAAAAAAAAAAATGCATGCATGCCCCTTATAGTCCAGTCAATATAAACATCCGACCTTGCATTTGATTAAGTAGTTATGATATTTTGATATGTTGTTTGGACCCAAGCCCGTAGTAGAAATTCAAGTTTTGCAACCCCCAAAAAGGTGTACGACCAGCGTGGCAGCCAAAAATCAACGACATTTTCGCTCTTTTTTCAGTTTTTGCTCAATATCTTCCGAAATATACGTCTGACGGAACAAGGTTCCCCATACTTTGTTAAAGTATATTAAATCTACAACAATATGAGATCCAAGCTGTTTTTTTACGTTCAGCAGTTTTCAAGATACAGCTCTTTAAACATTTGCCATTTTTCAANACATTTGCCATTTGTCCAAAAAAAAAATTAAGTTTTGGCCTCTTATATTGTTAAATACCGTCGAAACAACTCGTCCTACGAGAAACTTTAAGATAAATGAATTTAAATTACATTTATTTAGCTTTCATTTGAGCACAGGTGGGCACTTGTAGACCCAATAGTTCTCTCAGAAATGGCATATAGGTACCCAAGCGAAAAACTTGAAAATTTACTTAAGGGAAAATGAAAGAAAAACAGCGCAATTACAATTTGTAGGTCAATAGTATTTTATTANCTACGAGAAACTTTAAGATAAATGAATTTAAATTACATTTATTTAGCTTTCATTTGAGCACAGGTGGGCACTTGTAGACCCAATAGTTCTCTCAGAAATGGCATATAGGTACCCAAGCGAAAAACTTGAAAATTTACTTAAGGGAAAATGAAAGAAAAACAGCGCAATCACAATTTGTAGGTCAATAGTATTTTATCATGAACAAGAAAAGTTACTGATATAAAACTTTTTTTGAATGTCCCGGTTTGGAAAGTTCCTCGTCGGAAGTACTTGTGGGAGTATATGTCCCTTCTGTTGTCTCTTGGCTGCTCTCCTGAAGAGAGAGGGGGGAGGGAGGTTCACTATGAATGAGTGGCTGAGTTGCGGTGATGGAGATTTCCTCGTCGTCAGAATCCTCTATCTGGGGAACCTGCACGTANTTTTTGAATGTCCCGGTTTGGAAAGTTCCTCGTCGGAAGTACTTGTGGGAGTATATGTCCCTTCTGTTGTCTCTTGGCTGCTCTCCTGAAGATGAGAGGGGGGAGGGAGGTTCACTATGAATGAGTGGCTGAGTTGCGGTGATGGAGATTTCCTCGTCGTCAGAATCCTCTATCTGGGGAACCTGCACGCAGTCGCATTTCCCACCACAGAAGCGGCAAAGGACTGAGCACTTGAGCCCACCTTTGCGGCAACTGCACCCACTGCTGCATTCTTTCTTGCATTTGCATGATATCATCCGCAGTAAGAGCTTTGGTTCTTTCACTGGCTTCAACAAGTCACGTGCAAAGGGTNAGCACTTGAGCCCACCTTTGCGGCAACTGCACCCACCGCTGCATCCTTTCTTGCATTTGCATGATATCATCCGCAGAAAGAGCTTTGGTTCTTTCACTGGCTTCAACAAGTCACGTGAAAAGGATNCTTCAACAAGTCACGTGCAAAGGGTATCATAATCCGTAGGAGGAGCGTGGTTGAAGGGAAGGAAAATAATTTTTGAGCGTTTAAAGACAAGACCATTGGTCACCTGCTCCATGAAGCCGTTCCAACCAGGGATATCTGGAGTGTTGCAGGTTTTTCCATACAACCAGTACAGGTCTGGCGCTAATGGCAGTACAGTATATCACCCCCAATTTCATAGCCTCCCTCTAAGGTATTGACCGTAATCGCTGATAAGCCCGAATTTTTCCTCACAGTGCAATGTTTGAGTTCTATTGATCCCCACAAGCTTACACTCTCAGCACGCGCATACTACTTTAAACGTGGGATATTCTGGTCTAGCATTACTGCATCGTGGGGGGTTATGCACATAATACCTCCCATTTCGTGGAAGGTATTTTCCCCATCCAACGTATTAACATTCACGTCAGCATTGCCAAACACAAACTGCATGAAACTCTCTTTTCAAATTGGTGGTGACGATTCTGGCCGCATCAAAGAAGTGTTTCGATTTGCACTGCCTCACTGTAAGTGCATGAAAATCCTAGAGCTGAGCAAATGTTTACAAGATGTTTTGAGCCCAATTTCCTATATAAGTAGGTCCCAACCCCTGTCATAAGTGAAGAAATGAAAGATCGTGTCCTTGCAGCTGATATAAGAGCATGTGAAAAAGCTATACATTTATTTCTCCACGTATTGAGAACACCTNATTACTGCATCGTGGGGGGTTATGCACATAATACCTCCCATTTCGTGGAAGGTATTTTCCCCATCCAACGTATTAATATTCACGTCAGCATTGCCAAACACAAACTGCATGAAACTCTCTTTTCAAATTGGTGGTGACGATTCTGGCCGCATCAAAGAAGATGTTTCGATTTGCACTGCCTCACTGTAAGTGCATGAAAATCCTAGAGCTGAGCACATGTTTACAAGATGTTTTGAGCCCAATTTCCTATATAAGTAGGTCCCAACCCCTGTCATAAGTGAAGAAATGAAAGATCGTGGCCTTGCAGCTGATATAAGAGCATGTGAAAAAGCTATACATTTATTTCTCCACGTATTGAGAACACGTTTCTTGTGTTTCAGAATGACGGTCTCATAAAACAGTTTTACATACTCCGGGATAACGGACTCAACATTCTGCAAAAANCTTTCTTGTGTTTCAGAATGACGGTCTCATAAAACAGTTTTACATACTCAGGGATAACGGACTCAACATTCTGCAAACAATCATCAGACGGTGGATACTCATTAGTTTCGTACACTTTTGAGTTGATATCTTCCAAAATTATGCCAACTTAAGCNAATCATCAGACGGTGGATACTCATTAGTTTCGTACACTTTTGAGTTGATATCTTCCAAAATTATGCCAACTTAAGCTTTTACAACTCTTCCTGAACATCACCCTTTCTTTCCTCATACCATTTATCGTAGAGGATTTTATATCCAGTATTTTTTAAAGTCNTCTTCCTGAACATCACCCTTTCTTTCCTCATACCATTTATCGTAGAGGATTTTATATCCAGTATTTTTTAAAGTCGCCACTGCTCCTTTGCAAGAGCCGAGCTCCGTAATAATGATCTCCTTCCCAAAGCGTTTGGTGAGGCGAGATTTCACNTTGCAAGAGCCGAGCTCCGTAATAATGATCTCCTTCCCAAAGCGTTTGGTGAGGCGAGATTTCACAGTTCTTACAACTGGCTCACAAGCTCCTTCAATCTGCTTTATTAGATCATCTAACGCAAACTGGCATTCGTCACTGTCCAAAATATAATTGCAAATGCACTCCATGGCCTCATCTAACTGTGTGAGTGGTCGATATCCCCTTTTATGTCCAGTTTTTGCCTGTTTGGCAAATAACTTTTTGTAACACTGGATGTGGTACCTAGCGTCAGCAGCAACCAAGTCATGTTCAGTTTTGAGGCGTTCCATAATCTGTTTCCCNGAACTCAACTAATAACATGAATCGTAACCAAAAATGCAAATGTTCCAAGGTTCGGATCATCTCTGGTTCTTAATTCATGATAATTGACATTAAGAAAATATTGTATGTTATATGTATAATACTTAATAACTTTTATTTTAAACAAGGTTGGGCACTACGTTGTACAGGTGCTATGGTTGTATTATTCTAAATAATTAGTCCATACATGCTAACATAACGCATTTCATAATTATAGAGCTTATTCACGATGTTAGACGCACTTTTTCTTTCATTTTCAATTAAGTCCATTTTCAAGGTTTTCGCTTAGTTACCTGGGTCTTCAAGTGCCCACCAGTGCCCAAATTAAAGCTAAATAAATGTACTTTAAATTAATTTCTCTTAAAGTATCTCGTAGGACGAGTTGTTTCGACGGTATTTAACAATATAAGATGCCAAAACTTAGCATTTTTATTTTTTGGGAAAAATTGCCTATGTTTAAAGAGCTTTATCTTGAAAACTACTGAACGTAAAAAAAACAAATCGGATCTCCGATTATCGCAAATTTTATATACTTTAACAAAGTATGGGAAACCTTGTTCCGTCAGACGTATATTTCGGAAGATATTGAGCAAAAACTGAAAAAAGAGCGAAAATGTCGCTGTTTTTTGGCTGCCACGCTGGTCGCACACCTTTTTGGGGGTTGCAAAACTTGAATTTCTACTACCGGCTTGGGTCCAAACCAAATATCATAACTACTGAATCAAATGCAAGGTCAAGCCCCTTTTCATGTCTACATTGATTGGACTATACTATTAACTGACATGCCAGACTACGTACACCAACTTCGTCAGTAGAAAGATTTAGTCGGTCCGGGAACAAGGGATTAGGGATCGGCTTTGCGGCTTCGGCCACCGTCATCATGTATTACGTCACCGTCTTGTATTATGTCATCGCCATAATTTTGGAATACATCAACATCTTGTATTACGCCATTGTCATAATTTTGGATTGTGCCAATATTTTGGATTATGTCGCCATTTTGGATTATATCATTATATTGGATTACATCACCTGCCATTTTGTATTACATCATCGCTGCAATATTTTTTCTGCCACCATATTGTTTCCTGATAACTCGCCTTTTTTCATGCTCTGTCATTCAACCTTGATGTCTGGAATCTTTGATTTCATTTTTACATGTTCTGTTATTCCATTCCTACTTTCTCATGCCCTGTCATTCCATTCCTACTTTTTCATCTTCTGTCATTCCATTCCCACCATTTGGAATTTTATTTTCTCATGCTCTATCATTCCTTTTCACCTTGGTAACCTTTGCTCAACCCTGCCATCTTGGCATCATGCTCAGACATCCCACATCGATTTATTAGCCTGCTGATTACCCTTGAACTACCATCTTGGATTACATCACTTTTGTTCCACTCATCAAACAAACCATCGTAAAACTTATGTAGGACTTAACCACTCGCATAGAACTTATATTTTTCATCACTTTTGTTCCATCTCATCTAGGAACGCATTCATAGCGTTTGTGTGTATGTGTATATCTCGTTAAGGACTGTTGCATCTGATGCCGTTTAAGAAAAAGTTATGAAACGTTTATAAAATTAAAGAGAAAAAAACACTTCCTTTTAAAAATTTATTCACACACATTTACAAGTTCAAGATAAAAGAAATCATTATAGTCTCTTTACTTCAGATCATTCTATAGTCTGCTTATATGCAGTTCAAGACAGTCTACGCTAGCAAGTATCCAACCAGAACTCCTGGTCATATATTCTTCTCCTTCAAAACAAAGTTCTCCTTTCAAGGCCTCTGCATCCTCTGGAATACCATCAACATTGTACAATGCTTCATTCGCAGTTGTAAATGCTCGCAAACTGATGACTTCGTCCAAAAGTTGAGGCTTTTTTTAGGTACACCCCAGCGAAACATTATATTTTATGCGACCGTCTTCAACTTTTTCTGATAATTGATTTATTAGCCTTTGTTTAATGAGTTCGAGGTATGTACATATGTCTTTCGTGCCTACAAAGTAATTTCCAATAACATAATCTTTCAAATTACCCTTGGGTGCTGATTGTTTCAGGTAGAATTCATTCGATATGGTTTCATCAACAGCTAGAACAAGTCAATTTCTTAGCTGCTGACACTCTGGATTTACAGTTATTGCTATGTATTTTCACCTTATCGCAATGCTTGCACAGGTGTTTGCAATTTATGCACCGCTGCATAGCATAGGAAGGCCCCTTCACACAAGTAGTTCTTCCATGCCTCCTTGTACATTGACGGTTGGCAAATATATTGTCACAGTAACAGCAACGGAGCCTTGCCGAAATCATCGATGGCAGCACTGCTNACATTGACGGTTGGCAAATATATTGTCACAGTAACAGCAACGGAGCCTTGCCGAAATCATCGATGGCAGCACTGCTGTAGGTGTTCCATACGAAGAAGTTGAAGGTACTGTCGGTGTCACGCCTGAAGAAGTCGATGGTGGTGCTACTGCCGCAGGTGTCCCACCTGAAGAAATCGATGGCGCTGGGTCAACATCAGACGTTGAATGACCAGCAGCTATTGTCTTCATAATATATCCCAGTTGCTTACACAAGCTGAGACGAAGTGTATTTCACGACTTCCACTGTAAACTAAGTTTCCTAACTGGAACCCGGCTGCTTATATACCCGCACACAGGTGCCATACCAGCCACTGTAACCAATGCATGCCATCTGCTCTACCAACANCCCGGCTGCTTATATACCCGCACACAGGTGCCATACCAGCCACTGTAACCAATGCATGCCATCTGCTCTACCAACAAACACCAGACCAAACGTACTCATGGTCCATGCCTATTTATATAACTCAAGCATACCTCAACCATTCGTCCACACAGACCATACAAAGCTAACATACAGCCNGTCCATGCCTATTTATATAACTCAAGCATACCTCAACCATTCGTCCACACAGACCATACAAAGCTAACATACAGCCCATACCAGTGACACAATCGACATATTCTCATATCATCCACAGGTATCGTTAATAACATTTCTTTGTTAGGTGAATTGGTTAATCAAGTACGGAAATGAGCAGAGACCCGCGGACAGCATGTACAAGGCCTCACAGTGTACGGCGGTCTCGCAAAGAAGAAGAGAGCAAAACGGCAGACTTTAACGAGCACTAACGGTCGAAAAATCTTTAAGGGGCCTCGTTAGGTGTAGCTGTCATGTGGGTCTCGTAAGCAGTACTGTCTTATCTATTTTTTTTTTAAATGGAATACAAAAAAAAATTACATTTTTTTTTGGACAGAAATGAAAGTCGATGTTTTGTTGCAAATTCATAAATTTGGTTATTGAGACTTAAATGTGGTCGTTGAAAATTGTCGAAGTCAGAAATAATCGCTGTAAGTAGTCCTTTGTTTACGATGTTTGGTTTTTCTGCTAAACAGTGTTTAAAACTACGGTGACCGTGCTGAATCTTTTCTCATTGTGAACAGATTGCTGTATTGAAACACCAAGGTCAACGCTTGAAATTCTGAGGAAACTGACACACGCGAAGCTTGTTTACGCTGTTTTCTATCGCTGTCTCAGTGCTTCATTATAACCGGATGTAACCTTCAGGCATTAATTTTTTTTTTTTACTATAGTCTGTTCGCAGATTCCTCTCACTTTTTTTAATCAAACCTTTGACAAATCACCCCGTGTAAGACGTGTTTAGTGGTTGCCTAAATATATCATCTATCACAAGTGTTTTATACTTGTGTTAACACAAAAGTGCCTTATTTTTTTAATAAATTGAATTTCTACTTACATTAAATCTATAAATTATAATATTTCATTCATAATTCATATGAATAAAAACAGGGGGAAAACAAGTGTGTTGGCAATACCTAGTAAGAAGTACTCCTTACGTAAAATATTATAACACTGATTGCGCACGAATGCAGTGCGTTGTCCCTTTGGGGTAATTTTCTAGACTTAATTAGGCTTTGTTTACATAATCCAGAGAAATGTCAGGGAAGTAGAACTTTGGCAGGGCTTCAGAAAAGTTGGAAGTGACCGTGAATGGAGTATAGGGAGGCCCTTAACGGCGAGCAATGTGCACGAACTATAGCTCATCGCGACGCGCGTTGTGAACTCTTGGCTTGTTGCCGGCCATGGTGTCATCGACAGCACAAAAAATGAAGTCTCCATTAGTTTCTTCAAACACATCCCGCACTGTACACATTTCCTTTCTTCGTCATTTTACGGAAAATGAAAATTTCCAGGCCTTCCGTAAAAAATACTTACTGGTCGCTTTTTTCAATTACGAATTTTCCTTAAATTTCACAGAACCTTGTGTGAATTGCCGTTATACCTCTCCGTATACTTGCTGTAGTCCATTCGCGGTTTCTTCACACTTTTTAATCAAACCTGTGAAAAATTACCCCGTGTATAACGTGTTTGGTTGTATCCTAAATATATCATCTATACTTGCGTTAACGTAATAGTACATTCTTTTTTAGTTAAATTGAACTCTTTCTAATATTATTCTAACATTTAATTTACAACTAATATGAATAAAAACAGGGGGAAATACCTCTGTTGGCAATGCCTAGTAATAAATAGTTATTATTATGCAAAATAGTATTGCACTGAGTGCGCACGAATACGGTGCGGTATTCATTTGATGTAATTTTCTATAGATTTAGCTAAGCTTAGTTTGCACGAGGAGGAGGAATATCCTAATTGTAAAACACTTGCTTGTTAAAATTTAACATTAGTTGTACACATTCCACACTGAGGTTTCGTCAAATTTACTCTAATTTATTGATAGCGTTACAAAAATCTCTGGCAACTAGTTTCCAAAGAATTCCTTGTGCAAATACAAAAACACTTTTACAGTGTAGCGTGATGCATTAGCAACACTCAGACATTACTAGAAACCGAAAATGTTTCGTACTTCATCTATATTACAATAAGATATTACATTATTTTATGTTTATAACAAGTAATAGCGTAGTGACAGAAGTTACTGACCATACAAACTTTTATTTTACACTTGTTCAAATCCCGCGCCAATATAGACCAAGGACATTTAAAATTTAAATTTGTTTGTATTAGACCATTGCAATCACTCTTTATAAGCCAGATATACAACAAAACGCAGGCCTAGCAGGAAATCTGCGGAGATTTTTCGTGAATTCACAGAAATCTTTGTAAGATTCACGGAAAGTTCATTACTTTAATAAAAAGGAAGTGTCTCTACTTTTACAGTATAAATATTTCTGATAGATAATTTTTACCAACACTTTTCCAAAATTTTACGTATATTTTTTTTAAGTGTTGTGTTGTTACCAACTAATACAATGTGAGGACATTTAATCAAGACTCAATCATTAAGAAAACTGTTTCATTATTTCTTTGATAATACATACATGCTTTCGAATAAAGGAAGCTAATTTGCTTGTTAACCTGCAAACTGTGACGTCTATAGTTCATTCGTGGTTATTCCCAACTTTTTATAATGCCTTGATCAAGTTCTACTTTCAGGGTATTCCTCCGCCTCGTACAAACAAAGCTCCATAAAGTATAGAAAATTATAACAAAAGGGACAGCGCACCGCATGCGTGCGCGATCAGTTTAATAATATTTTGCAAGAGAACTATTTCTGTCTAAGCATTACCAACACGCCTGTATTCTATTTTAAATGTAAAATTATAGTTTAGAAATACGGTATAAGTAAAATTTCAATTTAACATAAGTATAAAACGCCTGTGATTCACGACATATGTAGGCAACAACCAAACACATCGGTGAATTTCCGAAGGTTTCATTCAAAAAGTGTGAATATACTGCGAATAGACTATACATATTTTCAACGAATATGTTTCCGGTGTAAAACTTTACACGATTTTTTTTTTTTACAAATAATGTTTTCACTTTCAAATCTTTCAGTGTTGTAGAGAAATAAATATTTCACAGAAAATCTTGGTTTCTAATGAGAGACTGTACAAACGAGAGCGTGAGGGTTAGTTCAGCGTACCCCGTATACCCGCATCACCTGAGTTTGCTCATTTGTAACGACCCTACTATTTCGGCAGTAGGATACACGTCATATAGTTATACGTTTGTTCAACTTGTCTGACTGAACCTCTGCTCATCTTGGAAATTTATGGCCTCAGATAGAATGCGTTTCTGCAAAACAATGTACGATTTGGTCGGTTCTTTAATTAGTAGTCTATATTTTATGTTAACGATTTTTTTTCAGTTCGTTACACGAGACGACATTGTGAGCGCTTCCTAACCTCCATTTAGGCCTATATGTCAAGTCCAGAATTACATTTGTTCGAACCGCGGTATAAAATCTGTGATTAGCTTTTTTATTGCCAATGTTATCAAAACCAGTAACAAAATAATTTTCATGCCGCTAACTACATTAACAATTATTTATATATATATATATATATATATATATATATATATATATATATATATATATTTATTTATTTATTTATTTATATATNACCATAAGAGCGATTTCAAACGATTTCCAAGTCTTTCTCAGCTGATAGTGATCGCACGCGGTGCATCAGTTCTGTGTGACGAACCGAGATTATAACCGCGTATGATCTCAAATCGAGCCGAGAACTTCATTGGTGCAACCGACGGTTTGACTGACAGTGTAAGTATGAACTAAAGATGTCGCCACATTACAGGATGATTCACCAAGACGTACCACTAGCTTGCTGCCGGGGTCGTGATGCGCAAAAAACTCTCAGCATAAACTTTACTCTTGCTCTTTCCATACACGGAGCAAGCTTAGTTCAACACGGTCTGCTCTTAAACTCTGTAGGCCTATGGTACCAAAATGCATAGCTAGAGACCTGCAGGCTGAACTCTACGGTATTATGTACAAATATGCCGATGTCAACTGCACATTGGTTGTCTGAGGTCACAGTGGAAGGTGACGATTGGGCTAGCGTTCCCAAGAAGGTGTCAAACACCGCGTGGTCCAATAGTTGAAGTTATATAAACACACATGTTTTGAATTCTAGCTTGTACCAAAATGAATCCGCGAATTTTTCAGGTCTCTATTCATAGCTAATGTTCAAAATGTATGGAATTGGGAAACAGTTTCCATTTTTTTTTTTTCAATAATAGTTACTACGAACTATTTTTGTAGGGTTTACTCTTTATTTCTCATTTTGTAACCTTCAACTTTTACGCTGCAGTT
>NQII01000737.1:60044-86431 GCA_002778355.1 Clitarchus hookeri
CATAGCTAGAGACCTGCAGGCTGAACTCTACGGTATTATGTACAAATATGCCGATGTCAACTGCACATTGGTTGTCTGAGGTCACAGTGGAAGGTGACGATTGGGCTAGCGTTCCCCAGAATGTGTCAAACACCGCGTGGTCCAATAGTTGAAGTTGTATAAACACACATGTTTTGAATTCTAGCTTGTACCAAAATGAATCCGCGAATTTTTCAGGTCTCTATTCATAGCTAATGTTCAAAATGTATGGAATTGGGAAACAGTTTCCATTTTTTTTTTTTTTCAATAATAGTTACTACGAACTATTTTTGTAGGGTTTACTCTTTATTTCTCATTTTGTAACCTTCAACTTTTACGCTGCAGTTTTTTTTAAACTGACCTTACGTGGCTATCTGAAGAAAAGAATTGACTGTTGTATATATTTTTTTTTTGCTATACCTATATTAACTTTGTGAAAAATTCTGCGTAACGTGAAATGCTAGGTTCTCTTCTAAAAATGAAGTTGGCACCACCTGTCTCTGGTTAATTCCTGGCTATAGTCTATTCACGGTATCTCCACTTTTTTGAACGAAACCTTTGAAAAATCACCCCATGATGACGTGTTTGGTGGTTTCCTAAATATGATGTCATGTATCACAAGCATTTTATACGCCTGATAACTAGAGACCTGAAAAATTCGCGAGTTCAACGACCTGTAGGCTATACTCCATTGTCGTATGTAAAATCATGCAAATATCACTGTTCATTGGTTGCTTGTTGTATTAGCGGAATGCGGTGATTCTATCTGCATTTTACTGTGCATTTATTATTGGCTCAGAGTTGTCTAGGAGGTGTAAACTAACGGGTGGACCAATAGCATTAGCAATACAAACGTATGAGGTTTCGAATTCTAGCTTGTCCCGAAATGAAAACGCGAATTTCTCAGGTCTCTACTGATAACATAAAATTAGCTTATTTTGGGCTAAATTCAACTTTTACTTATATTTTATCTATAAATAAAAATATTTCATATATGATTAACTTACATATATACAGGGGGAAATATGTGTGTCGGTTATGCCTAGTAATAAATAGTTCCTTTGCAAAATATTATTTGACTTGGTACGTACGAATGTGGTGCGTATTTCCTTTGGTGTAATTTTCTCGATTTAGTTGAGCTTTGTTTTCATGAGGCGGTGGAATAACGTGTAACTAGAACTAAAGCACGGCTTTAGAAAAGTTGGAAATAACCGTGAATATACTATAGCCATAACCAGAGACATCTGTTTTTCGCGAAAAGATTCACGCGTTGGCTAGAATTCCGTATTCTACGTGCACGTTTGCAGCCTTCCTTTGGCTATCGGCCGCCTGTGTTTGGGCGGAGACAGTCTGTTACACGCGTGAGTCAATCATAATTAAGCTTCTCCGATACTGACCGTCCGTTATTGCCAGGCATATAGACAAGACACGTGACAATTTCAAAGGATCCGATGACGAAAGTGGCTCTGAACTAAANACAATTTCAAAGGATCCGATGACGAAAGTGGCTCTGAACTAAAGTGTTTTGGAACACAACTTGTCCTGAAATATTTTGGCGAGAAACAGGTGACCCGAACTACAACTGATTTGGTAACCCACCTACTTGGCACTTGAACTGCTTTGTGCAATGTTTGAAATAGACTGCTTTTTTAACGAAATTATTACACGCGTGGCTAGTGAGCAGATATGCACAAAGNTTGTGCAATGTTTGAAATAGACTGCTTTTTTAACGAAATTATTACACGCGTGGCTAGTGAGCAGATATGCACAAAGAACACACACGCGCGCGCACTTCCAAACGAGGTCCACAACCAACGCAACTAAAAACCGCCTTTCCAAAGCTTTGTATCGTAAAGTATACGGTACAGATACATACAGAAATACTTACGGGCCCTGCACTGAACCTTGTTACAGACTTTACGTTGATCAAATGTTAGGGCTACCGCGTGAAATCCCGCAGGTACACGCAGCACGACCGCGCTGCAAGGGAGTTTATAGTGGCGACGGCGCACTTGACGTGCATGTCAGTGTCGCCCTTATAACCGCTTCCGTACTTCTCTGCGTCGGACGTGGAAAACAGCTCCTTTTAAACTACCACCATAACTACATACAAATAAACGTAAACAATGGCTTGAATACTTTTGATAATGTTGGCAGCGAATCGATGAAAGGAATTACTTGTATTTTTTTTAAAGGGGTGCCAGTCACCGCGAAATTGAATTCGTCTCGTTTTCGTTATGAGTGAAATTTCTAAATGTTTAACGAAATCGTTCTCATGAAACAGTATAAAAAATAGTCTCTGGGGCTTTATCAAATTGTTTCACTTTCACCGACTTTATTGGTTTTAATTAGTAACTGCTGGGAAGAAATAAGCGGATTGCAGAAATAATGCTAGCAGCAAGTCAGACAATACCAACTTTATAAAATTCACAAAAAGCGATACCCTGTTCCCTCTCGATCTGTAAAACAGAGTCAAAATATGTTAAGCGTTTTCTGACAAAAATTCCATAAATACCAGCTGCCGGGGATTGTTCCCCTTTAACGTTTTATTAAAAAGCATTTTAAAAAATCGGTGGCCGCTGAATTCAGTTTATTTTTGTCTAATAGGCCTACGCTTCACAATAATAATTTGCGCAGTAGTAACATATTTGCGTGTCTACAGATTTCTCAGTCATTTCGTTGTAAGGTTACCAACTATCCCGTATTGTACGGGATTTGCCGTATCTTGGGGCCGAAAGAACTATTCCGTGTGGACATTGGACGGGACGTTACAAATACTGCATCTCAAGACTTCTTCGAAAATAAACTGAATGTTAACAAACACAGAGCTAGTAATTCACCACTTCCNCAAATACTGCATCTCAAGACTTCTTCGAAAATAAACTGAATGTTAACAAACACAGAGCTAGTAATTCACCACTTCTGCGATCACAGGAATACGTATATTCTAATGCTCTAACCTTGTGGAAACAGTTAGTTAAAACTGACGCCGACGGGCGACATACGTCAGCAAGTGTGTTCGTGAAGTAACGCTTGCCAAGATGTGCACAGTATCTTTTTTTCAAGTGTGTGTTGGTGTCGTCTGTTTTAAAGCCGATTAATTCAGAAATTAAGATCCCACCGAATTATAGCTATAGTATAAATTAATATTTTGTTGTTTTTTATGTTTAGAGGAAAAGAATACTGCTGTATAATGTTGACTTTCACACATTCCAGGTAGTATTTAAAACTGTATTTTGTAACAATTTTCTTTGGTCATTACATTTGGGTAAGAAATCATGAGTCGAATNCAAATACTGCATCTCAAGACTTCTTCGAAAATAAACTGAATGTTAACAAACACAGAGCTAGTAATTCACCACTTCCGCGATCACAGGAATACGTTTATTCTAATGCTCTAACCCTGTGGAAACAGTTAGTTCAAACTGACGCCGACGGGCGACATACGTCAGCAAGTGTGTTCGTGAAGTAACGCTTGCCAAGATGTGCACAGTATCTTTTTTTCAAGTGTGTGTTGGTGTCGTCTGTTTTAAAGCCGATTAATTCAGAAATTAAGATCCCACCGAATTATAGCTATAGTAGAAATTAATATTTTGTTGTTTTTTATGTTTAGAGAAAAAGAATACTGCTGTATAATGTTGACTTTCACACATTTCAGGTAGTATTTAAAACTGTATTTTGTAACAATTTTCTTTGGTCATTACATTTGGGTAAGAAATCATGAGTCGAATAGTCGGAATATTTGCGGCATATTTGAAACAGTTGGTAACCATAATTAAATGATGCTTGGGGTTCTAGACGGTATAGGTTGGCCGCATTGTAAATTCTTACACGTGTATGAAGGACGCTATTTATTTTTACGTTGTTTTATGGGTTTAGGTTTCGTAGACAGCTGTTTAACTAGAGTAAGGAGGAATGAAGGGATCATTCACGGACTACTTCAAGGAATCGCCCAGAATTCGCCTCAGATGCTTTATCGAAAACCCTGGACAGACCGAAAACAACGAGTAGCTTGTAACACAGAAGCGAAACACTCCCCTTGGCAATAGTGCGAACTCCAACCACACACGCCAGCAAAATGGCGTAACTGGCCAGCGATACATCGGAGCGTTGCTCGGCAATGATGGCCTGGTATGANCCACACACGCCAGCAAAATGGCGTAACTGGCCAGCGATACATCGGAGCGTTGCTCGGCAATGATGGCCTGGTATGACTTACTCGCCAGCCGGCAGCCCAGCCAATCGGAGGAGTTCTCGCATCACGCAGTAGCCAATCGGACACACGACCCAGTTCCAGAACCTCATGTAGCCCATCAGCGGGCACGTCCAGGCCAGCGGATCCGCCGCACCATTTCACGTGCTGGAACCATGACGGCCGAGCCAAGAATCGAACACGGGTCAAGTGTAATAAAGGCTGTGAGTGAGCTCTTTTTAAGTCCGTGCTTAGAAGTTCGTTTCAGCTTATTTGTATCCTTTCGCCAACGGTTGATATGAAATGCCGTACTAATAAACACAGTGTATACGTTTTACAGTTATCAAAAATTGACGTCTGACGCCGCAGTAAAATACAATTTTGTGGGTATCATGCCTACTGGGAGAGCCTTAAAAAGTGCCCACTTCACCGCCAACAGTTTATAGCAGTGTGGTAACTCGCTGAGTGGATAAACGCTAACCACGGGTGGAACTAAGATATGGCGCGGTAAAGTGAGCACTTTCGAAATATACCTCTGAAAAATGTCATTTTCCCTACCTGCGTGTATTACAGCTCGCCTGCCCGGCGATTGAACTGAGTTGCAGTGTGTTCGAAATCAAGGTTTTTTTTTACGAAAAAAACCTGCGTCCAATGTGCTAGTCTACGAAAGGAACGCACACTTCAGACTGTACCTGTCGGTTACTTCCACGATGTCACGCACATTAGAGACGCTAACTCGGAGCACTCCAGCATAGCTAAAAATGGCTTTTTCAAAGCGCTCTATCTCAAAATATACACGTTATATATGCGCAGAAGTAATCGAGGTGCCTGCATTGAACCTTGCTACATTCTTTCCCCCAATACAATTATAGAGCCACTGCTGAAAGTCCCATAGGTACACGTAGCACGACCAGAGCACTGCACGCCAATTCAGAGTCCTGCGCGTAGCGGCGATGGTGCACTTGCAGCGCGTGGCAGTGTCGCCCTTATCGCTCCCACGCTCCAGGCAGGCGGGACCCTTAAGGGGCACACTGGGTGCCATACGCCCTGCAAAGTTAGTAACGATGGAGAGAAAGTAGTTCCATGTCTTAACTTTAAATCGTAAGTGTTATGAATAAATCTGAAAATGCTGCAACTATTTGTTTTACTTCCTGCATTAATGCACATATGTAAGTGTAACAATAAGCAAAATTCTAAAATATTTACTTTTCTAATAATTTCAGAGATTTTATTGAGCGACATTTGAATAAAGTGATTATGCCCATGGCGTTAATGAGTGAGTGAAGAGATTTGGGCGGATTTCAACAGCGAGGTCTTGAGAGCCGATGAGAGTGACTGAGATGAGTATGGAGCGGCGCCTGAATGAAAGGGAGGGGGAACGTGAGATCACCGAGAAGTCCGTCGACCAGCGGCATCGTCACATGC
This sequence comes from Clitarchus hookeri, assembly GCA_002778355.1. Classification (NCBI taxonomy): domain Eukaryota; kingdom Metazoa; phylum Arthropoda; class Insecta; order Phasmatodea; family Phasmatidae; genus Clitarchus; species Clitarchus hookeri. The sequence goes on from NQII01000737.1 coordinate 65,680, forward strand.
GAAAATCGGGGAGTGACCCGGCTGAGGATTGAACCCGGTTCGCCTTGGCGGGAGACGAGCAGACTAACCGCTCAGCCACGGCAATGTTAATTTTACGTATGGCTGGTGTATACGGAATCTGCCTACAAGTATATCTTAAGCAGGATTTTGGAAAGTGCTTAGTTAACAGTGGAAAGCCTTTACAAAAGTGTCCTCCCTGGTTCTGCCAGCCACTGCACTTCTGCGTGAGCGCCTTGTGTTCGACGTCGCCCCCGCGTCGCCGAGGGGCTCGAGGACTTTGCGAGAGGAGGGGGTGGAGCCCCTGACCTCATAAACAGCCATCTTCGTCAACCCTCGCTCGTAAACGCCTCTCTGCGGGAGCCAAGTCGCGCCACAGCCGAGCACCGCCGTCTGGCTTTGTTTCCCACAAGCCAGCCGGAGAAAAGGACGAAATAAACTCCGGATCCTCCCCCTTCCCCTTCCANCCATCCGTCGCGCCCGTCAGTTCAAAGCGATTCACAACAATCCGTCGTCCGGCAACATTTCAGTGTGACAACTTCACATCGTGATATTTCTATAGTTGTATGTATATATATATCCGTCGGTCCGTCGAAAGTTAAACTCTGAGATATTTGACGGATTGACCGATATTGAAAACAGTTGCCCTGCGATTGGTTAAAGATCACGTGACCGCCGGACGGACGAGCGACTGACGGATGCGATGGATGGTTGTGAGTCCACCGTTAGAGCCCTTACCAAGCTTCGTGCCCTACAAAAGTGCATCCCGGATGTGACGTCACATTTTCGCTGTCCGAATCCGCAGCAAGGGCACATTATGCACCCTAGATGTCCCCTTCAGCCAGAGCACAAGCAACTTGCCCTTCTTGAACCCTAGATNACAAGCAACTTGCCCTTCTTGAACCCTAGATAGCTTTCTGATGCGCAACTGTTTGAAATATTTCATTTGTTAGTGTTTGTTTTGTGTTCACAACTCTGCACGGCCTCAGAAAACACATGCAAACGTCACAAACAAAATTAACCTCGTATAGAGCGAAATTCGACACAATAAAAATCGAGGTGGAAACGAATACAGGCGTTCGAATTCAGAAATTTTCTCATGAAGGAAACAACGGCTCGTGAAACGGGAAGGGATCAAGGGTAGGTGATCAAGGGCACATTGCACTGGAATCGAACACATCCGTTACTTTGTATGTGCGGGAAAAACAAATTGACTGGGGAAATCACGAGTTAAAGAGCCTCCCCAGTTTTTATATGGTATCTCATTGTAAGCAACTNAAGGGTAGGTGATCAAGGGTAGGTGATCAAGGGTAGGTGATCAAGGGTAGGTGATCAAGGGTAGGTGATCAAGGGCACATTGCAGTGGAATCGAACACATCCGTTACTTTGTATGTGCGGAAAAAACAAATTGACTGGGGAAATCACGAGTTAAAGAGCCTCCCCAGTTTTTATATGGTATCTCATTGTAAGCAACTNAAAAACAAATTGACTGGGGAAATCACGAGTTAAAGAGCCTCCCCAGTTTTTATATGGTATCTCATTGTAAGCAACTGTGTCTGTTATATTTTTAAAAAACTGGGGAATATTTTAAAGAAAATGATTTTAGGACAAAAATAAAAGTAAATATTTTGTTGTCAATTCATAAATTTACAGCGAAAATTCTTTATCTTCTCTCAATAGATTTCGCTTTTAAAATCCTACAGTCATCGCAGTGCTTCCATGGCCAGACGTACCTTGAGGCGTTTCAAATCATAAACGACTTAAGGTGTGAGAAGTAGACTGAGTTATACTAACTTTTGATGACCACGAACTGAGCACTAAGAACGAATGCGTTAGGCACTTCTTCAGTGTCACTGCAAAATTTCTAAATTGTACAAACAAATTGTTTGTAAATTTACAAATTCTTGTAACAGTACAAACATTTCTCTTGTAAAACTACTCGTTTGTAATAGACCTCAAAAAATGTTTGTGCGATACTGCCACGTATCCGCGAGCTTCAGCAAAATTGCCGGCACTCATCAACGTAAAACTATATATAGCTGTGTGTGCAAAAACTATGGGTGATGTAAAGTGTAGTTGAGTGCAAAAATAAATGCATGTATGTATTATAAATGTATTGCGAGATTGAATAACGTAAAACACTTAAAACAACTCAAATAATCATAATAAAACGACAATTTCATTAAAAAGTGTCCGTATAACCAGTATCTGTCAATGTCTCCTCGATACATAAAACTCTTAAAATGAAATAAATGTAGGCCTATTCTTCTTAATAAAGTAAATTCATAATATTATGTACGTTCCTGCAGATATATTTACTATAAAAATTAGTCGAATTCGTAAGTCAATTTGGTATTGTGGTTAGGGTTGGGGCCAATAATACAGGAGGGTGTNACTATAAAAATTAGTCGAATTCGTAAGTCAATTTGGTATTGTGGTTAGGGTTGGGGCCAATAATACAGGAGGGTGAGTTCTATTTCCCGTGCTGGTAAAGTGTTTAAAAAACATTTTTCTAGTAATGCTCTGTTATTAATTCTGCACGTTTGTTTTCTAGAAGAAAAAAAACTTTATGTAAACTTCTCAATAAAGTTTGTTGTAATGCAAGGCCATCGTTTGTAATCCTAATCCTAACTATTATTAAAATGTGAAAGTGTGTTTGTTTGTTTGTTTGTCCTTCTTTCACGCCGCAACGGAACAACGTATCGAAGTAATTTTTTTGCACAGAGATAGTTGGAGNACTATAAAAATTAGTCGAATTCGTAAGTCAATTTGGTATTGTGGTTAGGGTTGGGGCCAATAATACAGGAGGGTGTGAGTTCTATTTCCCGTGCTGGTAAAGTGTTTAAAAAAAACATTTTTCTAGTTATGCTCTGTTATTAATTCTGCACGTTTGTTTTCTAGAAGAAAAAAAACTTTATGTAAACTTCTCAATAAAGTTTGTTGTAATGCAAGGCCATCGTTTGTAATCCTAATCCTAACTATTATTAAAATGTGAAAGTGTGTTTGATTGTTTGTTTGTCCTTCTTTCACGCCGCAACGGAACAACGTATCGAAGTAATTTTTTTGCACAGAGATAGTTGGAGNTTGTTTGTTTGTCCTTCTTTCACGCCGCAACGGAACAACGTATCGAAGTAATTTTTTTGCACAGAGATAGTTGGAGGGCCGGGAATTGACATAGGCTACTTTTTATCCCGAGAAAATATCTAATTCCCTCGGGAAAATTCTTATTGGAAAATGAAAAAGTATATACAAACGGAATAACAATGCAACGTCGCAACCGAGCAAAAATTCGACGTNATTCTTATTGGAAAATGAAAAAGTATATACAAACGGAATAACAATGCAACGTCGCAACCGAGCAAAAATTCGACGTAATTTCTTGCACAGAAATAGTTGGAGAGCTGAAAGGTGATATTGGCTACTTTTTATCGCAAGAAATATCTATCTATNAATTTCTTGCACAGAAATAGTTGGAGAGTTGAAAGGTGATATTGGCTACTTTTTATCGCAAGAAATATCTATCTATAACAGAGAAATAAAATAAAAACCTAAACAATAATTATGTAGACCACGCGAGCGGAGCCGCGGGTACAGCTAGTATTACAAATATATGTTTTGCAATTTTACAAGAAAACTGTTTGTAGTTCTACAAAAGATGTTCTTGGCAACTGGGTTTCCGAGGATTTTCCTTGTAAAAGTACAAAAAACAATGTTCAGGAGTGTAAGGCAATAACTATACCGTTAGCCGTCATCCCTCGTAAGAACGATGCCCGTACCTCAATAAACAGTATTGTTGTGATCCCTGTGACAATCTCTACGTTTATTAAATTCTGTGTTGCAGAGTGACATCCTCCTAGCCGAGCTGTCCGCGCATTGTCCGCGACTTATTCCTTTCTGGTTTGTTCTGGAAGAAATTAGAATTGTAAACAGCTTAATTGAAGCAGGGTTTGTTTTCGTTGCAACGGAGTTCGTGTCCGAGGCTGACACGTGTCGAACCTGTACGCCATTTCACGGGCCATTTTGTTTGCAAGAGAAGAAGGAAGTTGAGAGCCCGTGGCGTAGTTCTAAATTGTAGTTGTGGCCAGCAGATGGACAGGATAAGTCGTAATTCGAGGTGAGGTGATTCCTTACGCAGAAAACGTGGGATAATATACAGGAGACTTTATTCCTAAACTGAATATTGAGGGAAATAGAAACCAATGGACATTAAGATTTTAAAATGAATTTTTGCGAAATATCAGCAACGAAGTGAATTAAGTTACAATTCTCCGAACATCGTTTTATGATATCGGGATCTTCAACCTTGGAGCAAATTCTCATTAATGCCTCACCTCGCAATGAAAATAACAGGGCTGGCCACCCTCTTTTATGCAGGCAACGTATTACCGTCAGGAGTTATGAACGTTTTATGCTGGTTTATTGATAAGAATAACCTAACTAACAAAAAACGGTTCTCATTTTGCAGCTGCCCAGTTTCCCCCCGTTTTCGTGTAAACCATGCACAAAACTTCGGCCACAGTGAAGTGCCTAGCACTTAGGCAATACTACGTACAAGCGTGTAAGGTATGCTGCTATGTCCACTGCAGAGACGATGACGGTGGACACGTGATTCCCTACAGGAAGTGTTGACTTTGCCCACGCGCCTGGAACTGTGTCGGTGCCGCCGAAGTTTNTGTTGACTTTGCCTACGCGCCTGGAACTGTGTCGGTGCCGCCGAAGTTTCGCGTGCGTTTAGAACATAGACTAAACATAAGGTAGACAGCTTATTCGTCTTCTGCGTATGTACCCAACATTGACCTACCCCAAAGGAACACAACTGTCAAAATCACATGGCCAACAAAGATGAAGGTGTTTGTTTAAACCTTAATTTTTTTTAATAACAATCCTTATTATATGAATAAAATATATTTACTAATTTGAATTTAATCAAACGGCATTACAATACGGTTAGAGCGTATAAAAAACAGCTCAAAGCACTTGTTTACTAAGCAGTGTTCTAACCCAAAATCCATTCCACGCTGTTTTTGCTAGTCGTAATGGCAGAAAAGCAGTTCGGTGTTGGGACAAGAGAGACTGGTTGCGCGCATCCAGCGACTAGTCCATGGTTTAAAAATACAATGGAACTTGGTACTCGTGTAACAAGTTACCAAATAGTAACAGTTTATAGTAACAGTTTATTGTAACTGTTACGTTAAATAACACTCATCCCTAAATTTAAGGAATTCGAGTAGTTACATGGCAGTTTAAAATGACAGTTTTTAGTCATTTTAAAGAGCCATAAGAAGATGTTTCTAATATGCGTGATTACTTTTTAAGTTCTTACCCGCCCTTGTTTGAAGTGTGATTTCTTTTCGCACATTAATAAGTTGACTACACGTGTGACAGTTTCAGAGGGAAAATGCGTATTTTAAACACAATGCACCGCAGTTCGAGTGCCAAGTGTTGATANTTTACTAAGCAGTGTTCTAACCCAAAATCCATTCCACGCTGTTTTTGCTAGTCGTAATGGCAGAAAAGCAGTTCGATGTTGGGACAAGGGAGACTGGTTGTGCGCATCCAGCTATACCTCATCTCTAGTCCATGGTTTAAAAATACAATGGAACTTGGTACTCGTGTAACAAGTTACCAAATAGTAACAGTTTATAGTAACAGTTTATTGTAACTGTTACGTTAAATAACACTCATCCCTAAATTTAAGGGGCAGTTTAAAATGACAGTTTTTAGTAATTTTCAAGAGCCATAAGAAGATGTTTCTAATATGCGTGATTACTTTTTAAGTTCTTACCCGCCCTTGTTTGAAGTGTGTTTTCTTTTCGCACATTAATAAGTTGACAACACGTGTGACAGTTTCAGAGGGAAAATGCGTATTTTAAACACAATGCACCGCAGTTCGAGTGCCAAGTGTTGATANACACGTGTGACAGTTTCAGAGGGAAAATGCGTATTTTAAACACAATGCACCGCAGTTCGAGTGCCAAGTGTTGATAAAAGATATTCACGTTTCAGTCAAGTGTTACAATTTATGCCAGCCTTGTATTACTTAAACAGAGGGGTCTTTCAGTTGTCACTAATTTAAATGTTATGAACTTGATAAGATGCTGAGACCAGATACTACTTTTCCTGATTCCATGCCAGCCAACATCGCTGTAAGTGCTGTAGAGTAATTGTTTACGTGATAATTTAGTCACGGAAAGATAAAATTGTTAAAAAAATGGAACTTTATCTGTCCTTATTTCCCATTCGGTCACTGAGAAACACGAGTGCCGAACAAATTATAGCTCTCTCAAACCCCATGATTCAAAAACCGAACCTCCGCCTATTTGCGCGAATTACTGGTAAATGTATAACTATATTAAAACCCATATTGCATTTGACGAAAGCTTCTCTCATCGCACACTACACGCAACGATGGCTTTTGAACGCCTTAAGGGGGAGAGTTCTGGAAGTTTGGTTTCTAAGGGCGTTGTGAAGCAGGGAGAGCTCACAGGAGACATTTTAATGAAATCATAAGAGCCGGTGCGTTCGAACTCAGAAATAATACTCAGCAGTGAAGTGACCGGAAAATATATCAGTCGAAAAAGTAAAAACCCCTTCATCCCTTCATTGCATACATACTGTACAGCAAATATGTAAATCTTACTATAGTAAATAAAATATTATAAATTTTATTTACAATACTTTAGTGACGAAAGTTCATTAGGGCCTACAGAAAGTGGTTACAAAGTTTAGCCTGTAGTGCTAATAAAAGTCCTAATGTAAGTGCTAATATAAGTGTTTATATAAATGCTTATACAAGGACTCGTATAAGTAATTGCACGCAGCGTCATCTCTAGTGAAAGCGAGGCCAGGTGCAAAAACTTTAGCGAGGCCCTTCCCTTCTAAACAACATAGTTGTTGTTGATGAGTTTGGGCGGCTCTTAACATCGAGGACTTGAGAACCGATGAGGGTGAAATGAGGCGAGAATGGAGCAGTGCGCCGGAATGCAAGGGCGGGGGAAACGGGAGATCCCAGAGAAAATCCGCCGACCAGCGGCATCGTCCGGCACTATTCCCACTTGCGAAAATCCGGGAGCGGCCCGGCCGGGGATTGAGCCTGGTTCGCCTTGGTGGAAGGCGAGCAGGCTAACCACTCAGCCACCGCGGCCCCTACTACATATTTAATCCGCCCTTCCCTAAACGTACTTACCTTTCGAATAATATGGTCCGCTCTCGAGCGCCCGCGTCACGTGCCTAACATTTTATCGATAAAACAAAAACGTGTTGGAATATCTGAATTTTATCGTGAAATATACAACTCACAACTAAACGGTTGCTAAATATTTAAATACTTTTTATTAAATAAAAACAATATTTTTTTTTTCGGGCGCGAGATTTCCCTAGGGGCGAATCTTGTGCAGCCGCGCCTGTCCCTCGCCCCTAAGGGCGACCCTAATAGCACGAATAAACTACATACTTCCAAACTCGTCATTAGCGATTCCCATACACATTTCTCCGGCTTCACATATTTCGTAGAAATTCTTCGTTCTCGTGTAATAATTTCGAATTCATAATAATTACTGACAATGTAGGATTATAGAAAATTTACATTTTACGAATTCTTAAATATGTTTGTGTGTAATTTTTATTGTGTATGTTGTCCGATAGTTGTAAAAAGTCAAGAACATACTTACATTTTATTAATAAATTCCTACCTTTTTCCCAAGCAGGAAATAACACACATACAAATTATATAGCTAACAAAATATTTAACAACTAGTAAATTGTAAATTTTTCTGTAATTAAACGTTTTCAATAATACCTATGAAACTGAAATTATCACACGGAAACGAATAATTTCTGCATAGCAGGTGAAGCCGAAGCTTTAAGTGTGTCAACCTGCACAGCATGTCAACTGATGTGCGTGTTACTCGTCTTCTAGGCATCACGTCAGTAAGAAAAACTTTGTCGTTGATTTGTACACGATAGTAATAATTCATGATTGAAGAACCCAATTATGCTTCCAATACACGAAGTTTAATATGTTAAACAATCGTGGCAAATTCAGTTGGCCTGTATTTCCGTCTCTAATGACCTCGATTATCGACGAGAAGTTAAGCCCCTACCTACCCACCTTCCCATGTAGATCTTCAGTCAACTGCACACTATCCAGGTGCTTAAAGTCCAGTCTTAAATATTTAGTGTAATATTTGCAGTACACCAGAGGTAAAGCTCCACGTTCAAAGGAACCACTTTATGCCACACGTCGTTAAATATTTTTTTTTAACTAATTTTCTTGTGGCAAGCTTGCGGATACATACTGTTCAGTCGAATAGAAATTCGTCCTGTAGATAAGACATTATTGGAAAACACTGAAGAAGTTGTGAAAAATTTTATTATTCAAGATCATTTCTAGCACAGGTGGGAGCGGCGTGTGACACTCGTTCTCCCATTGGCTGCCAATGTTCCAGGTACGTGGCGTTTCAGTCAGTTGGTTCCGAGGCCATGGTCTTCATGACTTAACGACCTGTTGCTATGCAGCCTTTCTCTTCTCAAGAATGACCTACCTCCCCCCCCCCCTCTCACGGGGTAACACAAACTCTGACTGTGCACCGCGGTATGTTAAATATATCGAATTTGAATTTTGGTTTTACGTCGCACAGTAACAAAATACTTAAAATTATTTCACTCAACGTTAATCTTCGAAGATGAACAAGAAACGTTTAGACCAGGAGAATATATATACATTATATATACATATATATATATATATGCCTGATTTAGAAGATCTGCGATATTAATGCGAAACTTGAGCTCGTTGGTTCTCGCAGTGTTGCCAGCTCGTAAATCACAAAATACTCTTGCTATAACTGCCATTACAAAAACGGAAAGTTCAAAGTATTCTCAAATCAGAGTTCACTAGTATTAAAATTTTTAGTTAACAGAGAATAGATTTTGTAAGAAAAAAAACACACACGCCTGAAATGAATGCCTATTTTCGTGTACGGAGATGTAATTTAATGGCAGTACCAGGGGTGGGATTATAATTGGATACTAATTGTTCCTCACACAAAACATTTTAAGTTTGCTAACTTCCTATGTATACGCCTATGAACTGCTAAATTGTCGTGGCTTCGGTTACGTGTAATTGTGACAAATAGCACTACACCTTGTGTAATGCTCTTACCGTTACTGGTACGGCTGTGGTTATTTCAACTGCAGCACTGTCTTTAGAGTGCAGCGAGGACTATACAAAGGTGGAAGGAATGTGTATCGCGGACAAAAAATAAACAAAATAAAATAGAGGACCACTGATAGATTCTGCCCGTCATCATTGTGGCAGTGCCTGTTGCACAAGTCGGTATACCAGCCGCTAAGCGAGCCGGCATGGAAGATTCCTATTGNTCATCATTGTGGCAGTGCCTGTTGCACAAGTCGGTATACCAGCCGCTAAGCGAGCCGGCATGGAAGATTCCTATTCCACGGCAGTAGGTGGCGTACTAGCTGCATAGCCGCGTTCGATGGGTCCGCACTTGAGGGTACGGGTCCACGGCAAATGTAAACTCCATTCGTAAAACTGGTAGCCAGCAAATTTTACGTTAAATAAGCTATGTGCTTCATTACTTCTGGCGATTAAAAATTAAAAAGTTTTTATTTATGTTGATGTATTTTCAATCTATCAGCATAATAATGTGAAACCTCCAAAGTATTTTTTTCAAGTATTTCCGTGTTTTATATAAGACCTAATAATTTTATGATGATTCCCTTACTTTAAGTAATTATCATTTTTACCTATATTTAATTCAACATATATATAATATATATAGGCCTTATATATATGAGACAGAGANTTAATTCAACATATATATAATATATATAGGCCTTATATATATGAGACAGAGAGAGAGAGAAGTTCTGAACCCAAGCCCATAAAATATCAAGTATAGCATTAGAAAAACAGTTTGGGACTACGTTAACACAAAATAATACAANTGAACCCAAGCCCATAAAATATCAAGTATAGCATTAGAAAAACAGTTTGGGACTACGTTAACACAAAATAATACAAATAAAATTGAATACGTAGTATTGACGTATTTGAAAACTCGCTTTGATTAAATATTTTTTGCTATGTGGATAAGGGTTCCTGTTGAATACACCTTCCGTTATTAGCCATGCTGAAGAGACCCTAGCCCGCGCGAACAGTAACTGTGGCAGTAGCACCAACAACTGCAAGCTTTCCTGCTCCGAAAAGAAAGATGTTTGATGCCGCCTTGACTTTAGAAGAGAGCAAGCACGGCTGTCGGCCGCAGTACAAGGCACTGAAGAGCTTGAGGTATTTCGTCGTATAGACCTATCTCCTGCGAATATTGTGGCCAATGTCTCAAAGGAAAGTTCCTCGTTTGTTCATGAAAACGTTTTGCAAAGATATAGTTAAGCGAACGTAATATACATAAATGTTATATAGGCTTAGTCAACTAAATAAGTACCGGGAAGTTACAATCTTAAAAATGTGAAAATTACTGCGCTAAACTAAATTCCACTTGTCCTTAATATTAAAAATATTAATTATAGCGAACACAAAACTTAAGTCTTTGTTTGTAATAAGTTAATTACTAATAGCGTAGAGCAACCTGTTTTCCGCGAAAAGATTTACGCGGAGTCCAAACTTCAATATCCTATGTGCACATTTGAGCCTTCCTTTGGCTAACGGTCGCTTGTATTTGTGCGAAAAATACCCCCCTCCCCCCTACTTACAGGTAGTTATAACCTTATATACACTTTAAAGCATAAAACAATCTAGCGGAGACTTCGCTACTTCGTTATTTGGCAGTTTAGCACGCAGAAGTTTCGTTTTACCATAAAATTTAAATACTGTATCACCAAACACGTTTTCATTTTAGTATACAAACTCAAACCGCGCGTGAACATTTAGTGAGCCGGCTCTTTCAATTCGAACAAGGCCATAGGCAGTAGGGAGTGGCATGTGAAACAGGCCAGTCATTAAGTAGACACAGTCCTGGTCCAGCGAGATAAAGCACTGAGCAGGGACCTCTGGATGGTGTTGCCCGAGGGCGTGTGGAGATCTGGAGGTCATCTTCAGAAGCGAACTGCTCAGCTCCTCGGCGGAGGTCGCCCGCGGGCATCGTGCTTCCGAGGTCTGCGCCCTAACACAGCTGTCTTTACCGGAAAGAAAAGAAATTTATACGATGCTGTTTTGTTTACACCGCCTAAATCTTACTTTAATTCAAAAGGAACGTTAAAGAAACTTAGGTTTGCTGTTAACTAATTTGACCTTGTTCAGTTGACGGTGAAGAAACCTTCCTTTATACCAAAAGAAAGGTTAAGTAATATTAAACTTTGTCTTTCATACATATCAGTTTTTAGTACGTAACGAAACTTACTAAATGCTAACTTACCAACTAACGGATTCCTTAAATCATCGACATAATGGTTTAACCTTCAATATACGATATATGAATTTATCACAATATCGTTCAGCAATCAACGACACTGCAATGTTATCTTTGTCATTAATATATACAATTAAAAATATTGTTTGCGGCAAACATACTTTGCCGTGTTTCGTATTTAACAAAATTTTCTTTGTGGTAAAAAAAATAATGTGTTGCAGCAAAAACATCCGTAATAACAAAATACGGAAAGTCTCCGTATTTCCTACAGCTTTAGGTTTCTGTAAACGACCAATGCCGAATCTACTTGAAGCTTTCTCCACCACTGTAGCCATGCAGAAAATAATCGTTCCTGCGGTAGTTAGGATATTCATACGCCTCTTTGATATATTCCTTTAAAAATTAAGAAGTCGCATCGGACAATTGTAATACTTAACAGCACTTTGAAAGCACCAAAATATTACTACAGACTGAATTAAAATGCTACGTACGTCACACTGATTCGAGTTCAAGTTTCTTTTTTTTTATGTAGTAGAGGCGATAACCTCGTTAATTGAAACCACTTTAACTTTTAAATCATAATAGGCCAATCTGAACCAAATCNTGTAGTAGAGGCGATAACCTCGTTAATTGAAACCACTTTAACTTTTAAATCATAATAGGCCAATCTGAACCAAATCTATCTTAGATTAGCTTTCAAATCTTGCAATGACATTTAGGCTACGCATGCTGAATACGTACATAACTTATTTCGAGNTATCTTAGATTAGCTTTCAAATCTTGCAATGACATTTAGGCTACGCATGCTGAATACGTACATAACTTATTTCGAGAGTACAAAATATTTTAACTGGCGCTTGGCTTTATTGTTTTCGTGTGTACTCTGAAAAATACGAGAACTTTCTGCATTGTGGCAAAGTAGGGGAGTTGAAGACACGTCAGACTATGCGGTATGTATATGTTTCGCAACTTTGGCCGAGGTTCGATCCTAACCACGTACACAATTATTTTTGTATATGTGATGATTTGTTTTGTGATAAAATAACTCTACTTAATTTATTTCACATCGGAATGCACTGTTTTCTTAATCCTGATGCTTATTTATTAATGAACTACAAATAACTGATCTTCTACTGTTTAAATTAGTCGATTGCATTCAACTGAAGAGATTAGTTTATTATTTTTTCTACAGATTCCTGGTGTAGCAGTTTCAACTGACAGTCAGTAGATGTTTGCTCATTCCGAATTAAAATGTACCTACTTCAAGAATTTTTTTCAGCATTTAAATTTTGAAGCTATAAATTTACCTTAAATAATTGTAACGAAATTTTTTTTAAATTTTAACTTTCGTTAAGTTGCTGTTTGACAGATACCACAGAAGTACCTAGGTCGACAGAATATCATCGAAATCACAAAGATAGTAATATTTCGAAAAAAAACATCAAAACCATGGAATGAATTCGAAGCTACTACAGCAGCGCTAATAGTGTTAATTTTGTAGAAACAAGCAAACAATTATTTGCCTACAAAATATTTTCCAATGACTATAATTTTTGATACGGAATGCTTGATACATTCTCGCTAAATTAACCCCTGTGCTAACGAGCTCCACCGAACTGTGTCTTTGAGCTACGCCAAAATTTAACATTTCATAAAACCAAACATTTAACTGTTTTTGCTGTGCGGGGCAGGGAATCGTCGATAAAAANCGCCAAAATTTAACATTTCATAAAACCAAACATTTAACTGTTTTTGCTGTGCGGGGCAGGGAATCGTCGATAAAATCTAAGGCACTGTGCGGTAAATACGATTGGTTGATACGTGACGCCCAAGTTTCACCACAAATCATTTTCATGATTTCTTACCACCGCCGTTTGTATATATAATCCTCCAAGACTGTTAATATATTTTTAGCAATTAGATGGATTGCGGGTGTGATCTGAATATCGTTTACGTATAAAAAAACTACATGTTGCGTTCCCTCTCTGATATTGTCTATCTGCTACTAAATTTTCAAATTTTTAAAAAGAAGACACTATGTTACGCCTACATAAATGATCGTTCCTTCAAGAGCACAACTTAAGCAATTGTGGGATCGTTCGTGAATTGTCAGAACTACAATAAATTAACGGAACATTCTGGTAATAGAACTAAATTGTATTATAAACTTACAAGTAAAAAAACTTGACAATGAAAGAGGGCTTTCATATATTCCTGCTGGATCTGTATAAATTTTGTAACTGTATTCAAACACGTGTTTCTGTTATTTGTACACCAACAATAATGTTTTGTTGAATCAAACGAAGTTTGTTTGTCGCAAGCAAATAAGTCTTTGTATAGAGGCAATAAAATATNCAATAATGTTTTGTTGAATCAAACGAAGTTTGTTTGTCGCAAGCAAATAAGTCTTTGTATAGAGGCAATAAAATATTTTGTTGTTGGAACCAAATTATTTTGTCGTTCTTATTCGCTTACCCCAAACTATACAAGATTTGATTGGTGCTAAAGGTTCGTTTGGCATTACCTACATTACACAGTTTCGGTTAATATATAAAACAATCTAAAGCTCGATGGCGATTCGAACCTGTAGATCGTTTACAAAGAGCGCTACACCCCGGCAAGCTCAGCGAAGATGAAATAAGAATGTTTTTTTAAAGAATTACATTTCAAATACTGGGCAAAGTGTGCAAATAAAAATATATATTTTAAGTTTTACAACTTCACTTTTTAATTCCCTGTTGAACTTGTTTTATTAGGATTTTCATTCCATCACTAAGCACGGTATATTCACTAACAAAGAATGGCACTGCATGTCCTAATTGCCACGAAAATTACATAACAAGCATAAAAAACAAAAACAATATATATATATATAGGCCTACAACAAAAATACGTAAAATCGAAATGTAAAGATAAACACATTGTTAATTGTGTCTAACACTATCTGACAGAGATGTGTAACCTCAATGTACTTCCACGATATCGATACCTTCCTTTCGGAACTATTAACTTAGTAAGTAACGACACGCAAAATGCAATGACTTGTAATATACATTTTTTTTAATCCGACACATTCAATTCCGATTCCGAAAGTCGAATTTTGACATTCCGGCACTTGCTACTGAGATGAAAGTATTATTCGATCTGCTATCTTACNCCGATTCCGAAAGTCGAATTTTGACATTCCGGCACTTGCTACTGAGATGAAAGTATTATTCGATCTGCTATCTTACTTACTCAGCTAGTTTCAGGATTTTGAACTCCATGGGTGCAGCTTCGTATATTCATATAGTTACGAAGGAAGGGGGGGAGTTGTCTTTTTAGTTTTGTTCATTTCTAAATACAATAATGAAATTCAATAATACTGATTTTAAAAAGCGGGTAAAGGATAAAAAATGGTTTAAAGGAAAAAGTAACAAGGGCCTCAAAAGTGCTCACTTTACCGTGAACAGTCTGNCCGATTCCGAAAGTCGAATTTTGACATTCCGGCACTTGCTACTGAGATGAAAGTATTATTCGATCTGCTATCTTAGTTACTCAGCTAGTTTCAGGATTTTGAACTCCATGGGTGCAGCTTCGTATATTAATATAGTTACGAAGGAAGGGGGGGAGTTGTCTTTTTAGTTTTGTTCATTTCTAAATACAATAATGAAATTCAATAATACTGATTTTAAAAAGCTGGTAAAGGATAAAAAATGGTTTAAAGGAAAAAGTAACAAGGGCCTCAAAAGTGCTCACTTTACCGTGAACAGTCTGTAACTTAGTGTAGTTACGGTTACTGAAAAATACGTCCTCGCGAACATAATCAGTGTCAGCACAAAAAAAAAATTGGAAAACAATAAATAGCTCCTTTCGACATAGGCGTAAGCTAAGAGAAGACATTTTTAAAGTAAGGATGGGTTGGCAAGTGAAAGCATGACAGTAACAGAGAACACAGGCCGCGGGCACAAGAACTGAGCAGCACGTTCAAGCTCACTGATTCACAACTGCGTATACGAGGTCGTGTACGTGGGACGCCCTGACGTGATGCGGCAAGGGAGTGCTTATATTTCATTTCTTATGCAGACGCATATGGGGAAACATATAGTCCGAGCAGAGTACAGCATGTTCGACGAAGTTATTTATTTAGCTGTAAAATTGCAGGAGTAACTGCAGAAACGAAGAAATGCAACATCTTAATTTAGTAGAAAGTACAGGCGACAGTTTAGGCAGAACCTTTTTAAAAGTTATCCACGTATCTACTGTCGCATAAGCAAACATTTTGATGAAAATCAAATATGCCAACTATTTTAAATATCTGTCATTTTGAAAATAATAGGCTTATCACAATCTTTTACTATATCCATTTTAATGTGTGTCAAGAAAGCCAAAACATCAAAACATTATTTACCAACACTGTTGACTGACGCCAGACTATTTAAAAAATTTAATTGGTTAAAAATGATAAGCTAGTCTTCAATAGGCATGANTGTGAATAAATTTCACACAGCGTTTCGGTCGTATGGATGATTTTCTGTTATGACCTATGCTCTGTTTCTACATTTTTTATTGTGAACCCACCATAACACAGTCCATATTTTAAACTTATAGTTCTAGTGAAAATTAAAGTGTCCTTAAGACAAATGTTTTAATGTTTTAAAACGTTGGCTTTCCTGGCCCACTCTGACTCCAAGCCAAGCAGGGGGAGGGGCAATGACCTCTTGACCGTGCTATATTATAACTAGAGATAATATGACTTGTCGTTGGAAAAGTTTATACTACTTTCAGGTTGGAAGGTCTAACTGGCTGTCTTGTGTGTGTAAGAAGTTTCCTCCCTTCAACAAAGCCTTGATTCATCGCCTAACAGGCCTAAGACACGCGCCAACTAACTCTAATCAGAAGGGCGTTTTAGCATGCTACATCCTTTTTCGTTGTGATATAAGATAATAATATGAAGAAAAAAATAAGTATACAATGGAGGAAAATTGCTTTCCAAAAATAAATAAAATAAGCCACAGGAATTTTGATTTTATATATTTTTGCGTACAGATCGCATAATTCAACTTCAGTACGTAAGGCCAAGGCTCAAAATAATTGATCACGTCATTATAATATCCTAAAATATGTTCTCTTGGAAATATCTTATGTGGTCCGCCCTTACTTCAATTTCAACTCTTAGATAAACTTTTAAATCAAAGTAGCTAGAGACTATATACCTTTACGGCAGGAGAATCAAGTGTCGGATTTAAATGAAATTGTTAACATCAATAACTTTTGTAACTTCAAGAAACACTTAAGCTTCGTGTTAAAATTACTTTTTTTTCCAAATTTAAACGAATAAATATTTTAAATTAAAATGCCGATAATCACGCTAAAAAAAAATATGGTGCATATTAATTTTTTTAAATAATCTTGTATTTTTTTTTATTAAGTTATTGATACCATGTCACGAAACCATTAAAATATACTTAAAGCATTTTAACTCATAAGAAGCGGTTGAGTTTTGAAGACTATGTTGGACAATAGCTATTCCCGCGATGTACTGTATCGACCTCAATCTCTAGGTACGCTCTTTCTACAATGCAAGGATACGTAAAAAAGCTGACACGAAACACGTCAACGTAACGAGCCTACGAGTTTTTTTTTAGCTATTATACAATATGCTATACAAAAACCTAACGATGTGCAACCTACTTTAAAAAAAAAACCTTTTCCTGTAACCAAATACTGAAATGATCTTAATAACAAACACGCTTCACTTTTAATGTGCTGTGTCCAATACTTCGTGACAAGTACTGCCAATACGTGCACGTGTG
Organism: Clitarchus hookeri; assembly: GCA_002778355.1. Lineage (NCBI taxonomy): Eukaryota > Metazoa > Arthropoda > Insecta > Phasmatodea > Phasmatidae > Clitarchus > Clitarchus hookeri. The sequence goes on from NQII01000737.1 coordinate 82,862, forward strand.
TTTGTTAAAACACAAATGATGACAGCGCCCTTAAAACCACGCCCTTTTTTTTCTTGTCAACGCGAAAAGAAATAGGCCTACCATCGTGCGAAATACTCGAGTCCCATCGGTCAAACGGATTCACGGACGAGTTGCGTGGAATCCGACCTGATTTCTTACGTGGACCCGTGCGTTATTCCTCGTACGCATGCGTCCCGGCGCGGAATGGGCACCGAGAAAAAAATATGGCTGTAGGAACCAAATTTCTGTGCCCATAACCCACCTAGAACGTTGATATAGGACAGCAATCAGATTCGGTTTTGTTGACATTTAGATATTATTACGTTAGATAATATAGGCTATCAACGGCAAAGTGAGCACTATTTAAGGGCCCTCCCAGCAGGTATAACCATTAAATTATATTTTATTGTGGCCTCAGAAGTAAACTTTTGAGAGTTATAAAATTACAATGTGTATATTAATTACATGACAATTTCTATTTGAACTTTTGGCGAAAGGATACAAATAAGCTGAAAGTAACTTTCAAGCGTGGTCTTAAAAAGTGCTCACTTTACCGTGAACAGCCTATATCAATGGGTTGTATTCCTGTATGCAGCTATGAATATAGTTCCTACATCATAGCTGACTGTCCGCACTACATTAAACAGTTAGTACCGTCTACAGAATAACCTCAGCAATATTTGGATACTCCCCACAACAGAGAGTACTATAACAATAACGTAACATTCTGTTACCGGTGTACACAAGTTTGATTACTGCTCTTGTGAAACCGGATCATGCAGAACTGTTCTGTTGTCACATCTCTGCTGATTTGTTTCAGGGCCGTAAAATTGACATATAACTAACAGAGCGATAAGCACATACAAAAAAAACACAAGCACAGTGGCCTGGCTACAACTGATATAACGATAATAATATTAGTTTGTTTATGATGCTACATTTAATACCGAATAAATTAAGTTCTGTCTATTTGATATCGGGGTTTTGTCAAAAATAAATATTTTCGATTGATCTGAAAAGTTATAAAAATTAAAAATCATTTTCATTTCAATTTTTACTATTCATGTTACCTAAAAACTTTACAAAACTTATGGGGTTGCGATTATCCACAAATAAACAATATAAAATATCTGCCCTGGGAATGAAGTCAACATAGACACTTTCTCGATTCGTAAATAAGTTTTTCATTTGATAACGTAGTGCAAGTGTCGGAGTTTCTGATTGGCTGAGTATTGATGCACAGCGATAGCAACAAGGAAAGTTAAACCAAGTTGAACTTTTCTTGTTACTATCACTGTGCTTAGGTAAGTGCAAATCGCTATGCACGGTTGTAGCCAGTCTAACTGAAAACAAGCAGTTTAAATCTTATGTATATATCTGTGTTGTGTTAATGATGTGCTTATAACAATTGTGTTGCGTGCTCAGCTTCCATGATATACTCCAGTCGCGGTTACTTCACACTTTTCTGAATCTCTGCTAAAGTTCTACTTCCATGATATTCCTCCGCCTCGTGCAAACTAAGCTTTACTAAGTCTAGAAAATTACACCAAAGGGCGATGCGCCGAATGCGTGCGCACTCAGTTGTAATTATATTTTGCATGAAAACTATTTCTTACTAGGTGCTACCAACACACATGTTTTCCCACTGTTTTTATTCATATTTATTATAAATGAAATATTATTATTTATAAATAAAATACAGGTAAAACTTAAATTTAACTAAAATAAGATATGTTCATGTTAACAGTGGTATAAAACGCTTGTGATACTTGACATATTTAGAAAATAACTAAACACGTGACACATAGGGTGATTTTTCAAAGGTTTAATTAAAAAAGTGTGAAGAAACCGCCAATAGACTATACATGCGCATCCGTGTCATCTTAGAACGGGCCCCATTGCATGCATGTAATACCTACGTAACATTCATAGACTAAGGATGAGGTAGACCGATCTCGCCGGCTGTGCATAACAATTCTCCGTGCCCCAACGTAGAACTGTTTCTCTGCCAAACAAGTCTAGCAAAAACGGCGAGGATTGGATTTGAGGTTAACACTGATTAGTACACAAGTGCTTTTAGATGTGTGTATACTTTCTATGTAACTACTTTGTAATGCAGTCTGATAAAATCCAATTCAAATTGGTAAAAATGTTTCATATAAATATAAGTGCTTGACTTTTTAAAAGTAGAGGTAGGCCCTATATATATATATATATATATATATATATATATATATATNAATATTGACGACCATAAACTTCACTAAAATGGATTTGAACTCGAAAAATCAATATAAAATAGCTAAAAAAAATACAAAAACTAAAATAATTAAAAACTTAATGCGAAAAAACTAAGTTGGTGATGTGTAACTCTAAAAGTTCGATTCTCGAAAATATGGCAGAGCAAAGCTACTCCCTTATACGACGATCCACAGACGATTGAATCCCTACATCTACAGGCTGTATCAGTACAGCGGTTACAGACTTTCAGGAGAGATAGAGTACACCTAGAAGATCGGATGTCATACATCAATGCATGGTCGGAAACGCTTTCCTGGCGCGGTAGTGACGACACACAACAACTTCAGATCTTCAATGCGCTGGAGATGTGAGACTTGCATCAAGGCCCGGGGTTGTCATTTCGAACACCTTCTTTGATTTTTGCTGTACTAAGAACATAAACTTTTTTCTATTCACGGTTTCTTCACACTTTTTGTATCAAAACTTCGAAAGATCACCCTATATTTATGACATGTTTGGTTGTTTTCTAAATATATCATGTATCACAGGCGTTTTATGCATGCGTTGACATAAACGTACATTTTAATTGTTAAATTTAATTTTTACGTGTATTATAACCATAATTATAACATTTCGCTTATAATTAATATGAATAAAATTAGGGAGAAAATAGGTGTGTTGGTAACGCCTAGTAAGATGTAGTTCTTTTGCAAAATAATATTAGCTTGAGTGCGCATGAATCCGGTGTGTTGTCCCTTTGGTGTAATTCTCTAGACTTGGTTAAGATTTGTTTGCATGGGGCGGAGGAATATCCTGGAAGTAGAACTTAAGCAGGGCTTCAGAAACGTTGGAAGAAACCGTGAACAGCCTATATAAAGAAACGTGTTCGGCACGTGACTTTGACAGTTGTGTTCCTTTGCGGTAGGTCAATGTTGGGCACATGCGACGATGAATCATCGCTCTACCTCATCTTTAGTCTAGGGGAACATTAAAGAAGTGCGGAGACGTACCAGAGTCTGCGGCGTCGAGCTCGTCGGAGCCGTTGCACTGCAGCACCTGGTACAGGAAGTCGATGTACCTCGTGGCCAGCTTGAGCGTCTGGATCTTGGACAGCTTGTCCGAGGGCAGCGTGGGGATGATCTTGCGCAGCGACGCGAACGCCTCGTTGAGGCTCTGCGTGCGCTGCCTCTCGCGCACGTTCGCCATCACGCGCTGCGTCTGCAGTTCCTCGAACGACTGAGAGCGCCGTCGGTTCTTGTGGCCACCTGACCTGCCGTCCGAGTGCTTGCGCTTCCTCGCGGCTGGGGGCTTGGCGCAGGCGGCCGCCGG
>NQII01000737.1:86788-139555 GCA_002778355.1 Clitarchus hookeri
CGGCGACATCTTGTCTTCGTCGTGCCGCTGCGGCCGCCCGCTCAGGTCGATGAGGTTCGCCGCCTCGGGCAGCTGGTAGGCGTAGTCGCGCCTCGCAGGAGACGTCTCCGGCGAACAAGACTGCTTCAGCACCAGCTGGTGGTGGTGGTGGTGGTGGCCGTCGCAGTGCCCCGACGACGACGAAGGCCCCATCATGAGCGACGGCAGCGGCCGCACGGATATCTTGGACGCCGGCGACGGCTGCTCGAGATCGGCGTCCGTCTTCAGGTGCATCTTCTTCAGCAAGGGCCCGTCAGTAGCTCCACGACGTTTTCCATGCGCGAGGTCTTCGCGAGAAACGTCCAGAGACACCCTTCTCCGCGTGCACGTCTGCCCGCGGCAAGACTCCCGCGCGCCTCCAGCGGACAGGGCGAGGGACAATGCCGCGCTCTGATTGGTCGGCCTCGTGGCACGCGATGTTAGCTCCAACGGCCACAACGGAGGACGGCGATGAGGCGCCTCTGTGACGCTGCCCCCTCCACTGGGGGGCGTGACTTGTCTGGCGCGCGCATGCGCCATCTTCTCTAACTCCCCCTTTCCCCTCTTCCACAAAGTTGTTTCACATCACACCGCTCCCGCCGACAAAGACCGTCATTTATCTTCACTATCTTCGGGCCGCCGGCAATCGGGAGTCGCGGAGGAGGGGCGGGAGGCGGGGTCTCGCGGATCGGATATCGTGCGCGATAAGTCGGCAACAGTTTCTCGCGTTGTTGCGGCCTGCGACGAAACGATCACGCCGTCGATCATTGCACGTTCTGCTGTGGGCCTGTTTCTCGTGAACTAAAGTCCATTCATGGTTACTTCCAACTTTCCTGAAGCCCTGCTCAGGTTCTGCTGCTTCCAGGCTATTCCTCCGCCTCATCACAGAGTACTTAAGTATACAGAGGTGAAATAGCAGCTCAGTCTGCAAACTCCAGCTGCACACGCCAGCAAAATGGCGTCACTGACTAGCAACCTGTCGGAGCGCCGTTCGTGAATCAGCGCCTAGTAACATACTTGCAAACCGGTAGCACAGCCAATAGGTTATCTTTCGCAGCAAACGGGACACAAGGCCCGTTTCCAGAGCTTCGCACAGCCAACCAGAGAATGGATACGTCCACATCAAAGGAACCGGGCCATTTCATCACTCTGTATTTTTCTAATCTGTGGCTTCATGCAAACAAAGCTTAATTAACTAAATCTAGAAAATTACATCAAAGGGACAACGCACAGCATCGTGTGCACTCAGTTTAATATAATTTTGCATAATAACTTTTTCTTACTAGGCATTACCAACACACCTATTTCCTTTCCGTTTTTATTAATGTTAATCACAAATAAAATACAATTTATGCATTAAAACATAGTATGCGAAAGTTCAATTTAATAAACAAACATATTTCTATGTAAAAATACTTATAAAACGCTTGTGATAGCACAACATATTTAGGAAACAGCTAAACACGTTATACATAGAATTAATTTTCAAATGTTTGCTTCAAAAAGTTTAAGGAAACCGCGAATAGAATACCTATAAGCGAGTGTGAAAGAGGTGGGGAAGTACTGCTCGGAGATATCTACCTTCTGCACACAGACGAGACTGTCATTCCGAAATCTCAGGGTCTACATGCAGGATATATAAAAACGAACTAAATGTCCCGTTAAAGCAGACACTATAGTCTATTCGCGGTTTCTCCACACTTTTTCAATTAAACCTTTGAAAAATCACCCCATGTACGATGTGTTTAGTTATTTCCTAAATATGCAATGTATCAACCGTTTTATACCTCCGTTAACATGAAAGTATCTTAATTTTTCGTCAAGAACGTTTTACCTGTATTTTATTTATAAATTATAATATTTCAATTACAATAAATATGAATAAAAACAGCGAGAAAACATGTGTGTTGGTAGCGCCTAGTAATAAATGGTTCTCGTGCAAAATATTATTGCAACTGAGTGCGCACGAATTCGGTGCGTTGTCTTTTGGTGTAATATTATAGACTTAGTTAAGATTAGTTTGCACTAGGCGGAGGAATATCCTGGAAATAGAACTTTAGCAGGGGTTCAGAAAAGTGTGAAGTAACCATGAATGGATTGTAATAGAAATATCCGCATGTTTTATAAATATTTTAGTTTATGTTCAGTAAAATACAACAGTTATTAGACCTAACGGATTATGTTTAGCAAAATAACTGAAATACTCAAATTACGTAATTGGAGCACTGACTAGGCCTACACTATGTAATAATAGGTTACATAGTATTTTTCTGTATACCTTTCAGCATCACTACGTCAGTTTTCGTAGCGAGGAGGAAAATGCTCGTCGTTAGCTTGGACATCATATCATCGTGTTCTGCAGGGACTTTAATTAATCCATGCTTCCGCACTCTCTACGCAATGGTCGACGACCACCATGTTCACCCATGAGGTCTCATGTTTTTTTTGTGGTGGTGAAGATATTCACCCATCAGCCCGCGCATTGCTTCATGACGTGGCTCGCGACATGGCGACCTTGCGATACCACGCGGGAGCCGAGAGCGATGGCGGAGGCCAATGACACGCACGCAGATACGGATCACGGAAGCGGACGCGTAACACACTCCGATTCAATCTACAATGACACGCATGAGAACGCGGATAACGTACGGATACACGCAAGAAAGCCGAGCATCTCCCTACTCTTCCATGTCCGTGAATCCGTGTAGCCAATAGGACTCCAGTATTTGGTTTGTCGATATTCCTTTTCTTGGCCATTGTGGTATACACGGTAACAAGTGCTTCGATTTGCCGTAGCGGTTATCATTTTGGTTTTAATAAATAAGTGCAAATGGTTGGGCGGTAGTATTTACCAATTTTTTTAACACTGTAAAAAATATACAAAATTAAATGTGGATATTATGAAACCTAAATCAGTCATTTGCAACAGCTGAGTATTTTTGATTTCGTAAGTTGCAAGACTGTACGTTTCTTCGTATTGTAGAATGGTTTAAATTCATCTCGAGTCGTCGGCTTGTTCCGCTTGCGTTTCCGAGTTCGTTTTCTTGCGTATCCGTGCATTGTAGGATGGGCTTCGTCTGCACTGCTCGTGTCTCGATACCGAAGCCATAACGAATGCCAAGATCTTCCGTTATTCGTCATTACGGAGTGCCTTTCCGTAAATTAACTCTACATCTCTGTACAAGTTTCCGTAAATCTACAGCAATTTCTAACAGTGCGGCAAAGTGAGCACTTTTGAGGTCGTAGTCACATTTTTTCCTATAAGTCATTTTTTATCCTTCCACCACTTTTAAAAATAAATATCTCCATGCAAGTAGTAAACGCAGTATGTATACATTTCACCGGACCCGAAAGTTAACGTCTAGGCTTACAATAATATATATTTATTGACTATTATTAGAAATGAGAGAGCTTCAAAAAGTGCTCACTTTACTGTGAATAGCCTATAGAAACCAGCACAAAATTGTTGACTCTTGCAGCCTTTCTGTTTGTAATGCTACTTGTCGCTGCTGACACACCTGGTTTGTAACTGCCGGCAGAGAAAAATGTCTAATGTTGTGCCAACAGTCGGATGTGACTACAACAGCAATTTCTTTTGTTATCTGTGAGCCGTCACTACCTAATGTAGCGCTGTTAATGTAATATACTGTCAAGCTATTAAATTTAAAGTAACATAAAGTAATTTTATAACAACGTTACGTCCTTAGTGTACTGTAAACATTAACGTGGTGTTTGTGTTGTGGTAAAACAAATTTTGTGCAGTATTAACAAACATGGGATGTGCCTGAACGTAATCGCCATGGTTCAAAACCGATTTGATGCATATTTACAATGATCTGGTTGTGATCTCTGTTATACCCGACGGTAAAGTTTTCATATTAGATTTTTTTCGTAAATATATAAAGTGATGTTTTTCCAGCGTGCTTGGTATTGACGGCAGTAGGGTTCACGGGAGGCTATTTTTGAATGGCATGCTTCCCCTTCAATACCTCTGCTAATCACAATCGAAGCGACGCTGCTCGCTGTGTGTTGTGAAAATATTCTTTAAATAAAACAGGCTATGTTGAGTCATATCTAAGTGACTTTTCCTACGTTTCTTCGGCGTATATGAGATTTCGTTCCAGCTCGAAGAGTTGCGAAAAAGGGAAGGGCAATGTATACCATAATGGAGACAGTGTTGACGGTGAAAACAGTGGCGATTTTTTCGACGTCCTCACACATCTCCTCACCGGCTTTGCTGAAAAAAGTGTTGTGAATAATGCAGAAGACTACAAAAACACCGACTACATATTTCCTGAAAACCCCAATGAACTTGTTGATAGACTCAGACATTTGATTATCTTGCACAGTAAGGATATATATTTAATCATCGGTGAANGCACATCTCCTCACCGGCTTTGCTGAAAAAAGTGTTGTGAATAATGCAGAAGACTACAAAAACACCGACTACATATTTCCTGAAGACCCCAATGAACTTGTTGATAGACTCAGACATTTGATTATCTTGCACAGTAAGGATATATATTTAATCATCGGTGAACTTAAGGAAAGGAATTATATCGAATGAAACCATTGTGTACTATCAATCATCTGCAAACATCAGATAAATGCAAAGATTGGATGCATGGAAAAAGTAGGATACTACATTTATGTGTTCTTTGTTGTTCACTTTTAATTTATTAAACCTTACCCTACTGCTTTTCTGAAAAACTTATTATTTCAGTAGTGTATAAAATCGAATGCAAATGTCTGTTTTAAAGAAAAATTGAAAGAGTAAGTGCATCACGGGGAATATGATTCAATCTGAAGTATTATGTCTTTCTCGGGCTGTTTAAGACGGATGAGTTTTGTTTGACAAACAAACGAACTGAGGAAGGATTGTTTTTGAGGAATGAAAGGTCGAAAATCTGGCAGAGACCCTGCCGGGAATCGAACTTGTCAAGTCGTGTTGGGGGGAAGAAGCCGAGTGAATAATGGGCTGATGTTGAGGTGAACCTCCTGTGCGTAAATGTGTGTACAGAAGAAATGATGCTGTACACGTACTCGTGATGGGAAACAAGTGCTCTAGCCACTACAGTCCCACTCTTATGTGACACCGTGGAAGAGGTCATCGTTGCAGAATGGGCCTGTGTGACGTTTTCGATAAGGAGAATGAACTAATCTGTCCAAATCTTCATAATTTCGCAGATTGCAGTAGTCCTTCCGACCTGAGTAATCTCTCCTGCAGCTATATACTTTTTTTTATTTTGCATGGGTAATAAACCTCATGCGCGTAAACATGAGTATTTTAAAAATTTTTTTGTCAATCTATTGCTTATGTACTTTTGTTATACGAGGTTTGTATCTTCGTGTCATAACGTGGGGCTGATACATCGCAAGTATGCTAGCAAGCATCAGAACGTTTTCTGGGCATGATGGATGTGCGCAAAGTTTGTCGCAAAAATGAACACCGATAATGAGTGATTTAGTTTTCCCTTCTGACCTTTCGAAAATTAGTCTTTCGTATGTCTATGTGATACACTGGCATGCCTGGGCTGAAACATTTTCAACATGCGTATGTATATCTGCCGGTTCATAAAGAACTGGGGACTATTTTAGAATAGGTATTTAGCTCTGATGTTATGACGCGTATTCTGTAATTTTAAAATATTATATTAGGGGTCTGGACTTTTTTATTTATTTATTTTCAATTGTCAGGTTTTTGGTGTGTGAACATAGACGTTTCCTCTGAAGGTGCAAGATTAATACGACTTAATATACTAGGGTATTTTCCGCCTCGGAATATCGCTTCGATTCGGAAATATAAATATGTAGCACTGTTTGGGGCATGAAGTGTATTTTCGTTACTGGACAATTTTTCCCCCCCTCTTTCTGTAATGGGTGGCCTGTTTTATCTTATCTTAATTTGGTNAACAAGGGTTAAATATTTTATTCACGAAAGGAGGTTTACACTCGTATTTGCAGATGTGAGCGGGTCGAATATTCTGTTATATTTTTTCCTCCCGAACGGTTAAACACTAATTGACCACTGTACACGTTGTTACAATTTAGTAAAGGCGGACAAGCTTATCGAACATCAGTGACGCGTTGGTATCCAGGCCAGGCGAAGAATCCCAAACACTTTACAGCAATAATCAGAACTAATATTATAAATGCGAAAGTGTGTTTGTTTGTTTGTCCCTCTTTCGCGTCGTAGCGGAACAACGGATCGACGTGATTTTTTGTACAGAGATAGTTGGAGGACTGGGAGTGACATAGGCTACTTTTTATCCCGAAAAAGTATCTCATTCCCTCAGGAAAAAATGTTTCGTAAAAATAGCGCTCGGGGTATAATGCTGCATCAATGTAAGTTATTAGTGTGGGACGAAAGCATAATATCACACATAAAAGCGATAGAAGCCTTAAACCGCACTCTACAGGATATACAAAACAATACAGACATTATGGGAGGAATGGTTGTATGACTAGCTGGTGACTTCCACCAAACTCTACCTTTGATTCAGAGGGGAACACCTGCAGTTGAAATCAAAGCCTGTCTCAAGTCGTCAAGCTTATCGGCAAATTTCAAGAAATTCAGCTTGACGACAAATATGAAAGTGCACCTCTACAGTGACGTTATGCTGATACACTATTAAAAATTGGTGATGGGCGGTTAGAAACAGATGCCGAGGGCCGTGCGTCACTAACGGGGGATTTTAGTAATTTGGTGCAGAGTGATACGAAACTGATTGCTAGCGTTTACCCAGATCTACAAATAAATATAAATGACGACCAGTGGCTATGTAAAAGAGCGATTCTAGCACCAAAAAATTAGATCGTTAGTGCTCTTTTCTGTGTTTATTATCAGTGTCTGTCTACTAACAAATACCGTTATTTCTCCCTATAAGTTTGTTACTACAACCACGCAAGCGAAGCCGCGGGTAAAAGCAAGTAGTTTATAAACCACATCAGCGAAGCTCCCCTCCCGGCGGCCAAGGTATTTGGGACAATTACGCCACCAGAAACTATATAATACGGCAACACTTTGCACGCGTGGTCTGTCAGCCTGTCTGTCTGTGGACCCACGCCGAGATGAAGCCATCAAGATGCAGCTTGGCGTGCCGCTCGTCGCTTTCCGACTCACCACTCAGCCTACGGCGACGGTATCATTAAGGTTAGTCACATCTTGTAATTGATTAGGACCTCCGTCGCCAATAGCTTATCACTACTACTATTACTCCAAAAAAGTGTATTAAATATATGTTCTGTCCTCATAATTAACTTCAGTTCTTCCCTAATAATAATAGTACACCGAAGAGCCAAAAAAACTGGTATACCGGCCTAATATCGTGTACGGCCCCCACGAGCACGCAGAAGTGCCGCAAGACGACAAGGCATGGACTCGACTAATGTCTGAAGGTATGCAGGAGGCAATTCACACCATGAATCCTGCAGGGCAGTCCACAAATCCATATGAGTGCGAGGTGGTGGAGATCTCTTCTGAACAGCATGTTGCAAGGCTTCCCAGATATGCTCAATAATGTTCATGTCTGGTGATTTAGGTGGCCAGTGGAAGTGTCTAAAGTCAGAAGAGTGTTCCTGGAGCAACTCGGTAGCAACTCTCGACGTGTGGGGTGTCGCATTGTTCTGCTCGAATTGTCCACGTCCGTCGGAATGCACAATTGACATGAATGCGTGCAGGTGGTCAGACAGGATTCTTACGTATTTGCCACCTGTCAGAGTCTTATCTAGACATATCAGGGGTCCCATTTCACGCCAACTGCACACTCCCCATACCACGACAGAGCCTCCATCAGCTTGAACAGTCCCCTGTTGACATGTAGGGGCCATGGATTCATGAGGATGTCGCCATACCCGTACACGTCCATCCGCCCGATACAATTGGAAACGACTCGTCAGACCAGGCAACGTGTTTCCAGTCATCAACAGTTCAATGGCGGTGTTGGCGGGCCTAGGCAAGGCGTAAAGCTTCGTGTCATGCTGTCAACAACGGCTAGATCTCATTAAATATATACATTTTTAATTATAACAAAGCCGATATACTAAAAAATTTATTTTCTTTAAATTGTAACAAAACTAATATACTAAATATTTTTTCTTTCCAACAGTTTTTTTAAACTTACATGATCAGGACATAGCTCGAGATAAAAAAAAAAATATATGCATTCTTTTAAACACATTTATTTATGCACAGACAATGCAATGTTATTATTATTATTCTACATAATACAAGAAATACTTTTTTTACACCTGTTCCTTCTCTGAGTCTTGGAGGGCACACACGTAATATATTTTTAAAATGTACAATGGGTTCCTCATAGTTTTTTTTATGTACCACAGGTTATCTATCATAACTCCACAATTTTAGGGCTTCGGCGTTGCACGGGGCACAGCAATAACTTTGATTTTTGCACTCGTGAAATTTTGTGGCATACGTCTCGACGAGCTGTCGAAACGGCGGGCAGCGGCAATGCTTGTGAAGGTCTACAAAGTTCGTTCCGATAGGACACGCATTGCGAATTTCCGACTCTTGGCGTCTTCCAAACACATTCACAGGGTAATAGGGAATTATGGCAGAGTCCAAAATTGCCGGAATTTCCTCGTATGGAATATTCTCCTCGTCTCACCTTAGTCCGGGCGTCTTGTCCGTCTGTGGACTGTACGTCTGTTGCGTGGTGCTGCCATGGACACGGCGGTAAAAAAGTGAAAACTTTGGTTTTCTCGTCTTCGTCACTGTACGAGATGGATATCTGCTTGATGATGTACGATTCCAAAGAGCGAAAACCTCAGATGTTGCAAAAAAAATATTTTTCCACTAGATGTATTATGTTATACAAAAAATTTTAGGTTCCCATACACACACCGAGTTAAACAATTTTTTTTTACAAACTCATTCAAAACTTCGTTGAGGTCTATTCACATAGGGCACCTGTGTTCTTGGTTGGTTTCCACGTCGGGTAGTGCTTGCTAGCAAATTTCTTGAAGGGGAGCATCTTCCACGGGTACAGCCTCCGAGTAGATAACTTGCACGTGGACGCCGTCTTCTACGGGGAGGGCGTCTTCCACGGGCGCAGACGTCGCGAGGGTTGCTCGGCGGGCCTGGCATAAACCCCTGCGATGCGACATGTCGGTAACTGAGGTGGTGCAGCCCTCGAAACACTCCTTGCACGGGAGGCAGTCCCGTATGTATTCGTACTGCTGCAGGTAGGCCGGTAAATACTTTAATACGGTCGAAATGTCGTAAGGTGCGTAGACCAGGAGAAATTATTTCGCCAGGTACGGTAACTCGTCCCGTTTGTCCAAGGCACTAAGCGGTCGCACCCTTCCAAATGCCAAAATGGCCGAAAGGATTTAAGGCCACTCAGACAACACGCGTACATTTCTAAGAGCGAAAAAATGAATGATTTCCCGAAGTGGCTTAGAGTGCGTCTTATAAAGAGTTTTTAAGGGGGAAAAACAATCCGCTCTCGCGATTAAAGTAGGCCACCGATTGGTCGGAACGAAAGTTTCCAAAAACACCCGAGTAATTAGCCAATGAGAAACATTGTCGGAGTAATTTAATATATTGGAAGGGAGTGGGGAATTAGCCAATGAGAATCAGGGGTGGAGCAATTGGTCAATTAATTATATTGGAATCGGGGAGTGGAGGGGGCCAGTCGTCTGCTGGGCACGGTGCTGGGAACAGCACCAGCAATGTAAAACAAATGACAAACGATAAAACAAAGATGAAGCAACGACTTCAGTGTTTAGTGTATTTAGACTGGTGTCATGAAGAATGTGCTGATAATGAAACTTTGGACTTTGTACGTGATATTTGCAAATCTTGTTCAGTCTCTATTTTACGCATATTAATAGGTAATGTGTTTGGTGCGCCATAATCTCATTTCAGTAGAATATTTTCATGTGTACCAAGAACACGTTTTGAATTACTTTAGGAATATATTACATTCATTTTCTTAATGTTAATTATTACCATTTATAACTATAATGGGTCCAAAACATGTACCAACTGTACACTTTGTTACGATTTTGATATTTTGGTGATATTTATCCTTAACGGGGATATAGAGGCGTAACAAGTTATTCATAAGAGCCGGAGGGGGGGGGGCGAGTGGGAGCTAAACTAATATACTGAAATATTAAATTGTATTAAATTATGAAGGTTTAACCAGCTACGTTCTGAGTAAAACTTAATTGGAGAGTCGCCACCTTGTTCGTGATTCCGGAGGCTGATTAAGATGGCGCAAGTCGACGGCCGGACACACCCATCTTCAGTGGTCTTCTCGTTCCAATGGTCCGACGACAAAAGACACCGCCCACGGACTACACTGTCCTATATCGGCTGCGTTGGCCTCACCACAACTCGTAACAATATGCACTGACTCAGAAATTGTGTATAAACATTTTTTTCGTAAATGTAAAGTGTTTGTTTGCTTGCGAGGTCAGCGCTTACGGACGACAGGAAGATTGTGTATTTATAAAGTACCAGTAAACAGTTGACAGCATCATGCCGATCGCCATTTCTGAGAATGCTACTCCGTACTAGGGTCCCTGAAGGCTCACTGACTACACAGGACGTGAAACGTGTTCCAATCTATTCTAAAACAATTTTTCGGTCGTTGTTGGTTTTTGGTGATGAAAATAAGGAAAAGCATCGAAAAAAATTACATAAATTGGTGTGTGGTTAACACAATACACACTATCAATTAATTTTAGTTTTCAGAAGTTCTTAACAAAATTTTAATGAAATTTAAAATTGGCATGATTTCCTAGTGGCACAGTATCAGAATTTATTATCATCTCATTTACCAAGATATTTTTGCATAACCATAACAATTACTTATATTAACTAATGGAACTGAAATAATTAGTTTGTCTGTCAGAAGGACTGCACGCGTCATGTACAGAGAGAATAAAACGTATGTTCAAATTTCGATACTGTAACCGGAACACTGCAATTCTATGTGTCGTAAATGGAAGCCTTAATTAATGTATTCAAAACTGATAATGTCGATCTTATTTCAATATATATGTTGTACGTGAGAAATAGTACTCTCTTGTATAACTACTTACCTTTACATAGAGCAATTAAAAATGCGTGCTGCTCCATGAGTGACTTAGGTGTCGTTTGAATGTTGACCCTACATCCAGTGCAATATGTAGGGTCTTCAAGGAGCAATAACAAAACATAAAGAAATACAAATAGAATTATTCGCATGCATTCAGTCCTATTCGTGTGAGAAACTTGGGATATCTACCACTTGTTGACAGCATGGAAAAAGAGCATATTGGGCTCAAAAACTTTTAAATCAACTTCAAACCGCTATTACGGGAAAAGTATCACGTCTATGACAAAAAAATGCTTCCAACTTTTTCGTAGTTATTTAAGTCTCTTCAATTCTTGAGTAACACATTTTACCATAATAGCAATACAAACGCAGCGAACACACCTCGGATTCAATATGATTTTTAATGAAATCTATTATTTTTTACATCAAAACGAAGGTCTATACCAAAAGTCATCTGTCTGCGATTTGTCCGATGTTAAGTCAATTTGCATTCAAAAGTACTTGGATTATTTGCTTGTAAAGTTCCTTCTACGTTGACTGCCTTTTAAGATACATTCCTAAAAATAACAGCCCATCTGCGATCGTGGCAATTCCCCTCGCCCAATGCATTTTGCAGCTATCAGTTCAGGTTGTAATAATACTTTGTCACACGGACGCCAACATTCATGAAACAGACATTCCGCAATCATAGAATTGTAATTGTGTAATTTGCAATCCGCCAGTAGACATTTGATGTCATTCTGAAGAGTAGGAATCCTCGACTCAGTAACCTAAATTCTGTCCAAAGTTAATCTGCATCTTTATGAGTTTTAAGGAAAAATATATTTGTATGGTTTAATAATTTTGATTGTAAAACGAGGGTTTCTATAAATAGCCTAACCGCTACCCTTCCCCTTTATGGTTTTGCCCCATGAATATAATTATAGATACATCTTTGTACTCTCGCATTTAACTTCTATATATCATTTATCCATCTCAGTTGTTTTTGAGAACACAATCGAAATAATTTTAATTACATTTGTCAACAATGCACGTTGAAATATAAGCATGGACGTAGCCAGGGGGCGAGAGGTGGGGGTTGTACCCCCATTTTACCCATAAGATTGTCAACTGTTAATATTAAAATTATTAAAAAGCCTTCTGTTCTGATGAAAAAAAAATTAAATTGCTGTACACTATAATGCATTTTATTATACTGTGAGTTTATTTTCTTCTAGAATTTGTCCCAACGAACACGTGTGTCAGCACTATTAATGGTGGTTTAACCTATAGACTGTTCATGGTAAAGTGAGCACTTTTGAGGCTGTAGTTACTTTTTTCCTATCAGCCATTTTTTATTCTTCCGCCACATTATATATATATATATATATATAGCCATGTAAGTAATAAACATAGTGTATATATTTCACCGGGCTGAAAAGTTAGTTAACGTCTAAGGCTACAATAAAATATATTTGTACAATATTATTTAAAATGAGTGGGCTTCAGAAAGTGTTCGCTTTACCATGAATAGACTATACATCGCTTCACCTCAGTCAGTGTAAACCTCCCCCTCCCCCTTCCTAAAAGTCCTCGCCGTTGTGAAATGCCTGTCTACGCCGCTGTGAGTAGGCGGAAGACAGCTGGCGGGCGCTACAACTCAGACTATGGTTGTCCGGTGAACGCCGGCCGAGTGGCGGGCTGGCAGCAACTTCTCTGGGCGAGCGGCATATCGCCACGTTATCTCGGTGTCGATCAGCTTCTCTCAGGGGACGTAGCCACACCGCCGTCATCACCGTGATGGATGCTGGCTGGGGGAAGGTCCGGCCGACCTTGGCCTCCAACACGTCGAGGCAATGCAGGGCGGAGAGCCTCGTACCACACACGCATAGGAACCAACTTAATGAGAGTTGCATCGCCAAGGAACTCTTTTAGCAACAGGAATGCCATAATCGCGTAGCTTAGGCCGTGTCCGAAATGACAAATTCGTTATTTTGTAATTTGTCATTTCGTAAGTTTCAATTCGGACGTCGTCGGCAGTCACTTGTTTAGCATTCGCGGCAACACATTTTTATTTACATTAACAGTGAAAAATATTTGATCTAAATTTAATGGTTAGAACGGACATAATATTTCTACAATCATCACTGGAATGCTGCGAATATGTTAATAAATAAGAAAATAATAAATTATGCATTACAGACAAAATTATTTGTTGCAAAATATATAAACAAAACACAACACTTACTTACTTTTTAAAACATGTCTAGTATATATTATGAACAGTTATTTGTAAAAAAAAAAAACGTTTTATTTACATATTCGCGCATGTTTTTGAAGGTCAAAACCAACATGGCGCTAATTTTGTCATTTCGTATTTTTTGCTATCATCCGCTAGACACAAAATACGAGATACAAAATTACCAAATACGTCACCATTTTTGTATACAAAATCGGGTCACGTGATCATTTTGTCGACAAAATCTACCATTTCGGACGCGGCCTTAGACTAATGGTTAGCTCACAAAAATGGGCGTTGAAATTTTGTTGCATTTTTCTGGCCGGATAATTGTGAGTCAATTTAGGATTGTTATGAGTTAAGATTTTATGTCTACACGTACACACACACACACGCGCGCGCGCGGCCGTAGAACACGGGTCTGGACACGCGCCTATCTAACAATGTAAGCGAGTTGACGCCCTTAGTGACGCATTTAGTTCTTGGAGTGGCCGCAAAAGCGCTGAACCAAACTGGTGCTGTTAGCATCATAGGGACAACGCCGTAGAGATATAAACTTAATTTTCCCATTTTAAGAAAAAAAATCGTAATTCACCTCCGTATGTCAAACAGCACTATACTTTGGTAGCAGCGGCCTGTGGTTGTTCCGGGTCGCTCCCGGATCTTCGCACGCGGGGATCGTGCCGGGCGATGCCGCTGGTCGGCGGGTTTTCTCGGGGATCTCCTCCCCCCCCCCCTTNCCCGCCTCTTCGTTCCTGCACCGCTCCGTACTCATCTCGATCATCGGTTTTCAAGACCTCGATGTTAAGAGCCGCCCGAATCTCTTCTCACTTCACTCACTCCGTGAACTCCAGTCGCACAACCCAACGAAATGGCGGCATTTCCAGCAAAGTGTCGGAACGCCGTTCGCCAGTCAACGTCTGGTAATAAGCTCGTCAGCCGGCAGCCAGCTCAACCAATGTGAAATTATTGCAGCACGCAACAGCCAATCAGACAAAGGGCCAACTTCCAGATCTCGCCTACACCTAAGGCACATCTACGCTACACTCTAAGAAATTATTCGCAAATTAACCACATTGGTGTATACATTTAGCAAGTGGTAGGGTCGTTTCCCATACATCGATGGTAGCGTCCCTCGATTTTCTCAGGAAAAAGACAAATGCGGAGAGAAGTTCCCAACTTTGTATAGTTTTGACGCTAAACATTCCTATATTTGCAGCCTGATGTGTGGTATTATTACCATAAAATGTATAGGTTAAAAACTTCCATAACTTTTTGGGAAGTTTACTAGAAATTTTTTTTCCAGTGTATCTCGCTTCTGTATAGTTAACTATTGTATGCGAACGGCTGCTTGAGAGACAAAGAGCGAACCTACTCGCCGCGGAAGCATCCCGCTGATATTCCCTGGACTCGCGCGTCTCGGGATGAACGTCCCCGTGCGAGCATCCCTCCAGGTTTCTGGCCGGGCTCCAGGGACGGAATTAAACACAGGACCTCCCGTCGGTGCGCGGGGTCAGGGTGCGACCCAATACCAGAGGTTCGAGGGTTCGAATACACCCGGAGGTGTTCTTGCACCGACGTTACAGTCACTGCCTATATGCCCCATTTTTACGTTTCTACTAGCTTTCTAGACATGATACGATTACTTGATCATCTTCAAGCATGGGCAGTTCACTGTCAATTAATTACTTCTGAAATCGACGTTCGAAAAATGCCACTGCGCCTTACTGCTTGTATTTTAACGGAAACAATGATTCGCCTACGCCCCAGTAAGGTTGGTGGAGAAAAAGTAGATCCATGTCTTAACATTAGATAAAAAGTGTTAGATAGACATTTCTGAATACTTAAATTATTTCTTTTGCTTTCTGTTTTTTTAAAGCATAAGACTTACAAAAAATGTAAAACATTTACTTTTATAATAATTTCATAGCTTTATTTGGACGACGCATGAATAACAAGATCTGGCCAATGGCAATGTTAATTTTACATATTTTGGAAGAATACACAATGTGCATACAAGTACATCTTAAGCAAGGCTTTCAAAAGTGCTCAGTTTACCGTGAACCACCTATAGTAGACTGTGTATGACCTCTTCTTCTAATTTCATACCCTTATTTCTGCACTTCTTTCTCCAACTTTGAATAACTATATTGATCAAACGCGTCTCAGTCCGTTGTTATAGGCTATTCACGGTTAACTGAGCACTTTCGAAAGCCCTGTGTAGGATCTACTTGTATGTGGACTGTGTATTATTCCACCATATGTAAAATTAACAGTGTCATGGGCCTGATCACTTTATTCCTGCGTCGGTAAAGTGAAACTGTGCAATTATTATATAAGTAAATATTTTACAAATTTGCTAACACTCACACTTATGTGCATTTAAAAAACAAAACGCAAAGCAAATAATTTCAGTATTCACGAATGTTTACCTAAACTGAGAGAACATCCAACAAAATATTTGTTTGTAGAGGGTCAAAAATATATTTAGTCGCCCCAACAAAATATTTTGTTGAGTAAACAAAACTTTAAAAGCAACAAAATGTAATTTGTTCATATAACAAAATACACGCTTGAATAAATGAAACCTCGGTTTTGGGCCAAAAGAAATTGAACTGCCAACAAAATATTTAATTTAATCGACTCTAGGTATGTATTTCATTGACCACTCATTTTATTGCCTCCGTTCCAAAATACACTTCAAGGGTTTTTTTTTTTTTTACAATTACGACAGTAGCAGTTTTTCTTGGTGAATTTATTGATGCTTAATAGGGGAGGGTGGGAGAATACCGAACACTTAAGGGAAAAATGCTGTATCTTTTGAAATTTTAAGTTTTTAAAAACATTATTACAGTCAACACAAACCTTGTTTCGTATCCCTTGCATCAATACAATAAGGTTGAAAAAACTAATTAGTTTATTTATAATTAACCAAAACACAATACAATGTACTCCAGCGGTATTCCCCAACCCATGGGGCATCCTGTGGGGCAATATCGCACACTGTATGGTTTAGCTCATACACCCCATTATAAACTAGTCGGTGACAATTTAGTGGGTATTGAACACTCCACAACAATTTCCATTACAATTTAACATTCTGGGAATAAGAGAAAACTGAAATAAATCCATTAATCCTACACAATGCATGATTAATTACTATATCAATATTATTGTAACTGTCCCCGTATACAATTGTACTAGTTTTGGCAGAAGTCGCACACAAAATTGTCTTCTGTTTCAACTGCGCTACGGTCAGCATGTACCCATCCCGAACAAAGTCCACACTGGAACCACAACTCCTTGTTTCTACCAAATTCCCCGCAAAACATGCAAGTTTCACAAGAATCTCCAGGTATAGGTGCACTGACACAAGATAAAGGTTCAAGATGGTCGATTTCATTATCGTCACATAAATGAGAAAGGGAAATTATGTCATTTGCTTCATCTGAATTGCCAGCGTCAAAAAGCTTCTTCTTTGCAACGGACATGCTCGTTTTATTACATTTCCCCCCTGTTTTCTCGAGCTTTAATTTCTTATGGTTGGTCTTCATATGCATATCAGGATTTATTTCCCTTCTCTTTATTTTCGAGTTGATTCTAATTTCCTCCACTTGCTTATTCTTCGCTGCTTCTTCAATCACGGCTTTTGTTAGCGTCGCAATGAAAATTACAGAATGCGGCCGCTTAGGCCTAGATGTTTGCTTTGATGGACCAGATGTTCGACTAGGAATGGGATTTATATCTGAAAACCGAATGGAAATCGTTCTTGATATTGGCTGTTTGTTATGCACTTTGTTAGGCCTATCACGTTCAGTCGGGCTAGTTTGCTGGCGATCTTCTGATTCATTCAGAATGTTTTATTGTTTGTTACCCACTATTTGATTATTCTCGACTCCATTTTCGCTCGCTGTGACATCATCCGAAACGGTTACAATGTTAGCACTTCTCTCAGAGACAGGAAATGCAAAGTCATCATATGTGAATTTATCAAGATTCATAGGATAAATACCCGTGGCAGAGAATCCAGAAACTGCTTTCACAATGGTCGCGACCATCATAAGTGCCTTGTTGAACAGCATTGCGATATCATCTGACCTTATCCTTTGAAATGCGTTGCCCTTAATAAACAAGTCACACTCTCTGTTGTAGGCATTGTCAAGGAATGTCAAGTCCAAAGGTTGGACACAATGCGAAGTGCGAGAAGGGATCGTTATCATTATGATACCTTGATCTCCACAAGAATTAAACGTATGTCGTGTCTTGTGAAAGTTATGGTTATCGGTAAGGCCAGTGACTTTTCGCGTAAAAATCGGAGCACGCAGTGGACTTCAATACTACATGCACACCTCAGCTGTTGCTATACCTCCATTGGCTGTTGGTGCCGTGTCCGTCTTTGACCAAGCCACTCAGGACTAAGTAACTCCGACACAAAAGCTTTGAGATTCGTGCGCAAACGGTTAACACGGACCGGAGCATTTTTTAGCCAATCAAAGAAGCTGGACAACCCTACAGTGCTTTGGACTGTATCTTATCTTGAAACCTTTTCGCGAAATATCACTGCCCCTAGTTATCGGTAATCAACAACACTGGATGTTCTTTATTGGACTTCGCATGTGCTGCAAAATGTTCTAGCCATTTCAGAAAAAGATCTTCGTTGATCCATCCATTTTTAGAGCAGTCGTAAATTTCCCCATTGAGGACTCCCTTTCTTCAGAGTTGGGCTCATTCTCACTCTTGGAAAAATAAACATGGGAGGTGTATACGACCCACTTGCACTCATGTCCATGCAGACAGTTATGTTTTTACCTCTCTCCAGGCTCGTTAGTGATCCAACTTGTTTTTACCCTCTGGCAGCCAAAATTTTACCCTTGGAGTCTGGACAACAGATATTCCCGTCTCGGCCATATTTCATATTCTTTATCCTTGAAATTTGTGTTTCACCATTACCGTTTCAAGATTTGAGAAAAATGCTTTAACAGCTGCTTCATTGAAAGAAACCCTCTAAGTTAGTCTTTCCCAGCTGTTCGATAACTTATATTGAAATCATTAAAAATAGGTCCTAGTAATAATAATTGGCCTAAAGTGTTTCACTTTCTAGAAGCATAAGTACAAAGACCTCTTGGCCTAACACTTCTGCAAAAAAAAATTAAGTCAGTGCTACTTTTTAACTGGAATAGAAGTAGGCCTAAGTGTTGTTATGTAGAGCAATATTTTAAACCCAAGTAAAAAAAAATTGTGGTATTGTTACGATTTCTTATAAAGATAAAACATGAAGGCCTAAAACAATCGTTTAGACAAAACTCATCTACGTGCAAAAAAATGTGGCGATATTAGTCAAGATAATAGGCTTGAATCAGCTGATTTGCGGCTAGACCCATTCTGTTCGTCGACGCTACGCCGCGGAGGGGGTGGAGAATCAGTTTGTCTTCTATCCCTTATTCTATGCTCGTCTCTACATTCCTCCTCACGGTCGTACCGTCTACGGGCTCCTCTCTTTCGACCTCTTATCCTAAATGAATCTCTGTTGAAATACTTACGAACGCGATACACATGCGGGAAATTCCCCCACGAGTCTGGCCCACAATAACAAAAAGGCTCAGTCCGGAACGTGTTCACTCTTGGGTCACGGTCATACCCGGGAGGTCCTCTAAACTCCCTGTTTGCATTTCCCTGGTACAGAGGAGGTGGGCGTTCGGTGTTGGTTTGAGGCCCGACCTCGCGATTGCCTTGTTGGCGTTGCATTCTTTCAATGTTATAGAGTGTCAACAGATCTTCCATGAAAGTCGCCAGGCTCGCGTCATGTCGGCCTGTCCAGTGGGCTTGGTAATGGAACGGTAATTGTTTAAGAAGCATTGCAATGAATTCTCCGTCAGATACGAGTGGTTCAAGATGGCGGGAACGCTCGTAAATTTGTTACAGATGTGCCTCAAGATGTTTGCCCTTCCCTGGCACAAACCTCTCTCCGTGCAACTGAGCTCGTAAACTACATTGTACTTTTTTGTTCTAAAAATGGGCTAGAAATTTGTTTTTGAATTCCTCGTATGTGTGGGTATCTGGTTGGTTTACTTCCCACCTTAAGTAGGCCATTGACACGAGGCTAAGGTTCACTCACCTCAACATATCACTGTCAACTAGCCCGAAAAAACTATCGTACTCGTTAAAATTTATAAGCTGCGCCTTGAAAAAAGACGAAGATGGAGGTTGTCTAGTACCAGTAAACGATGGAACCTGCGATGCTGGTAGAATAATAATTCGAAATGTTGGCGTATCCGAACGATCCGAGGATGCTGCTACTAAACATTTCTTCCTCGAAATTGGTAATGGTATCATCTCGGAATTGCGTAGTATGTTGACCAAACAAAACACATGTCCGTGTTCGGAGGGAAGATGGAGCGTGGGAATACCGAGATCGTCCACTATATAATGGCTATGGACGAGCACTTGACTAGTGTTCAAAGGCAAATTACCGACAGATGAATGTGGCATCAGCACAAAATGAAGAGAATCTGAAAGGGCTGAAATATTCCATAGATCATACATTCGCTACCTCGATTTCCCACCTCGCCACGAAAACTGATATTCAGAACCACAGCATGGACATATCGGATGTCTGCAGTGAACACTTAGACAAGATCGAAAGTTTTTTGGCTAATACCCATGACTAAATCTATAAAATAAAGCTATTTTAACTATTTTTATTCAGTGTGATGTTGGACATTGCTAGCGACCTGCATCGGATGATACAGTGCGTTGGTTCGAAGTATTTGTTCGCCAAGAGAGACAACATTTCGCGCGACCTTATAAATGAAGACTTTTTAAGCCCTTTACTCGTCGTCTCGAAGTGCTCAGGGAGAGCGATGGAGCATCCGTAGTCATGAAGACCGAAGTCGACGATACTGCCGAGCCTACGAAGAAAAGGAAAAATGGTGACGTACAAACCGATCGGGACAATGGATCGGATGTGGATTTGGCACACAAGAAAAAGGCACGGAAGAGAGTCTTCAAACCCAATCCTCTGTTTTGTCGCTACCTACATCTCGCAATAATGATACGACATATGGTGTATACAGGCATAATGATAAGTGGTTCCTTGGTGCTGATGAAATAGTGTTTCTACCAAATGGGATCATACAAGTAGGCGATTACAAGACACGTGGAATCCCCGAGCTTTACGAACTTCTGTTTCGCAAGGAGCCTTGGGAGTGTACAAAATCCGACCTGTTGGAAAATTTTGCTCGAACTAGCACATTCACTTTATCAAGATAACAATCCAGAGACAGGTGTTTATAAGGACGAAAATCACGAAACAATCTATATTCTTGCAGACCTCTTCGGTGGCCTATCGCTGAAAAGCGGCGAAGGTCTGAAGAAGATATACAACGACAAGAACACCGACTACATATTCTTTGACGACCCGAACGAGCTGGTCGATAGGTTGCAACTACAGCTCGCTTCGCAAAAGGTTAGAAATTACTCCCACACTAGCGAGATAATTTCAATCACTGAAGAATTGAAGAAGGGAATCTAAATAGAATTAGTTGATTGGGAATCGCTAATGAACTGCACGCATCTGCAAGGCGCAACTACCATCGCCGCAAGGTCATGATATGCGGGATGAACGACCTGTTTCAAACCGACCTCGCGGAGATGATACCGTAAGCTCGAGT
This sequence comes from Clitarchus hookeri, assembly GCA_002778355.1. Lineage (NCBI taxonomy): Eukaryota > Metazoa > Arthropoda > Insecta > Phasmatodea > Phasmatidae > Clitarchus > Clitarchus hookeri. Next base: position 107,764 of record NQII01000737.1, read on the forward strand.
CAACAAGGTCTACAAATATATGTTGACCGTCATCAATGCATATAGCAAATTCGCCTGGGCTAGGCCTGTCAAGTCTAATAATGCCCATCGTGATGTCATCGAGGCCATGGCTGATGTATTGCGCAAAGGACACATCCCAACTAATCTACAAGCCGACCAAGGCAAGGAATTCTACAATGCAAGTTCAAGGCCCTGATGAAGAAACACAACATAAATCATTATTCCACATACAGCAAGCTCAAAGCTTATATCGTTGAGAGGTTCAACAGGACTATGAAGGGCAAGATGTGGAGGCATTTGCTGCGAATTGCAACTACCAGTTGGATAAACTCCCAAAACTCGTACGCGAATGTAACTCTACAGTGCATTCGACCACATGCATGAAGCCCGAAGACGCCAAGAACGACTCCATGCTTCGAGCCGTGTATGCTATTCCGAAGAGGAGGGTCCCACTCGAGCCTAAAGCCGAGGTTGGAGAACTGTTGCTCATCTCCAAACAGAAAGGCATCTTTGAGAAAGGATTTAAAGCGAATTGGAGCCCCGAACTCTTTCGTGAGCGATGTATACGCAACTATGCTTCGAGGACCTTCTTTCTCGAGGATTTGAATAATGTTCCCATCCATGGTGGTTTCTACGCAGAGGAGATCCTGCATACAAAGCTTCCTGAAGTGTATTTGGTCGAGAAGGAGCTGAACTGGAATAATGGACAGTCGTATGTCAAGTGGTGGGGTTTCCCGGCCCGCTACGATTCCTGGGTCAACGATGTGGACATCGAGCAGTGAACACCAAAGTTTGCAATTAATATACCTTTGTATATGTTGTTACTCATGTCGTAGCTACATTACTAAATAATTTTTTGTAAAAAATATATTCTGTTTTATTTATTTTAAAAAACCCCACTTCATGTTTTTAAAAAAATACTTGCATTGAAAATAAATTATAAATATAATATGTCAATTTACATGATATCGTCACCATTCGGTATAGGTCAATAGCACACTTGCCGAGAGTAAATTATCTCTGGTGGTTGAAACACGAGTTACCAGCGCGCTCTAGTGGGCGATACTAAAAATTAATGGACAGTAGATATGGCAAGGCGAGGAAGGGGACTGGAAGGGGTCGAGCGAATATAATTGGCCGACAGCGCCACCTATATGTTAAAAACATAAACAAATATGGCTGCCACCTGGTGGCTAAATCACCAGCTCACCTGGTGACGAAATCGATTACAAAAACACTAGCGCCACCTAGATGTTGAAAATGAAAACAAATGACAAACTAAAAAACCAAGATGGCTGCCGACTAATAAATCAATGAGAAACACTGGTAGAGGAGGGGAATGTTAAAGACAATGTGGTTGATTGGAGGAGGGTCAGTCGTCTGCTGGACGTGGCGCTGTTGGATCCTCAGTAAATGAGTTCTTTTTGAAATAAATGTATTGATAATAATTTTTTTAAATAATTTTTTAATAATTTTTTAATAACTTAATGGGAATTGTATAGGATTTCTTTTTTGGAGATTTTTGGTCTCAAGGTCATCCAGGGTCACGGGCACATGTTCAAGGTCAAGATCATAGGTTAAGGTTACCTAGATCTAAGATGACTGTTGGGTGACGTCACAACATGGCGCCCGGTCGGCGCCTGTTCCCCATCCCCTTATGGCTGACGCACTACTAACCGTCTAATACTCGAGGTTACTTTAGGTTAGTTTAAACAGTAAGAACCCTTATTCACAAATTATCATAAGTGGTTTTAGGCGGACCAGTTAGATTTGGAAACTTCCGAATAAAAAAAAAACTACTGGAAGCTTTTTGAGATTCACGTACGTCGAGAATCACGTGGTTTTTGTAATTCATACTCACGCAGTTTCCAAAGTAACCAAACACGCGAACATCAATCGATTTTAAAACAATGTTTTTTTTCCTCGGGTGAACAATGCTGTTGATGTGCCGCGTTAATTTCCTTTGTTGATACGTTGTTGCTATAGTCTATTGGGGAGTTATTCACAATTTTTTAATGAAACCTTTGAAAAAAAAAAAACCACATCATGTATGACATGTTTGGTTGTTTCTTAAATATGTCATAATCACAAGCGTTATATACTTGTGTCAACATAAATGTACCTCATTTTTTATTTAATTTGACTTTTAAATTTATTTTATCTAAAAATTATTATATTTCATTTATAACTGATATGAATACGGACAGAAAGAAAATAGGTGTGTTGGTAATGGATAGAAAGAAATAGTTCATATGCAAAATATTATTAAACTGAGTGCGGAGGAATGCGGTGCGTTGGCCCTCTGGTGTAATTTTTTAAGCTTTGTTTGTACGAGGCGGAGTAATAACCTGGAAGGAGAACTTTAGCAGGGCTTCAGAAAAGTTGGAAGTAACTGTTGATTGAGTGTGGTCCATAGCTTCATGGTGGCAGGTTCTTGAACCATCGTCGGCTCGGCGTTCTGATCGCGTGAGTGTGACGATTTAAGGTCGTGGAAACAACGCGACAGTTGGCCTTAGACGAGAGCGTCGGAGACACCGCGGCAGAAATATCGTGAGCACTGTCTCGTATAAAACCCGCCGCCGTGTAATTTAACTCTCTCCTGAAATAAAACGACAAACATTTGGCCCCGATAGAGCGCGTACGTTGGTAGCAACGGATCACCGTGATAATTTTTTTCTCCTCCCCGGCTCGCGAGTTTTAAACCAACAGAGAAGCGGGAAGAGAAAATTTATAGTGCTTAAAAATATTAGTCGTTCTAGTGGGCGACTTTCTATTCCGAGGACGACATGATTATTAATAATGAGTAAAACACGTGGATTTATGGACTCGAGGGCAACTTGTTATTAATTACGCTGTGGAAACAGAATGGTGTACGAGCGCGAATTTTGAATTTACGGTTGCTCCAGCGCAGTAACGGACAGCTCCGACATTTNGAATTTTGAATTTACGGTTGCTCCAGCGCAGTAACGGACAGCTCCGACATTTGTTGTAAGATCCGACAGCCCAGTCAGACTACTCACTATGTCTGCAGTGAAACTAATCATCCGATGGGGTCGGATCCCTGAGGAACTTACAAAGAACCTAGTTTTAATATTTAACAAATATCCCATAAAAGAACGCCGTTCGAGTTACAGCCATCACTAGCATTGTAACTATCCCTGGTGGTGTACTTGTTAATTAAACTTATTCATACCAAGTGTACTCGATCGTGTATATGTTGCTCCTGAAGGTAATATTTGCCCGGTGCTGTACTCCGCGAGCATCAGTGTCCTGTCGGCATCCTGTCGGCAACTTATTCGTAAACCGCGCTACAGCCCTAGCTTATGATTGGTTCACATCCTATCACCGAAAACGAAGCCTACAGCTTATTGGTTGTGATAACAACGCGAGAAAAATTTTTAACGCCTGAAGGTCACGTCCGGCCGAAAGGAAGAATTGAGACGGCGATGGAAAATAGCATAAACAAGCTTCGCGTGTGTCCTGTTTCCTCAGAATTGTAAGCTATGACTATAGATAGGGTTTCAATACAGAAGACAGAAATCTGTTCAGAAATTATACAGCACTGTTGCTATAAAAAAACTGTAAATATTGTTAACAGGGAGCTACTTACAGAGAGTTTGGCTGACTTTGACACTTTTAAACAACCACATTTACGTTTCTGTAACCAAATTATAAATTGGTAACAAAATATCTACTTTCATTTTTGTCCTAAAAAAATATTTTCATTTAAATATTACAAAGTTTTTCAAATATTTTAATAGGCACACTGCTTACAGTTAAACCCACATGACAGCTAGGGAGGTCTCTTTAAGTAAAGCACGTGTCACAAGTTTCCTACTTGCAACAGCTGAAACCATAAATGTAAGTGATTCTGAAAGGGTCGAGTAGACGGTTTGGGTCCGGCTTCAGGCTTTAAGGGGAATGGTACATGAAGTAAGTACTTATATATTTACCCGATTTTTCTCATAAGTTGTTTTTCAGAGGGTGTATAGAAATAGTTCGCACGACAGAACATAAAAGTGATAATTTTGAATACCTTATTACATTGTTAGATAATCGCTGCCTTTATTATTNGTTCGCACGACAGAACATAAAAGTGATAATTTTGAATACCTTATTACATTGTTAGATAATCGCTGCCTTTATTATTCTCAGAGCACCAATGGAAGATGACAGATAATATTTATTCTTTCTTTTCTTCCATAAGTGCTCCAAGAATAATAAAATCATCTAATATCTAACTGCGTATGAAGGTGTTCGAAATTATGTTTTATGTCTTGTGCCAAAAAAAAAACCCTGCAAGTTAGATTGTGACAAAAGTAAAGTAAATTTGCGGTCTTCGTGTACTTACCATTCCCGTTAACGTGATATTTTGTACCTTTACCATACAATTTCTGATACACCCGTCTGCATCGTATAGCTAATGCAAAAGGATCACAGTCGTGCCTTATATGACGCACAGTATGTACACAACATTTNTTCGCACGACAGAACATAAAAGTGATAATTTTGAATACCTTATTACATTGTTAGATAATCGCTGCCTTTATTATTTTCAGAGCACCAATGGAAGATGAGAGATAATATTTATTCTTTCTTTTCTTCCATAAGTGCTCCAAGAATAATAAAATCATCTAATATCTAACTGCGTATGAAGGTGTTCGAAATTATGTTTTATGTCTTTTGCCAAAAAAAAAACCCTGCAAGTTAGTTTGTGACAAAAGTAAAGTAAATTTGCGGTCTTCGTGTACTTACCATTCCCGTTAACGTGATATTTTATACCTTTACCATACAATTTCTGATACGCCCGTCTGCATCGTATAGCTAATGCAAAAGGATCACAGTCGTGCCTTATATGACGCACAGTATGTACACAACATTTNCCCGTCTGCATCGTATAGCTAATGCAAAAGGATCACAGTCGTGCCTTATATGACGCACAGTATGTACACAACATTTTGAGAGTGTTTGAACATGACATTGCATATCTAATCACAAAGAAAAAACGTTTACGTTTTACATCGCTCGGTGATGCAGGTAGGCTACTAAGTGACTTCCTGATTATAGTGAGATTCGAAACACTCACGCCTGGCTGCATCAATAAACTGACCTGAACTAATATTCTAAAATCCTGGATCCAACATGATATGCAGCTGGAGCTGACTTCAAGTGTAAAAGAACTGCACTAATGCGATTGGCCGAGTTCCAATCGCATATCTCCTGATCTCAAATCAGATGTGACCTAGAATTAGGATGAAACACTCTTTGTGATTGATTCTCATTTTGTGATGTCCTGATCATGATCCATGTGTTTGTTTTGAAGTGTATGAGAAATTTAACAAGTATGTTTTGACAATTTTTAAAATTATATTTAAGAAAACCTGAATAAACTGGTTAAATGCAGTACAAAACCAGTTTCACAATTATAATATTGTATATACATAAAAATCTTTGGGAGATTGGGATTTTAAAAAAAATGTGTTTCAACACTATAAAAATGGAAAAAAAAATATTTTGCAATATTTACAAGAAAAATGTTATCCACTTTGTTTATGACAATAGTTTTGAATACTAGTAGAACTTCAAGCAGTATGGTTATCTTCCTTCTGACGCAGGTACTATGTATCGAAGCTCGAAGATGTCCGCCATCTTGGTTGACGTCACAGGTGGAGGTCGCGCTCGGCGGCTGGGCGCGACCACGTTATCGACTAAATGATTGGTTTTACCGCAAAATCACTTCAGAAATGGTTTATTTGGTCTCTGTGCCATTTTTTAGGCACTCGCTTTGTGTTTACCGTTTTGTCACTTTGTTTATTCTTTATTGGGATTAATCGTCTGTTTTATGTCTTATTTTTATGGCAAAGTGTCCCAAGTCTTTCCTAATTTTTTTATCAAAAAGAAAAATGCACATCATTCGATGTGGAACAATATGAAATTGTTTGCTTAATTTCACATATGTTTATATTCGTCGTGTTCATACTTCAAGGATGTTTTTCTATTATCAAAAATGTAGTCGAAACTTTACATTTGCTCATAATTCTAATGATGTAATGGCAAAGTTTATTTCTGTTGATGTATTCTAGTTTTTTGTGATCGCTTTTCAGTAGACATCTTTCTGCGATCACATCGATACATATCGAATGGTCAAGCGAAACGAACAGTTGTTCAGAGCAAGTCGTGACATTTAAACGTCCTCTTTTATACGTTTCCGACTTATTCTCCGACATTCTCTGATACATGTCGTCGCTCTTCTGCTTGTACCTAAATATTTTATCTTTGCAAGATGATTTAGTTAATCCGCTGTTTGGGTAAGTGTTTTTACTGCGGTATTTTCTGTTTCACAGTGTTTATGTTTCTGTGTGGCCATCGCCTCCTTACTAATATTGCGTCTCTCCAACAAGTCTGCTACGACATGTGTGACCTGATTAAGACAGAAGACAAGTATGCTCGTTATATATTTCCCGAAGACCCGAATGAACTTGCTTATAGACTCAGACATTTGATTGGCCTGCAAAAGGTGGAGAACTAGCACATTGATAACATATCTTCGATCATATATGAATTGAAGGTAAGGGGTTTCATCGAATGAAAGTAATGGGCACTCATGCTCCTACACCCATGATTTGCAACATCCAAGTTCGAGTGTATGTAATAAGTAGAACAATAAATGTATGTATACATAGTAGAGCGTGTTCAATGTCTTGAACCCCGCTCTACTGCTTTTCTGCATGACTTATTAATTCAGAGGTGTATAAAATCAATTGCCAGAGTTTGTTTTAAGTAAAATCTCTGCGAGCAAGTGCACAAGGAGGGCTGTGGTTCAATCCGAAGTGTTATGTCTTTCTCGGGTCGTTTAAAGGGGGCTTGGCTTTATTTGACGAACGAATTAATTGAGGAGTATTTTGAGGGATGACACTTAAAGATATTTGTTTGAGGCATATTTTGGGAAATGTTTTTGAGGTATGTTTTGAGTTATGGTTTTTGAAGTTTGTTTTAAAGGTTTTTTTTGAGATATAGTTTTTAAGGTATGAGTTCAGGCATATTTTTGAGGTACGGTTTTTTAGGTATGTTTTTGATAAGTTTTTCGAGGTATGTTTTGAGGTATGGTTTTGAGCTATGTTTTTGAGGTATGATTTTGGGTGATGTTTTTAGGGAAGATTTTGGTTATGATCCGCGCTGTATGTTTTTTGAGTTATGTTTTTGAGGCATGTTTTTGAAGCATGTGTTATGGGGCATTTTAAGGTATGTTTTAGAGGTATGATTTTTAAGTGTATTTTTTTAGGTAAGATTTTAGGTATTTTTGAGGTATATTTTTAAGGCATCATTTTTGAGGTTTGTATTTTGAGGTGCGTCTTTTGAGGTATGTGTTTGTGGTATATTTTTGAGGTATCTTAGTTAAGGTATGTTTTAGGTGTTTTTGAGGTATGTCTTCTGAGATATATTTTTGAGGTAGCCTATGTTTTTGAGGTAAGTATATTTTTGAGAAATGATTTTTGAGGTATGATTTTTGAGGTATGTTTTATGAGGCATGAATGACATATGATTATTTGGTCTGGTCAGTTGTGCTGGGTATTTGGTCTGCACATTTAGTTGGCCGGCTAGTATGCTCGTTTAGAAAGATTAATTGAAAGATCGAAGGATTTATTGAAGGATTGACGAAAAGATTCAGGGATTGATAAAATAATGTAAGTATTTATAAAGGGATTGGGTGATTGATGGAAAAAGTGATTGCAAATTGATTGAAATATTAAAGGATTGACTGAAAGTTTGTAAGGTTGAGCGAAAGATTGAAGAATTGTTGGAACAACTAAAGGATTGATCGAAAGTTTGATGGAAAAATTGAGCAAATGTTTGACGGAATACTGGATTGATGGCCGAAAAGGGCCGGATTAAATTGCGTATCTCCCGAGTCGGCCTAGTACATTCCAATTTCAAGGGCCGTGCCTTAATGGTATGCAGTCCAGCTAGATGTTACCACCAAAAACGATTGCGGGATGCTGGTCGAAGGCACACCATTAAACAAACGCTTCATCTTTATATCTACAATCCAGTAGTTTGCTGGTCTGAATAAATATTTTAAATTTTAGGGCAGTTTTTTTTTTACTTTGGTAATGATATATATATATGTGTAATTGCGAGCACGCCCGCTAATATCCTACAAAACCTGGTGAAAGAGACGAACATAAAATAATAACTTATCAGACTGAACGCTGGAAACGGCAGGGAAAAGGTAGCGATGTCACCTCTCGCATCAGACGAAGAACTGTGATATAGCATGCCTTTACTGGTTACATTAATTATCTGCAGAGGACTAGATATCATGTGACCAACAACCAATCACTAGCACAATGTTAGTGGTGGTGGTGGGGGTTGAGCTGTAGTTGGTAAATCGGGTGGGTAGGTGAAGGGGAGGCGAGTCGACTAAATGCGAGTAATGAAGGGGGCTGTAACGTAGAGTCAACGATTCGTTGGAGGGAAGGGGGGTTGGGTAGGTGAGGGTGGGCCAATAAAATATGGTGGTAGGGGTATAGGCTTGCCGATCGAATAACCAATGAAAAAAATAGTGGTGGGGGTCAGCCATCTTTTAGTCATTGTACCAGGAGCTTAGTAGCTGATCTCTCCACCCGTCATCTTTACGAGAATTTAACTCTGAACCTCCAGCATTAAGAACTCCCAGAGCTGTGGTTTTGGAGGAAGGTGATTGACGCTGTTCTCTAAAGGACCAATTTACTACTGAAGTAAACACAGGGCGATTGGAGTTCAAAAAAACAATCTAGTTTTATTATTCCTTGAACAAGTTATAATTCGCTCACGAGCTCTAGAGACAACTCCTTCCCGTTTATACAAAGGGGGGGNGTCCCCGGATATGCTGCTATTCTTCTCCGCACGCTCGTCCCAAAAGCTCTCAGGGTTTTATTGCGGTGAAGCCCGGGGTCGTGGGACCTCGGCGTATCTTGGGGCAGCTGCCCAGTGTAGCTGTGTTCGTGCCCTGGTGGCTTCCGTTGCCTCTGGATGCCGTCTGCACGTGCAGAAAACTTGGGTGGCCCGTCTTTGCAGCTGTGAGGCGCGGTATCCTTTATTTGGACACGTCCGCCACCCTTAATATTTATTGGTGTTGACCGCCGGCAGGCTTCGCTAGCGCGTGTGTTCTGACGGCCAAAAATGCATGGACGCGGGGAGCGTCAGCATGTAAGTCTCAAAAATGATTTATGTAATTTTTCAATAATTTCGAATCCAATTTTTTAAATATAAANGAGCGTCAGCATGTAAGTCTCAAAAATGATTTATGTAATTTTTCAATAATTTCGAATCCAATTTTTTAAATATAAACATTTAAAAAATTAGAATTTTTTAATTATTTTTTTATGTTAACGATTTTACGGGTTCGAATTTGCCTGGGGTCAAGGTCAAGGTCACGGATATCTAAGGTATAGGTTGGGGTCAATAATGTAATTCATGCCCCAATTAAATTTTTTTTTTAACAATTTTAAAATGATTTTTTTACTTTCGTGTTTAAGTTAATGTGGGGTCAAGGTCGCGTATATTTAAAATGGCGGCCGAGGCCAATATAGTAATTTTTACCCAGCTTTTTCTTATCGATTTTTGTGATTTTTCTTAATTTTTTTGGGTTTCAAGGTTATTCGGGATTAAGGTCAAGGCAACGCAAATCCAACATGGCCGTTTGGTTAATTACTGAAAATTACCCNATTTTTACTACATATTTTTTTACGAATTTTATGATTTTTTTCGAGTTTACAACTTCAAGGTCATCCCGAAATAAAGGGGTCAAGTTCACGGACGTAAAGGTCAAGATCACCCGGGTCTAATATGGTCTTCGGGTGACGTCACAACATGACGGCCGGTCGGCTGCGGTTCCGGACCCCTCGTTCGTTACCTTTTGCCTTAACTCTCTTTTACATACTACTCACAACACAATACAGCCACCGCAAAACACTCAACCACAATTTCTTCAAGTCAAGTCACAATTTTATTATGAACATCGTAAACTTCGACTTGCATTAAGGCACAAGTGTAAATATGGATATTATATTTTGTGAACACCAGTGTAATGCCTTTTTCCGGTGATATTCATAAAGAATCAATTTTAAAATGAGTGTACGTACTGAAAAGCGAGCACCAGCGAGCGTGTGTTAGCTTCAAAGTAGACAGCAAATGTCATCTTTCGGTGGAGATTTTAACTTCTACCACAACCGCTTGCCTTGCGAATGCCTGGCCAAGTTAAATTTTTGAGTCGTCAAATACCTAAATACGCTAAACGTGTTACTATATAGCGTTTATAAAACATGAAGGAACTGCAGATTTAATATATTACTAATTTGCACATTCTTTCAGTAAGACGTTAATACATTGAACTATAAGCTGTTAACGGTAAGTTGAGCACTTTTGAAAGTCCTGCTTAAGATCTACTTGTATGCATATCATGTATTATTCCGCCATGCGTAAAATTAACACTGCAATGGTCCTGTTCACGCGTTAGTCAAGTGAAATTGTGAAATTATAATAAACATATGTTACCAATTTGTTGATTCTAACACATAGTGCATTAAAAAAACAGAAAGCAAAAGAAATAATTTAATAATTCATGAATGTTTGCCTAACACGTGGAACTACTGTGCTTCCGTCCTTGCCAACTTAACTGGGCAAATGCCAGTCAGCGTTCCTCGTTAAAATATAACTGACGTTTTTCGAAGGTATATTTTTAAAGTGCTCAATTAACCGTGAACAGCCTATAATTCTAGTTATTCGCTGCTAACTATACATATAGTAAAGCAACCGATGCTAACGTTGAATTATACGCAGTACCAGGCAGTAAATATTTTTCAAAGGTTGATTTAAAAGTGCCCAATGTGAACCGGTGTATAGTATTGGGCGCGGGAGCAGATGGCCCCAGGTCATGGATCGCATGGGAAAGGGTAGGGTGATGAGAGTGGGGGGGAGGGGGGACGCCCAGACAGGAGATGCGGTCCTGTGCTCCGCTGCCAGCATCGCCTGTCTCCTTCCCTGGAGACGCTTCGTGTCGCCGCCACAGAGCAGCCGGCCAGACAGAGAAGCGCCTGCCTCGCACCCCGCTCCCACACATCCAGGGCCGCCCTTATGGGTCTGGCGCCACGAATAAAAAATATTTTATTCAATAAAAATGTTTACATAATTAGTATTCGTTTATTTACTATATGCTCCATTTATGCTTCAAAAAGCCCTTTGCGAGATATATAAAAAAAAATTCCCTTGCAGTCTAATAGCACTTGAGAAGAGGGATTTAAGACTAATTTCGGCTAAGTTCTACTCGATAACTGACTATTAATTCGCGCGAGTCTCAAGAAAGGAAATTCATCTCTAGACTGTATCACCTGATACGATTTCAAGCCGAGAGCTGAGAAACGACTATGAATACGGCCCTCAGTCATTAAATGTGTATTTCGATATAATTAGGCCAACGGTTTTTGTCATGTTGATCGTAACACTAACCAACCTAGCTTAATATAACCTAAAGCAGTGCACAAATTCGAGTCTCAAGTGATGACCTGCGGACATCAAATGTTTGGAACGCAATTTTTGTGACTCTTGATACTAGTTTCAGTGACTGTTAATAAACGGCAGTCTTAAGAGTCGACCACTGAATCGTAAAAACTAGTCTCAAGACACGAAATCGTGAACACGCACTCGATCAGAGAATCACTTCTTCGCGAGTCGCAAAAATAATCCCAAGATGTATTTATTTAACCAAATCTGTACTCGAAACTAGTTTCAAGTGCTGATACACGACTATTAATACGGGTCACAGTGACTCCACACTCTAAACTTGAAACAGTGAGAATTAAGCCAAATCAGAGAAAACAGTGAAAATTGTGCAACTGTCAGTACCACATAACTAATTAATATAGTGGCTGAATTTCACTGATTCATTTTTGATTTTCACTGAATGTCGAGAATTCCACTGCTATAATTCACTTGTTCCCAGTTAATTTGCTTGATTCGCCAGTCGGCAATAGCTTATCAACTGACTTTCAGTGAATGTTATTTCGTTGATTGATATCACTGGTTTGGACTTAGAGTACAATTTCCATTAATGCGCGGAGCCGAACTATTTTGTTGTAATAACTGGAACATTTTGTGTTTAATAAACGCGGATGCTAGCCTTAATTTCCACATAACGCTCTTATAGTGTAACAGACCACAATTTCACGTTTACAAAATTGTACTTTACTTTTTATGGCCCCATCACTGTTTCTCAAAACGCAAAAAGCGAATTGACATAGTCCATTCACGGTTACTTCCAAATTTCTGAAGCCCTGCTAAAGTTCTACTTCCAGGATATTCCTCCGCCTAATGCAAAAAAAAACTTGTCCGAGTTCAGTAAATTACACCAAAACGACAACGTACCGCATTCGTGCCTTAGTGTAGCCTAATAATATTTTCATTACAAACTTTTTTTTACCAGGCATTACCAGCCCACCAAAACACGGTATTATGTCATATTAATTACAAATGAAATGTAATAATTTAATGATGAAANAGGCATTACCAGCCCACCAAAACACGGTATTATGTCATATTAATTACAAATGAAATGTAATAATTTAATGATGAAATATGAATAAAATTTCAGTTTAACCTAAAACAAGGCAACTTACTTTAAAGTTAACACAAGTATAAAACGTTTGTGATAAATTACATAACTAGGAAACAAACAAACAAACCATACTTGGTGTGATTTTTCAAATATTTGGTTCAAAAAGTGTGAAGGAACAGCGAATAGACCATACCGTGTCAACTAGGCCCTATCACCACCACCCTCTTCTCCCCATTGACTTTCATCTTGTAGGAAACCTTCCACTGAAAATTGCATACGACTAATTATTAAAACGTCTATGACTACGTCCGACAGCGTGCTTAATCTTCCATAGCAGTGGCCATGCAAGATTGCATGGAATCATCCAAGGAAACTTCCATCGTGACACACATTAAATGTGTATCTCGCATGACCAACCCCTACAGGAAATACGTGGCTCTGTGCTTTAATACCTTAATAAATCATTTGTGTGTGTGTCATTATTTGGTAGGCTAGTCGGTCTTATTCAGCCTACTAGTATAACCTCTGCCATATGAAATTCACTCCTATGCACAAAGACAGTACTGCAGACGTGCAAAAAGTAACATGGGGCATTGTGTAGTAATCCTGCCATTTCACAGCATCGTAGAACGATAATATTTGTGCTCCACACCATTTGGCTACTGTAGATTTTATGTGGTGCAATTTTTGTCCGTTTCGTCCGTGGTTGTAAAACAAATATGTAAAGCATTGTCAATTATTTTATGTTCCTCATGATCAGTACAATATTTTTTTATCCGCCTACAAAAGTACACAGAAAAAAGTCGTATAAGATACTGCGCCTAAGCCTGTATTCCGCCAATAAATAAAAGGCACAGTAAGTAAATTAAGTAGCTTTACTGAGTGAGTGGCGTAACTATAGGAATATTTTGTGTGAAGGGTAAACTGCTGCAAAATAAACTTTTGATTTATTCATATATCATGCAAATTTTAGGCATACATTAAATACTATACAAATATTTATAACTTTACTGTAGTCAAAAATACTTGTAAATTAATTATGAATATATTTCGAGTTTTATAGTTACAGCAAACTGGGGATGTAAGGATTCCCACCAGGGCGTAGGCAGAACTGTATATTTCGGAGGGTGTGGGGCTCTTCATTGATATAACTGGGTTAGTAAAATGATATTTTGAATTGAAGGGGAACAGTAGCACGCGAGGTTGTGTTCTAATGTGTCTAGGCAACCTTAAACGAATAACTTTTAAAAAGCAGTAAATATGTAACTTTTAAGACGTAGTATGTATTTTTTTTTTTTTTGTTACAGCTGTATTTATTACAAAATTAGTAAAAATACATAGTTATATTACTAGCCTCAAGAAAAATATCCTTGAACTTTTGTATAAAAAGTTACTACTATTATCTTTCAATGTAGGCCATATATAAACTTGGAATATATTATAATAGGACAGGTGTACAGGATTTGTTATTAACTGTAAATTGTATAGTATGCTTTCGTAAATTTCTGCATGAATATACAGTAAGAATTGAAAAAATTTTCAATTTTAAAACAAAAATGTTCTTAATGTTTTTAGCGCAACTCCATAGGCAGTGGCACGTATACTTACATATCCTCCCCCTCCCCCTCCCTCCATCAAAAACTGTTGACTAAACAAATTTTGTTACATGTAAAGAAAATAAAGAATTTCACTTTTTAAGATATATATATATATATATATATATATATATATATATATATATATATATNTCGTTCTGTAATTCGCCCTTGTGTGGAGTCGAGGTGTGGAAAAACCCTCCATAAAGAACTGGCGAAACTCGCTTCGCGAGGGGCGGCGTGTTGCTGGGACCTAGTGGAAAATTCGACAAGTGCAACCCCCAGCGGGACAGGGGCGTGGGGGTGGTCTGGGGTGGACGTCGCAGAGATGTAAAGCCTGCCGGAGAGAGGATTGTGGGCGACTCCCCGCGGCGACAAACGAGATTACCTGCGGCCCACGTGCCGGCCCGCTGGGCCCAGTGGCTTTGCGACCCCCCAGCACCTTCACCCCCTGAGTGGACGAGGCGAGCACGTGCCGACCCCGTGCCTGCCTCGCCACCCCCCTGGAGGGGTCGACGACCCATCGCCAGTCTCCTCCGCCGCGGCCGCGGTGGTGTAGTCATTAGACTTCTCGCCTCCCACCTAGGGCTAACCTGGTTCAATTCCCGGCGGGGTCGCTCCCGGATATTCGTATGTGGGAATCATGCTGGACGATGCCGCTGGTCGACGGGTTTTCACGGGGATCTCCCGCTTCCCCCGCCCTTTCATTCCGGTGCTGCTCCATACTAACACCACTTCACCATCGTCGGCTCTCAAGACCTCGATGTTAAGAGCCACCCAAAACTGTTCGCTCACTCACTCTCCTGTGCCGCAGCTTCGGCCCAAGTACCGCTTGCGAGGGATGTTGGGAAAATGTCGATATATCGAAAAAGTGATATTATATAAACGATATATCGATGCAAATCGTCGATATATTTCAACAATATTTTATCGGAAACAATATATTTTTTCTTGTATCGGAGATAAATATTTTTTAAATGCTCTTTTAATAGGCTCTGTTGTAAATACGAAAATTGAATTTAAAATTACTATGTTTACTTTGGCAACCTGCACAAAAAATAGGCGTCACATTTTTCTGCAATGCTACGTGTCCTCAATATGTAATATTCCAAGCAATTTTAAATTTTCCAAGTCCTTTAATACACAAGATATCGGATTTCGATGTACCGAAAATAAAAATTTGTCTCTCGATATATCGTTTAGTAAAACGATACATCTATAAGTAACCAACATAAATAGCATAATTATTTTCCGATATCAACATTCCTACCCGCCCCACAGACACCTCGCCGCCATACACGAGGTACGCCGATTTTCGTCCTGTGTGCATGTCCGCAACATTAACTCGCCCGTCACCAGCACAACTGTCGAAGTTACGTTATCAACTGTGATGAACGTGTTTTTTCCTTTACGTATACATTTTCAACACTCATCCTTTTATATTAATGAACTACTATGGCTGATTTGAATGTATTCTAGTTGCATTAAAACTAGGCTAGAGAAAGTGTATTGCTACAATTTCTCGAAATCAGTGGGCTTAGCCAGGTTCTTGTAATGGATGGAGATCTTTATTAAATTAAAGAGTTAATAATAATTTTCTAAATAATTAAAAAAAACACTACAAAGAAAAGACTTTCGACTTAACATCTCACAGTAACTTGCTATCACCTGCTATTTACAACTAACATTTACGTCATCGCCATCACCTCACCAAAATTAATGCAATAAAATAACTAAAATCAGTCCAAATAAAGTGTATTAATAACTATTGAATTATTTTACGTGTTATGTGTCCATTCTTTGACAGTTCCAATATTTACAATGAAGTCCATATCACACTTTCATACAGTCCCACCTTAATTCAGTCCTGATTCCACCATTCCGGAATGTTCTAGAGTGCTTCGGACGCCCCCATGCACAGTAGCACTCTACTCGTCAGCTACCACGCCCTCTCGTCTGTCCACACCACATTAACACTCGTCCACCGCCGTCCGCTGATATCCCTTGCTTCACTATACTTGGTCCAATTTCCGTACTTTAGCGAAATGGTTACCACAAAAACGGCCGACACTCTAGCTGCGGTGGTATTGATAGTGTCGTCGGCTCTAGCCCACAAATTTCTTCACAAGTCGTGTTGCGCCAAGGAAGGAGATTACCAGAAAATGCATTCAATATCCCGCCACCGCCGACTTCTCCAGAAAGGGGATGGAAGGAAAGTGACACCAGTTTAGGTAGCTGTCAATCATCCTGCCCGCCAGGCGACGTAAGGGCGAGCAAGTAGTGGTGACTCACCGCCTCCATACCGTCGGGGGTAGGACATACGGTTACACATCGTTTGCCCTAAAGTAGTTTGCCCTAAACGTTAGGGCAAGCGCCTTTAGGGTGAACTACTTTAGGGAAAATGCCGGTTGGAGAAAAATATTTTAGGGCAAATGACTTTAGCGGCAAACGACATGTAGGGCAAACGCCTTTCTACGCTGTCTTATAGTAATTGTGAGACGAGGCAAACTTTTAGGACAAACGCCTTTAGAGCAAACGACTTAAGGGCAAATTCCGGGCTGTTAAAAATGTTTAGATCAAACGCCTTTAGGGAAAATGCCGGAGCTGAACCTGAAAAGAAGAACTGAACTTTTAGGGCAAATGCCTGTAGGGCAAATACCTGCAAGGCAAACACTTGTGCAAGAAAAATATTTTATGGCAAACGCCTTTAGGGTAAACGAAGTTTAGGGCAAATGACGTTCAAGCAAATATCAGTTTGGAATGTGTTATGTTTTCGGAGGTTTTTATGTATCAATTCATGCAATTATCTTTAGTTAGTATTTTCTTCAGAGATAGCAGCAGATGAAAAAAAATTCAGTGAAATTCTGATACGAAGTTTGTCAAACCATTACCAGTTGGCATCTATAGTTCCTCAAAATATTGCCGTTATTCTTTGTGGCTCGAGGTTCGTAGAAGTAGTAACAGGTGGCATCCGTGTCGTTACTTTTGTGTACTATTGTTTGTTCGCTGGTTAATAACACCCACCTTAATGCCAGTTTGCTGCCATCGTACAGCTTTAATAATAAATGTGAAAGAGAAATGAATATTTGATGAAATACCGCAATTAAAACCAGATGTAGACATATATCCTCAAGTAAGTATGCATGAAAATGTGGTACACTGTCAAAGGTTTTTATTACAATGTTATAACAACTTTTAAATTTTGAACCATATCTTCTAATTTAAGACCGTGCTCGAATTAACCGTTTTATATGTAGCTATAAATACTTAAATATTTAGTATTGTTCAATTCAGACGCCGTCAATAGTGACTTGTACAAAGATGGTTCTGATGTGGTAATTTAGTATTTTAGGAAGTTTCGTTACATACTAAAAACTAAATACTAACATACCAGTAACCTCATCATTTTAGTCTACTAATTATATGTAAACAACAAACATGGCTGCACTGGTGACGACATAAATATCCAAATTTTTCTAACAAAATTTTTTAAAACAAAATTACACAGTACGACAGTGGCTTAATCAACAAATGCTTAAATTTTAAAACTAGATCTGAAGTCTGTGGTGGCTGTTAACAGCTTCTCTAAAACTGTTAAAATTAAGAAAAAATATTATTATAAATTATTATTTAAAAATTACACCATACTCCTTTTCAAGTCACGTTATTATTTAGTCATTCCTTTCGCCAAATTAAATGTCTAAGTAGTACAACACACGGCCCTGGTTTCTAGAAATTAACTCGGATTTGACGTAAAGGAATTTAAGTCCAGTTTCAGTAAGGATATTACATTTAATTTTCAAGTAAAATGTTGCGATCTATGTGTTGAAAATAAAACATACTAAACTATTTTTAAATCATTTTCTGTTAATTTGTATTATATCTACTGCTTTTATGGTACTGTTTCTTCTCTGTTCGTTTAAATAATGATTATGCTTTTCAATCATACGACGTGAGATGTTTATCTCGGGAATAAATTTCGGTTTTTTTTTTTTGTGCATCTGTACAGAGGGTTTCGTAATTCATGTGCTGCATTCACAAAGGCGTGATAAGTGGAGAGGAGAACGAAAGGAATAAGCTGATGTCAGGAACCACGGTATGAAACTGTTCCTATACCCATCCTACCATCCATAAGCGAGAAAGATGTCTGCGCAGTTATTGTCATGGCGATGTTAACACGGGCGTAACAACGAAGGGGAAGGATGCGGGGTGAGGAACCCCCATTCATACAAATGTACAAAATTTAGAGTGGAGAAATGGCTCTTCACTGAACTTTCCAGGGTATCCGATGGTAAATCCCGAAATTCCGTAACGAATAAAATATATCAAATTTCATGAAATTCACGAATTCTTTCTGAAATAATAATTTTATATAAAAGTTAATTATATATATTTTTTTCTTTTAAATATTCAATAAACTTGGCTTTTTTTATTTTTTTTAGAAACGTGATCGCCGTCCTGTACTCTGGAAATTTTCTAATTTTTTCAGAGCCTGGGCGCTGGAACATCTTTTAATTTTCCAGGGCATCCGGTCTCAGTACCTGAAACTCCACATTAAGTAATCAAAATTGAAGTATTTCTTTAACGCATGGCAAACCTTGCCCCGCATGAAGATAATTAATTCTATTTAATATATAATTTTATATTAAAATTAATTGTTTATTAATGGAAACTATAAATAAAAACGAGCAGTTCTATTACATTATTTAAGACTTTTACATCGTTGATAGTTATGAAACTAACCGTTGCCAGTGGCCCAGGCTTACGGTGTCGGAGGCACCAATTTTCCAATACCTGCAGTGATCGGCTGCAACAATTGCACAGTTGAGATGAGTGCGATATCTTATTTCTTTTCCGAAATGTGACCTGAGTACTCTGCTCTCTGTGCGTCTCGTAGTTGTCCTAAGAACGTGTCCCTCACGTCACGGTCATTGCTCAAGTGATGTTTTAATTTTCATTTTTCCCTTCAATTCGCTCCAGTAATACCGCTATTATGTCTTGTAGACAATACGAATTGGTTATTGGCATAAAAATGTTAATAAGTGTACGCAAGGTTTACAGGCTTAACCCAATAAATGTCATACTCCAGTTATTATTTATCTGGAAAAAGAACATTCAGTTACGCCATAAAAAATTAAATTNAACCCAATAAATGTCATACTCCAGTTATTATTTATCTGGAAAAAGAACATTCAGTTACGCCATAAAAAATTAAATTATCCCGGCGATACATGTTTTAAATAATTTATTTCGGACCACGTTCTTGGTAGATGATAGAGACTTTGCACTGTATATAGCTTTGGCTATAGCAACTTGAAATGCAAACTAGAGAGAAATGCCGTGATTTTTTTCATTCCTAAAATAACATGAGTTATTATGANAACCCAATAAATGTCATACTCCAGTTATTATTTATCTGGAAAAAGAACATTCAGTTACGCCATAAAAAATTAAATAATCCCGGCGATACATGTTTTAAATAATTTATTTCGGACCACGTTCTTGGTAGATGATAGAGACTTTGCACTGTATATAGCTTTGGTTATAGCAACTTGAAATGCAAACTAGAGAGAAATGCCGTGATTTTTTTCATTCCTAAAATAACATGAGTTATTATGANTATAGCAACTTGAAATGCAAACTAGAGAGAAATGCCGTGATTTTTTTCATTCCTAAAATAACATGAGTTATTATGAAAACTAAGGGCTCATAGGAAGGAAAGGTTTACAATACAAAATAACACCGACAGTGGTGTTCATACTTAAGCATAATCCTATGGTCTCACTAGTAGGTATAGTATATGTCCTATCCAATATAAGAATCGTGATTAGGGCTTCCAATCCCGCAATACCGAGATCTCGGTATTGCGGGATCGCGCGTCATTTTCCAATCACGCGTGATGCGGGATTTGCGGGACTGAAAAAAAGCGTGCATGCGACCTCTCGCGAGCGCGATCGCTCGGCGACTGGCGGCCGGCGGGCGGCGCACTGGCAAAGGAACGGAGCGCTCTCTATGAATCTGGGGGGTCAATGGGAAAATATCTTACATTTACATAGAAAGCCTTAAAAGGAATACCGCCGACAAGTGTGGAAGCCGAAAGGGCATTTTCTGCTGCTGGCTATATTGCCTCTAAAATACGCAGTAGTTTGGCAGACGACAGTTTAGATATGTTGTGTTTCCTTCGCAAACATTTTCAATTGAAAGCTGACAAACTTAATAATTAAAGTAACCTATATCAATTTTCAGTTGAAAATGTGTTTTTTTTTTGGTTGATTTTTTAAATTTTGTTTGTGTATTTTTTGAAGAAGATAGTTTTTAATTCAGTATTTGTTACTGTTTTTTGTGAAGAAAAAACGGTGTAATTTGATTGATCTCATACTAATAGTAATACGTAAATAAATGTGGAGTTAGTTGATTAATTCATTGTTTTATTTGCCTTATATAAATGTGAATATTTTCAATATGCGGGATCCCGCAAATATCGAGATTGAATTCAGGCTGCGAGATTGGAAGCTCTAATCGTGATAGAGGCATAGGTTATGAATACCAGAGAAATTGGATAGTAGAACACATGAAAACACGGAAAAAAAATAATAAAAATATTTTCTAAATGAATTAAACAAGTTTTCAAAAATTATAAAAAGGCCACTTAACTGCGATTTTACACGAAAAAAAAGGGTGTCACTGTGATTCCCAAAGGTGCGAATGATACGCAATGAAAACATATGCAACAGTTCGGGGAGGAAATATGAAGTGGGTTAATGCCATACATTCTTGCTATTGTTCGCGCTTTAGGAAATAGAGCGGTAAGGATGTTGCGTGAAATCGCAGTCCTGCGGCTATATTTTGTAATAAAAGTAGGGTGGGTAAATTTAAAAAGAAATGCTATAGTCAACACTTGTAACAGTGATGGTTTTGTGTTCATTACTAAAATAAAAATTCTGAACACTAGGAGCTCATCTGAAGGAAAGTTTTACAGCACAAAATAATGGCATGTTTCTATAGACTAGTAGGGACTGGGAAATTTCGCTAATTCATTTTAGGACAAGCTAGACTTCAAGCACATGTACATTTTCTGTTATGTTTGCTACTGTATCACCGTTTATTTGACAGGCGTCGGTGAGTTCTGATAGAATGACACTAATAACCGACTTGGAAGGAAACAGGCGCCGTACCCCGTGCTCCCAGGTCTGAGGTAGAACTGGCTACACACTGCGACAGCAGCCAATCAACACAAAGCTGAGGCTCGAAACTACTTACAAGTTACATTTAACACAAAATAAGGTACTTTCAGGTTAACAAAATTATATATAAAAAGTTTGAGATATATGACATACAGGATAAGTATAAAAGAATACCCCAACTTTGAAGGTCTATAATATAAAAACCAAACAACCTACAACCTTGATTGACCAATCAAATGAACCGTGGAACCGTGAAATTTGTTTACCATACATTCATAAATGTTCAATGTGACCACCATTAGCGGCCCGAACGACATCCACGCGATAATTAAACTCGTTCCACGATCTTGTCAGCTTGTCCGGTGTTACAGTTTGGATGGCGTTCGTAACTCTCGGTTTGAGGTGGCGAGGGGGAAGCGAGCTCGCATTCGACACGTCAATGTGAACAGGATGGTGTGATGTTTCCTTGCCCAGAACGAGGTAGACGATGCCTTCATGTCTAAGTTGGTTTTTAGCGATGAAGCGACGTTCCATACAAATGGTACGGTGAACCGACACAACGTGCGGATATGGGGTCAGGAGCCTCCACATGAAACCACCGAACACGAGCGTGCTTCCCCCAAAGTGAACGTGTTTGGCGCTGAATCCAAAGTCACTGAATTTCTTTTTTCACGAGCCCACTGTTACTGGAATCCATTATTTGGACATGCTTACAGAGTGGTTGTTTCCTCAGTTAGAAGAGGCGACGGGGGACTTCGTTTTCCAGCAGGATGGTGCGCCACGCCATTGACACCTAGCTGTTCGCGGATACCAGAACGAGTAGTTGCCGCCACGCTGGATTGGTCGAGGAGCAGCTGGTGACCAGGCTCTTCATCACTGGCCCCCAAGAAGTCCGGATCTTACCCCGTGCGATTTTTTTCTATGGGGGTACATGAAGGATCAAGTATTTCGTCCACCATTANTGGTGCGCCACGCCATTGGCACCTAGCTGTTCGCGGATACCAGAACGAGTAGTTGCCGCCACGCTGGATTGGTCGAGGAGCAGCTGGTGACCAGGCTCTTCATCACTGGCCCCCAAGAAGTCCGGATCTTACCCCGTGCGATTTTTTTCTATGGGGGTACATGAAGGATCAAGTATTTCGTCCACCATTACCGACTAACATTGACGACCTCAAAACGAAAATTACGGACGCCATCCAAACCGTAACACCGGACATGCTGACAAGAGTGTGGAACGAGTTTTATTATCGCGTAGATGTCATTCGGGCCGCTAATGGTGGTCACATTGAACATTTATGAATGTATGGTAAACAAATTTCACGGTTCCGCGGTTTATTTGATTGGTCAATCAAGGTTGAAGGTTGTTTGGTTTTGATATTATAGACCTTCAAAGTTGGGGTATTCTTTTATACTCACTCAATATTTAGGAAATTTCATACGGCATATATTGGGTGTTTTTTTCAAAGGTTTAATTCAAAAGTGCGAAGAAACCGCGAATAGACTATACGGTTTATTCTACTCAGCTTGGGAAGCTCAATGCTTTTAGTTTGGCGACTAAACATGTTTGGCCGCCAGGGTGCACTGGTATCACATATTTGCAGTATGTTTACGTTTCGTATGTAATTAAATGAAATGATTGAAACTTCGATAAAATAAATATAATGTGTAAAATCTCCTGAATTGTATAGTAATAATGTCAAAACCTGCGTAAAGAATTAACTTTGTTCTTCGCACTAGACTGAAAGTAAAACGAATTATGTTCTCATATTGTTTCATATTCTGTCGTAAAGTTGATTTATAAGAATGTTGGCATGGTTAAATATATTTATTGTTAGAGCTTTCCCGCACAGTTTCCATAAGGGAAAGGAGAAAACTTCAAACCTCTTTTTGATGACGGCTATATTTATTTTGTACTTAAATTCGTTATTTATTTCCATTTAATAAGTTTGCTTATGAATACTCACCGTCAAGCACAGTTGTACTTTTACTGTTTGCTTTTGTGAACACAATTGGAGGGCATGAATAATAGTTACAAAATAAAGTTAATATAATACTTAACACATTTTTGGTTGGGGTATGAACATGTGACACGGACTTTATTGTAAATATTATAACTGTTAAATATGGATATATAATTTATAAAATAATTCAATAGGTTTCTATAGCCTAGTTATTTGATAACATTCATTTCTTTAACGTTAATGTATATTGTATTGTATGAATTTATTAATTGTAAATAGCAAGTGAAAGCAATTTATTGTGAAATATTAAGTCGAGAGTATTTTCTTTGTAGTTATTGTTGAATAAATTAGGAAATTTCCATCGAACCTTTAAAGAACCTGGCTAAGCCCACCGATTTCGATAAATTGCAACAATAGGGCCTATTAATTATAGATAAAAAATATATTGCCATTTATTGATAAAATATAAGTGACCCTTGCGGCGTTCCTATATTTTATTCGTCCGTACCACGCTCTAACGAAGCTCACAGGCGAACGACATCAATCAGGATTTAGGGCCTGGCAGCCGTGACGAAGGGAACGGCGCCAGATCGGCCCTACAAGACGACCATTTGCATGGGAAGGCGGACATGCGGGAGAATAGCGTCACGGTGTGGGATCAGGTGACAGCGGGAAGAACACGAGTGCAGCGGCCAGGGGGAGATCCCGAAGTATTCCCACAACGCCGAACCAAACAACAAACCTCCAGGCAGAATAGAAGGACAGACGCCAGACTCCGCGAGCAGGCAGGAACGGCGAGACGTATTTATGACCTCGCCAGGCTGTGTTTTGTCCCAGGCTTTCGACCACAATAAAAACCGAGAGAGCGTTTGGACGAGCGCAACGAGAGGTTGACGCGTGACGGGTACATGGGATAGGAATTGCGCTGTATTCACACCCTGAGAAATAACCCCGGGAAGTCCCNCGGCTATCTGGAGAAGCGGGGGCAGTTTAATATGGCAATGAGGGCCTACAAAACCGCAGGAGTCCGAGGAAACAGTGCAGTCGGCCGATGAGATTCCGGGAGGGAGGAGTGATTCCGCAGCAGACGAGCACGGCAGCCAGCCGCCATCAGACGCAGAGTCCTGCGTCGACCCGAGAAGGAGGGACGTCGAGACGAGTCACCGAGGCGCCCGTGACAGGACGAGAGCAGTTCCAGCTCACCGGACCTCATCTGCAAGAACAACTACCAGCACAGCAAGCCAGATAAGTACAGTCATCCAGCGAGTGTGAAGGACCTTTAGTAGTTATCCCGCAGTGTGAAGGATCTTTTAGAATCATCCAACAAGTGCGACGAAGATCCCCCACCCCCCCTTTTACGACGCGAATTGTACGGAGCATACGTAGAAAAGGGAGGGAGTTGTCTCAAGGGTTCATGTATCAATTCACATGTTCATGCAACAATAAAACCTCGATTTGTGAAATATGAATTACCCTGTATTCATTCATTAGTGAATTGGACCATTAAACAACAGTGTCGAAGCATTCCTACGCCCGATCACTGAGGACTAGTATTAAGTGTTGGCGCCTCACGCCACAGAACAGATTACAACACCTACGTCCAAACCTCAGCTTTGGCAGGTGTCATAAGTAAAATATCAATATAACCAATAATTAAATACTTTTAAGTCAACAGGAGTATAAAACGCTTGAGATACATGACATACTTAGGAAACAGCCAATTACGTCATACATGGTGTGGTTTTCGAAAAAAAAGTGAAGATACTATGAACAGATTTTAAGGGCTTGTTTCTTTTGTCCTACTGTTACGGTTGGATGGCAGCTTTTCAAACACGCCCTGTTTAACTGAGAGTCAGTGACAGCAGGAAGTAGTGTTTTGTGCCTGAGTCCTGAACAGACCTGTACGAAGGTCTTCTACGATGGCAGCAGCTCTAGTTGAAGCACTTGACTCCAGGAGCAGCACCTGTACGTCTAGCAGAAGGCCGGAACGCCTATAAAGATGTGTTTAGGCCTACGTATTGCTCCGCGGTGTCTTCCACGTCTTAACCAATAGAAATGCGTTGTTAGTAGGGACAGGAAAATTTAACGTTTTAAACGACCTACTGGTTAGACTCCACCGTCTCACACTTCTATCTTATCCAAATTGTAATATTTCATTTATAACTAATGTGAATAAAGACAGAGAGAAAATAGGAGTGTTGGTAAAGCCTAGTAAGAAATAGTTCTCAAGCAAACTATTGTTACACCGAGCGTGCACGAACGCGGTGCGTTGGCCCTCTGGTGTAATTTTCTAAGCTTTGGTTGTATGCGGCGGAGGAATATCATGCAAGTGGAACTTCAGCAAAGCCTCAGAAAAGTTGGAAGTGGCCTGAATGGTATATATAGTCCATTCAGGGTTACATACAACTTTTCTGAAGCCCTGCTGAAGTTCTACTTCCAGGATATTCCACTGCTTCATGTAAACTAAGCTCAGCCGAGTTCAGAAAATTACACCAAAGGGACAACGCACCACATTCGTGCGCACTCAGTGTAATCATAATTTTTATGATAACTTTTTCTTCTTAGGCATTACCAGCGTACCTGTTTTCTCTCTGTTTTATTCATATTAATTACAAAGGTAAAATATAAATAAAAGTTCAATTTAAGAAAAAATAAGGTATTTTCATGTTAACACGAGTATAAAACGCTCGTGATACATGGCGTACTTAGGAAACAGCCAAAACATAATATCTACATACATGGAGTGATTTTTCAAAGGTTTGATTAAAAAAGTGTGAAGAAACCGCGACAATAGGTTATACCTCCAGTAATAAGGGAATTTTTTTTTGTGTTGGTCTGACGCGCGGCAGTTTCTCCTCTGTACAGACAGCTATTCTGTAGCAAGAGCTCGCTGGCAGGCGCCAGGGACCCAGCTATGTCTGGAGCGTAGTCGAGATGACGGATGTGTCGTTCGTCGTATTCGCCACACGTGTCCGCGTGCGAGGGGAAGCCGTGGCCTAGGTTCCGAGGGGTATTCGGGGGTGCAATTTGTGGAAGCTGCTATCCCGCCCACTTCCTCTGGAGCCCTCGAGGGTTTTTCTCCCCCTCAACTCCCCCGCAAACCCGAGCTACGACCACAGGGCTAATTAAAGCGACGTTAACGACTCGGCCTCTTGAACCCCGCCGGCCTCATTAGGCGAGATCCGATATCCCGCTGTCTGTCACCGTCAACCCCCACACGCAGGTCATCCCCCCTCTTTTTTTTTGTGGAGGGTTAGCGAGGCGGGAACCCGAGTATCGTAGTACTACATAGGGATCCCTCAAATGTCTGGTGTGCACGGTTTTCTACATATAGGCAGAGACCCTACCATTTCGCGTACCAAGTCAGATGGCATGCAGGTGTATGTTAATTTATTGGGCATCACGGGACTTCCGCTTATCCGACACGCCCTGCAAGACTCAGAACCTACAGTAAGCACTCGTAACTCTGGCAGCTTCATTTCGTGTCACCGGTTGGAAAAGGAGAACGAGTTCTGCCTATGACGGCGGCCAATGAACAAGTGATGTTTGCCGGAGTGTGTAGGAGACTGCGGAGTCTTGATTGATGCCATTTTATAACGCGAAATGGTAAGGTATCTACATGTAAGCTGTTCGCTGTTAATGGAGCACTTTTGAAACCCCTGATTAAGATCTACTTTTATATATCCTTCCACAGTAGATAAAATTAACATTGCCACGCACCCGAAAACTTGATTTGTAGCCCTCGTCGATCTAGAGTAACTGTGAAATTTTTTAGTAATGTACATATAATCTACTTGGCTTCTGGGTTTGAACTGCGTCCAAGATTCCTTGCCCGACGTTGCGGCAGTCATTACAGCTGCCGTTATCAGGTAAACAATGCCTCCCTGACAGACGCCGCCGTCATTCATCGTCACTAGAAATCCGTAGAAGACATCTCAAGTTTCAAGAATATGTACTAGTATGATCGTTTCATGGTTCAACAACAGTCGTTTGGACGCGCAAGTAAAAAACAAGGAGAAATGTCGTGATCGTATCACGTACAGCCAAGTCGAATAAATGCCGGGAGCGTCTCGACGCGGCGCCAGTCAGTGAATAACTAGTGGCCCGAGAATGTATAGGACTGAGAAATCTAGGCTGATGCCAAATGAATTTGCGAAATCCACGTACCTCTACTCATCACTGGGGACAGTCCGCACTGAGGAAAAGTTTTTTTTTCGAATCAAACAAATATTGTTTGGCCCAAACAAATTAATTGTTTTTATAGGAGCAACGAAATACTTTGTTTTTGAAACAAAATTATTTTGTCGTTCTTATGTGGTTGCCGCAAACTATGATTTGGTTTGTGTGACTAGAGATATGTTTAGCTCTGCGTACATTAAACAGGTTTCGTTAATGTAAAGAAAATTTGAATCCCAACCGAAACTCGAACGTAGGTCGTTTGCATTCGAGCGCTACGTCCTAGTAAACTCAATTAAACTGAATACTAATGATGTCGGAATGTTTTTAAATAGATTCACTGCAAATATTGGACAACGTGCGTAAATAATTATTTTAAGTTTCACAGCTTTCCTTTTTATTTTCCTGCTGAACTTGGTTTGTCAGGAATATTAAGCATCAATGAATGCACTAGCAAATACTGTCAGTCTTCTGATATTCACAAAAATACAAACTAATTCTCCAACTGTATTTTAGAACGAAGGCAATCNTTTTTTTTTTTTTTTTTTTTTTTTTTTTTGGCCCAACACAGAAGTTTTGTCCATCCAAGCGTGTGTTTTGTTAGATAAACAAAATTAATTTTGTTGCTTTTAAAATTTTGTTTATCAAACAAAATATTTTTTTCGGAGCAACTTTATACAGTTTTGGCCCTACACAAACAAATACTTTTGTTGGTTGGGTGGAGCTGCAGATCGCCCCCATCAGCGCGGGGGTGACGTTTTACCATCTCCCAACCCCTAATTTGAAGAACAGGAAACCTTTGATATTTGGCCTAGATTGTACATGATACGGTTATTACAAAATTTCCTCTCTGTCAGTGGCTCATAGCTGTTGAGGGAGTTGCATAACAACTGCGGTTCTGCCGTAAAAGTAACACTCACGCATACATAAGCTGTCCAAAGTTAACTGATCAATTTTGAAACCAACCCTTGTAAAATGTCGCTGCCCCTACCTGCATGTATTTTAACGGACGCTATGACCGGCATGAGCCCAGTAACGTTGGTAACTACGGACGGAAAATAGTTCCATGTCTTAACGTTGAATTAAAAATTATTTATATTAACATTTGTTGACTGACCTAATTCGNTCCAAAGTTAACTGATCAATTTTGAAACCAACCCTTGTAAAATGTCGCTGCCCCTACCTGCATGTATTTTAACGGGCGCTATGACCGGCATGAGCCCAGTAACGTTGGTAACTAAGGACGGAAAATAGTTCCATGTCTTAACGTTGAATTAAAAATTATTTATATTAACATTTGTTGACTGACCTAATTCGNGGACGGAAAATAGTTCCATGTCTTAACGTTGAATTAAAAATTATTTATATTAACATTTGTTGACTGACCTAATTCGAAGGACAATAAAATTTCTTTTTTGGCCAACCTAACATAGATCTCAGTCGATTGAATATTTTCGTTAAGACGATGTGTACGTACAACCAGATTATAGTTCGATGAAATAACTTTTCTGTGATTGATTGATACTTTTCAAAACAAAGTTATTTTTTAACCATATATTTGTGGTTCATAGTCTGAAAAAATAGCATGAAGTAGGGAACGGAAGTTGTGACAGAACTGAGCCTTATTAGCTGCTGAGAAGCAGGGGTAAGTTCTCCCATGCACGAGGACCCTGCATGCCTGGTGCGTGGGAAGGGGTGTGTTCCGTACAACGTGGTGGCTGACAGGGGTGAGCTTCGCACGTGGGTTACTTTCAGTCTGACCTCCGAACTCACGTCCGTTCCCACCGACGAGTACGGAAAGAGCAGATATCCAAGTCTCCACATAGTGATCATTTAGGTTTACAGCGGTTTTATCCTTTTGCATATTGGATTTTAAGCTTCTCCG
Source organism: Clitarchus hookeri (assembly GCA_002778355.1). Classification (NCBI taxonomy): domain Eukaryota; kingdom Metazoa; phylum Arthropoda; class Insecta; order Phasmatodea; family Phasmatidae; genus Clitarchus; species Clitarchus hookeri. Next base: position 137,157 of record NQII01000737.1, read on the forward strand.
TAACATCTTACAGAGTATTTTATTAAAACATTCTTGTTTTTTATGGAGAATCTTCACCGCCATATTGTATTCTCGGTTTTTCTAGCCTGTTTACATTTTTAAAAAGAAAATTTCGAAATAACCCTATACACAACGTGCTATTGACATTACACTGATGCAGTACATACACAGCGACTGAACTACGAACTCACANAATAACCCTATACACAACGTGCTATTGACATTACACTGATGCAGTACATACACAGCGACTGAACTACGAACTCACAATTACATCACTATAATAATTCTGCCAGAATTTGGCAAAATCTATATTGTGGCATAAATACAAGCTCGTAATTTAGTCGTGTTGTCTGTATTTCTGTGTAAGGTCAATCAATAGCTATAGCCTGTTCGCGGTTTCTTCACACTTTTTAAATCTAACATTTGAANGTATTTCTGTGTAAGGTCAATCAATAGCTATAGCCTGTTCGCGGTTTCTTCACACTTTTTAAATCTAACATTTGAAAAATCATCCTATGGATGGCGTGTTTGGTTATTTCCTAAATATTGCATTTATCACAAGCTTTCTATATCTCTGTTAACTTACAAGTTACTTAATTTTGATCATACTTCTATTTTATCTATAAATGATATTATTTAATTTATAATTAATGTAAATAATATTACACGAATGTGATGTGTTGTCTCTTTGGTGTTATTTTCTAGACTCGGTTAACCTCTGTTTGCATGAGGCGGAGGAATACACTGGAAGTAGAACTTCAGCAGGGCTTCAGAAAAGTTGGAAGTAAGCGTGAATGTACTATAGTTGAACATAGGTGTGATTTCGGACTTTTCTTTTTTTTAAAACATGAACAAGCCAGAAAAAACAAAGAATTTAATATGGCGAGGAAGGTACTCCTTAGAGCACAGCACACAGCCTAGCAGATATTTTTTAGGATGCATGCATGCACGGGGCCGCTGAGACCAAATGGTTGGCCAATACAGAATGACCCGTAAATCGAAATTTCCTTCTCAGGTTTCACATCTCTACGTAAACCCGGTGTTACAATCCGCCAATTTTTCAGGTGTAAAAATTCTACTACGACGTAGGTTTATATGTCCATAGCATAATTTCACTAAAAGAATTTTAACTTGTCAAAACCATTTTAAAACAAATTTTTTAATCAATTTCTATATTTATTAAAAATGTACTATACACTGAAGAGACAAAAAAACTGATACACCTTCCTAATATAGTGTAGGGCCCCCGCGAGTACACAGAAGTGCCGCAAGACGACGTGGCATGGACTCGACTAATGTCTGAAGGTATGCATGAGGTAATTCACAGCATGAATCCTGCAGGCCAGTCCACAAATCCATAAGAGAGCGAGGCGGTGGAGATCTCTTCTGAACAGCATGTTGCAAGGCATCCCAGATATGCTCAATAATGTTCATGTCTGATGATTTAGGTGGCCAATGGAAGTGTCTAAAGTCAGAAGAGTGTTCCTGGAGCCACCCGGTAGCAACTCTCGACGTGTGGAGTGTCGCATTGTCATGCTGGAATTGTCCACGTCCGTCGGAATGCACAATGGACATGAATGGGTGCAGGTGATTGGACAGGATACTTACGTATCTGTCACCTGTCAGAGTCGTATCTAGAAGTATCAGGGGTCCCATTTCACGCCAACTGCACACGTCCCATACCATGACAGAGCCTCCGCCAGCTTGAACAGTCCCCTGTTGACATGTAGGGTCCATTGATTCATGAGGATGTCTCCATGCCCGTACACGTCCGTCCACCCGATACAATTGGAAACGAGACTCGTCAGACTAGGAAACGATTTTCCAGTCATCAACAGTCCAATGGTGGTGTTGGCAGGCCCAAGCGAAGCGTAAAGCTTTGTGTCGTGCAGTCAACAATGGTACACAAGTGGGCCTTCGGCTCCGAAAGCCCATATCAATGATGGTCCGTTGAATAGTTCGCACGCTGGCACTTGTTGATGCCCCAGCATTGAAATCTGCGCCAATTTGAGAAAGGGTTTCACGTCTGTCAAGTTTAATGATTCTCGTCAGTCGTCATTTGTCTCGTTCGTTCACGATCTTTTTCCGGCCGCAGCGATGTCGAAGATTTGATGTTTTACCGGATTCTCAATATTCATGTTACACTCGTGAAATGGTCTGACGCGAAAATCCACATTTTATCGCTACCTTGGAGATGCTATGTCCCATCTCCCATGCGCCGACCATAACACCAAGTTCAAACTCACTTAAATCTTGATAACCTGTCATTGTAGCAGCAGTAACCGATCTAGCAACTTTACCAGACGCTTGTTGTCTTATATAGGCACTGCCGACCGCATCGCGTTACTCTGTTTGGTTCCATACCTTTGTTATTTGCATACGCACGCCTATACCAG